>JAMLFY010000014.1:26339441-26767258 GCA_030441495.1 Dalbergia oliveri | reverse complement strand
ACATTTTTTTTTCAGGCAAAGTACTTTTTCACGGTATTCGAATTGATTGGTTTAGCAAGTGTTTTGCCTTCCATGTCAATCAAGATCAATGCTCCTCCAGAAAATGCATTTTTGACAATGTAAGGGCCTTCATGTGTGGGTACCCACTTGCCTCTGTTATCCTCTTGATTTGGCAAAATTTTCTTCAGAAGAAGATTGCCTGGTTGGAATGTTTGAGGGTGAACATTTTTAATTTTGAGAATCATTAGTTTTGAAAAAAAGTGTTGAATGGAAAATTTATACTTTGACCCACAAACATTTAGAGATTTTAGTTTTGACGCATTCTGGGACTAAAGTATAAATATTAAGGACTTAATGATATTGATGTGAATGATATGTTATTAGAAGCTATGTTCATATGAATTGTTTGGAAATTATATGACTCGAAGTGGCTAATGGGAAATTACGTATTGATGGCTATGCATGCTTGATTCCTGAATTATGCAAGTAATGATTACCGTTTACATTGTATATATCTTGTTGAACATAGCATATGCATTAGCTAAGTCCGGTCCTTGATTTCTAGCAATGGGTAGGAGCATATTTACCTTTTAATGAGATGTTGATCATAACATACTTGTGGATATATGCGAAATGATATGTATGCTTATGTGATCAATGATATGATGATTTGTGGCTTGTTGTGATTATGAATGATTAATTGAGATACACGATTGCTATGTTATATGACAAGAAGCAAATTTGGAGAAACTCTATTCCCAGCTTTATGCCTTTAATTTCTACCAAATTTGTGTACTTAGAGAAATTATGAAGTTGTGAGCATGAAAATGTTAAATGATAAGTTATAATGATGGCTATGATTATATGTTCATGTTTACATCTTTAAATGATATGCTAAGATTAAAGGTGACAAAAGATACATGGAAATGATCCTTTGGACTCTAGGAATTAATGGTAATGAAAGATGATCCAATGTCCCTATCCAGGATTCTTAGAGTCAGGAAATAGCTTATTGAGAAGATAAGTGTAGGTTAGTGATGACTAATTAGGTATGAACTCATAACCTTAGAACTCTCATGAGAAGAGAGTATTAGGATGGCCTCTTATAAAAGAAATAGAGAGTTAAGCCACCTAAGAAAGTAAAGAGAAAAGTATGTGTTAAGAAGTTTATGTTCCTTATGCTATGATAGTCTACTATAATATGTATGGTATGTTGCATAAGGCATTGACATGCATTCATAATGTGATATGATGCATTCATAACATTAAGAAATCATGCTAAAAGACATGAACCTCGGCTAATGGTTTTTTAAACCTTAATAAATGAACCTTACTACATCCAATATTTTCATAATGAAACTTGAGGTTCCTGAAGACGAAGATTACGACATATGTTTAGAGGTGAAAGCCCTACGAGATTTTTGTATAAGTTTCTCACTCTCTCTCTATTTCTTTCCATCTCGTCTTTAGAGGTAATAGGTTGCATTTATGCATCCATTCTCCATCCTAAATCTGGATATTTTGCATCTTCATTGTACTTGATTGATAGGTAATTGGTAGATTTGTACTTTGTTCTCATTATCCATCATTGAATAATTTCTCGGCTATTAGCATCATTTGTAGTGACTAATTATATTTTGGAGCTTCTTATACTTTTAATCCTCTTTTGTGAGTATTATTTGCTTGGAGAGATTTCCTCTATTGGTGTATGAAGACCATAAAGGTGCATCAAGCTTGTAGGTGTTCAATCTGGAGAATTTGGGGAGCTAAATAGATGAGTTCTGGAGCTCATTTATAGGAAATATTGTAATGGAAAAGTCGTATCTCTCTCTATAGAGGTCAGATTGAGACAATAAAGATGTTTTGGAAATCATGTTAGTGAAAATTGAGTTACAAGATTAAAGGTTACTATGTTCTGATGTTGTTAGTTTGACCCTCATTAGTATTTTGCCATATTGGAGCTACAGATGTCTATTGAGGTGATTCTTGCGGCGTTGGAAAGCTTATTCAAAGGGCTACAAGTTCTATTTCAAGGTACAGCTAATTTGAATGTTTTTAGCCTCCAAATAGGCTTGGAAGTATTTGGCTAATGGCCAGCGGCTAATGGCCGCCCTGGTGATGGACAAAGACAGGCAAATTCTAGATTATTCTAATTGACAACCACACAGTCGATGACCACCTAGGCAATCAAACACTTGCAGGCGCCAGCATAGCACAATTTTATGAGGCTGGGCCTAATTTTTGTATTATTTTTGCTACATTATAAACAGGAATAGGTCAACAATTGTAGAATTTTTTGGATTCATAATTTTATTTTAGCCACCAAGCACTTACACTCTCTACTCTCTTTTCTCTCTACTCTCTCTAGGTTTTGGGAGCTTTCAATCATTGTTTTGGCTCTCGTTTGGGATTATAATTTACACTTACCCTTAACAACGATTGTGATCCTCCCCCTTTGGAGGAGTAATCCTTTTACCATGTGCAAGGATAACTGAAGATTAAGATTATTCTTAAGGTTCCTATTTTTAATTACAATTTATGGATAGTTTTTCTTCTTTTGTCTTCTCTCTAATATCGGTTGTGTGAATTATTGCAATTGTATTTTTTAAAGTTGCCAATTGTGTGTTCATCTACATGCATAATTAAGATTCTATTGGAGTATTTGATCAATTGATTAAATCACATTCATTTGGTAAGGGGTTGGAATTAACTCCGTTAGGAGATTATGTTGCTATAATTGGTAATTAAACTGGCATAAACTCATAGAACCATGATTATGGATTTCTAGTGCATGTGTTAGTTAAACCCTTAGTGAGTGCAATTGTGTGATCATTAAGTAGAATTGCATTATTGTTGTGTGAAAACATAATTAATGAAAGTAACCACCGCCATGAATTTATCTTTTGAGCCAATGATTGAACAACTCTTAATCCAAAGGACTCCTTGTGAGGTAATTTTCTCATATAATTTTCTTTATTAATTTTTGTTATGGCAACAATTTCAAAAGCCCCCGATTTCTAATTGGCTAATAACACTTCCTTGTGAAACAACCAGAGTTGTGCTATTTACTACACTTTTGGTGCAACTTTGCACTTTATAAATTTTAATTTGTTTGTGAGTCGTGACAGCTCGCATCAAGAGGCCGATGGTGACGTTCGTGCTCTGCATTGACACACCCACTTAGGAGATATACTATGACCCGAGCAAGCAGTCATATCGCTTCGTAGGTCGTTGTGTTGTACGCTATCGTGTTTGTGGACCATGCATTCACACACCCTGTCACTAGCTTTTGGTTTTCTCTAGTCACCTTTTCACCGATGATTTTGCCTTTGAGCATGCATGTCCTCGCACAAAAGAGTTCCCTCGCACCCATATCTGCCTTCATTGAGACTCCTGTGTATATGCCCTAATCACGCCTCGCCCTTCTATGCCATGGTCAAACCTATATAAGGAGTCGCCCTCAGCATTCCTCTACTCATTCTACACCTACGGTCCCTATGGAGGTGAGGAGTAATAACGATGGAGAAACCACGTGACTTAACCGCTGAAGGGAGTCCAGGATGTTCGTGGGGGAGCTACACATCCACGCAAAGATGCCCATGTTCTTTCCGTTGGTCGCCTCTCCACACCTACTAATATCACCCATGTGATTGGTTACCTTCCTCTTTCTTGAGAGCAACACTCTTAGGAGCTGCGCGGATCTTGGAGTGCTTGTGCAGATTGTATAGAGAGGATGGCCTTGTTTTGTTAGTATGTCGTAGGATTATCCACCTTTAGGCGCTTATCAATAGAAGTGGTGTGAGGCAGGGGTTTTAGTAGGTTGCTTATATCTTCTATTTATGCTCTGTTTATATTTCTTTGTTGGATTACTATACTAGGCCTAACCTCTTCGATGGGCATGATATTATTTTCATATTTCATTTTGGTGCGCGATATGGAACGGTTGATATTTATGATTATATATATGAGGTGTTTATGTTCATGATTCTGTTGTGATATGTATTTCATGTATGCCGTAAAATATTATTGTTCTTTCCGTATGTGACGAATAGGGGTCCTATTTAGTATATGAACGGCTCACATTTTGTGTTCAAGTTCAAAAAAAAAATTCACCGTATTCTCACTAAGTATTTTCAAAGTTTTAAAGTTAAGAATTGAAAAAAAAGGTAATATCTAATAATTAACTCTAGTAATCAATTACAAGCATTCTCAGAATTTGAAGTGTCCTAGATGTGTTGGGTTAAATATTAGGGTGTTACACTCTCAAGAACAAAGAAATGTTACACTCTTGTTCTAACAAGGGATGCCTCACCCTTTACACAATCTCAATAAAAAATTACAAGAACTCACTCTCTAACTAGAGAAGATATTACAAATTGAAATGCTAGAAGGTTTTCTCAAATAATAAGAGTTTTTTGGCCACAAGTTTGATGAAAAGGTTAAGGATTGAAAAACAGGTGTTAATTGATTTTTGTAATTTGTTTTTTTTGTGTGTTATAAAATGTATTAAATGATGGGTATTAATAGAAAAAATCGTGAGCGTTAGGAATTAATCTCAAAAGATATGTCTTTTCAAAACACTCCCAGTTGCACATTTCTAGGTCTGGTAATCAATTACACTGTCAAATTTTGAATAATGGCAACGGTAAGTTCTAGTAATCAATTACAAGCATTCTAGAATTTGAAAAACTAAATATTAAACATAGTTTAAATCATTCTTTCACCTTAAAAACACTTTTAAACATCTTTCAAATATTTCCTTTCAAATCAAACTCTTGTTTTCACAAATCAAATCAAAGTTTTCATTAAAAACAAATAAATTCTTTCAAATCAAATTTTCTTTAGAATCAAACCCATTCTATATTTTTCAAATTAACAAGGGCCAAATAATTTTATTAAATAAAACCTTTTAACAAAATAATCAAAGTCCTAATTAATCTAACCATTGAACTTTTGACTTGTTCATCTTGTAACACCTCAAAATTTATTTTAAAAATTTTATTTGAACTTTATTAATCTAAATTTTACGAATCTTATAGAATTAGCCATAATAAGAACGACTCTAGAAAAATATGAATAGTAAGCTTGCGGCCCATAGGCCCATTGAGACAACTGAAACCTAAAATTGGGACCAGGAGATGCCAAGACTAAGAAAAGATAGGATCAAGATTGGAAATGGTTATAAATGGAATTTTTAAACCCAAAATTTTGATGTGCAGTTCTTACACGGTATGAAACTTACAGTGCAAATTTTCTACTACTTTTGACAAGTGTGTGGCTATGGAATAGTCACACCATTGTCTTTATCAAGAGTTAATTATAACCACGAAAAATTATTAATTTCTATTATAAGATACAATTAATTATGGTAAAGAAACATAACATATATCTTATATAAAATGATAAAAAAAATCATCAATTATCATCCTTTTCTCCCAAAATTTCCAATACTCCCATTGCAGCCCTCTTCACTTTCTTCTCCATCAAAATATCATAAACTCACTAGATACTTCAAGCTACAACACCAAACAAGCCCATGTCTTAGGCAAAAACTCAACTTATCTCTGAAATCCTTAAATCAACTCCCAATAAAGAATCATCATCTTACTTCAACATCAAATAATAGCTATTGTATTAGCTTCCTAGGATGAGGTTTTGATTGGTTTGAGTGGAAGATTGGCTGTTGAAGCTCTTAGAAAAGCCAAGACAAGCTCAAAGGTCTTCAAGTGACAAGTAGGGTTTCTTTTAACCTATTTCTTGCAAAACTAGTTCTGAATTTGTTTTGAATGTTTGAGCTTGAAATTATTAGTTTGAATGGCTAAAAATACATAGATATTGAAGTGTTTAATTGGGTGAAATGATTTGATATTGTTAGAAAATCTTTTTTGTTAAAACAAGTTTTGAGCTGTGTGCTAAAAATCTCAAATTCAAGCAGACAAGTCACTTTATATATTTTTTTCACATAGTTGGAGACATGATTTTAAGCTAAAATTTTTATATGATAAAGCTAACATATTAAAGTGTCTCCAGTATTTTTCTTAAGTCAATTTGAAGCCTTTTTGCTGTTTTTAAAAATTTAGAAACTGAGCTAGTCAAGGTTTCTACCAACAACCAATTCTAAAAATATTTTATTACTATATCAAATAGTCAAATTTTGAGTTGAAATTTTTATAGGATGTTGTGGATATCTTGAAGTCCAACCTTGAATTTTTATAGAATTTAATCTATTTATTTGATATGGTAATAAAATTGGGATTTTTGACGTTGGCTGGAATTAGGTAGTTTCTAACCTTCGAAGTTGTATAATTTTGTTAATATAGCTAGAGACCTTATTTTTCTCTAAAAGTTTCATAGGGTCTTATAGACACATTGAATTGTCTTATAGATATATTTGAATTATCTCTTAAAATTATTTTACTCTATTTTTATGATGTTTAGTAATTTAACCATAATTTTCTTTTAAAATGAAATTCTGACAGCATGCTAATTTGTTGAATCTATGATGAAATGTTAGTGATTTGATGTCTAGTATACTATGTGAGTTTGATAATGATGTTATGCATATATAAATTTGAGTACTCATGACAATTGCTCCTATATGAAAAGAAGATTAAGATCATGAGTAATATGTATGCATGGTACACTATGTAACTTAAATATTGATGCTATGCATATTGGATTGTAATGTTTGTATATGTGACATGGAGCATGAATTATGAATAAGGGATCCCATTTGACACTTGAAGTAAGGAAAAGTAAACCTAGCTAGAATAGATTTGTGTGAGAATCGAGAAAGTAAATCTGATAATCATATATAAGAATGAGCTCAATCCTAATAAGCAGTCTATTACTTAGAAGTTAGCAAGGCAACTTATGTCAAGGACACGTAAAATTAGAAATCCCCTTTGATATGTCAAGGGCACGTAAAGATGAGATCCCTTCCATGTCAAGGGCACGTAAAGATAAAAAACATATGAGATCCGTTTCGATGTACCAAACGCACGTAAAGATGAGAATGATGTATATGAGATCTCATTCGACATATTAAGGGCATGTAAAAATAATTTCACTAAAGACAGTCACTGCATCATTCGTATGCATACTCATACCGCATTCAATTATTTATCTAAGATGATTTAATTGATCCTGAGCATTGTGAGACATGTCTTCTAAGTGATTGAATGTTAAAAGAAACCCACTTTGGAAGGATGATTTTGAACTTTAAATAAATCTTTGATATGTGCTGTATGATCATATTTTCTAATTAAATCGAAATGGCTAGGACGATGACGATGACGATGACATGGATTTTATTATATATTTGGGGAATGCCCTACCGAGAATTTCACAATTCTCACCCCTATATTGTTTGTGTTCTCGTTTCATCTCTAGATTTCTCAAGAGAACAATGAGGCGGGTACTATGGAAAATATATATTTGAAGTCCCTTATCAATTTTATTTTGTTATGTATATATGTTTATAAATATATAAGGAGACAAATATATATATTACAGCTCATAGAGGAGCTTTGTCTTGTATTTGGATTTGTATTCAATATATATACTTTGTTTCTTTGTTATATATCTTAGTAGAATTATGAATTAGTTATTGCACAATTCGATTGAATTTGCTATAGATATTTAAGTAAGGTCCGCTAAATTATAAGTAACAACTCCTAAGTCTAATATCATGGCTTAAGAATGATGTTGCACTTAAAAGGGTGTTACACTCTTCAAGAAACTCCATGCTATTGTGCTTCCATCTTTTTGTCATTTACTTTTTGGCATCATCAAAACCTACAACAAAAATATTCACAGGTAAGAATTGATAATTAGGTGTTTAGGGCACTTAAGCTAAAGTTAGAGGAGTGTTTTCATGTTTAATTAGACTAACCTCAATTAATTCAAAATTTAAATGCAACATGGTCCCTAATCTTAAGGAAAAGTAGGAGAGATAAAGTAGTTTTTGTCCACTACTTTTACTTTTGTGTCTCATACAACACTTTTTGTCCCTTTCTCACTAATATTTTATTAAGAATGAGATTAATCTTCTCTAACTAATCATGTGCCTCAATTAACTCAAAATAATTATTTTGAAAAATAATGAATAAAAATAATTAATTTTTAATTAGAGTTTAATATTGTCTATATGCCTTTAATTACTTTAATTAAGCTTAATTAGTACAACTAGAAGAAAAATAGTAATTTTACATAAAAACTCCGCATGACTTACACAAACATCAGTTATTCCTCAAGTTAACATATCCAACTCCCTAATGACTTTTCGTCACTTAATCCGCATTAAACCACCTTAGGAGCATTTTGGTAATTTTACTCATGGCAGAAACTAGGAGTTGCGATTTTCTCATCGACTCCTATTTAAAACACATATAGTCTGATTCAAACATTATACTAACCCTTTGAGGATGATTGAGGCTGGTCGTCCTCATTTTAATGCAAAAATGACCTTAGGGACATTTGGTCATTTCACAGAAGGAAAAATTTGGGCATTACACTCGGCATTCTCCCTCTGCACACCCTTCATAAGCTTGGCCAACTTGGGATCTTCCCCTTGCCTGTGCCTTGATCTACTCCACTAGGTTAACTGGGCCCTAATGTGAGCAAGAAAGGCTCCCAAATCATCAATACCAAATTGGACTCTCTTGGCCTCCAACTTGTGGATATCATCAATTAAGGCTACCTCAAAAGTGCTATATGGGCCATGCTCCTATAACTTTCTGCAAATGAGTCTCCACCATATTTACCTTGCCCAGGATGATAAAAATTGTATAATCATAGTCCTTCAACAATTCTAACTATAGGCACTACCTGAGATTCAAATCCTTCTACTAGAAGATATATTTCAAGCTATTGTGATCTGTAAAGATCTCACAAGTCTCTCTATACAAGTAATGCCTACAAATCTTCAATGCAAAGACCACAACTGTCATCTTAGATCATTCATCAGGTAGTTTTACTCATGTCTTTTGAGCTACCTAGATGCATATACCATAACTCCGTGCTATATAAGGACATGGCCAAGTCCAACCATCAAGCAATCACAAAATCCTGAAAAGCCACCTGTGCTTGAGGGTAATACCAACATTGGGCTGTGGCAAATAGGTCTTGAACTTCTAAAACTCTCTTCACATGCATCTGACCACTAGAACTAAAAGTGTCAATACCATCAAGATGAGGAGAGACGGTAGATCTGAAGGGGGTGGTCGGTTGCTTTGGTTAAGCAGAGCTTTATCGTCATCCATGGATCTGATTGTATCATGTACCCCTCTTGTGATCCCTCTTAATATGTTGAGGGATTGAGGTTAAGTCAGCCATTCCTGGTGACCGTCTTATCAAGTTTTCTTGTCAAAAACCCAGAGGAGGGGTTTGAGGTTTCCCTCTTCTTCCTCTTTTTCGCCACCTGAGAGCACGACATCGAATGAGGTCAATTCCTCCATCTTGTATCAAGAAGGGACACTTAATGCCGGTCAAGTTTTGGGCAACAATGTCAATGACAGTTATCCAGCTTGCCCAACCTTTTTCTTCGAGAGAAATCTTTCAACTCCACTCAAGGGCTCTGGGATAGCTGAGTATTCCATCGAAGGAACTTCCAGACCCTTAAACCTAAAAAAATTGCCCTTTCATCGATTCACTGGCTTAATCTTGAATAACCGATCCACATATGACCACCTTTACGACGACTCAAAGGCCACCATAAGGCACTTTCTCCGAGACCAAGGAAAGATACTAAATTTTCCTCCTCGCTTTGGGATTACTCACCCAAAAAAAATAGAAAAACAATGTGGGGTGGCCTTTAAGCCCAATAGCTTCATAATAAGCGGAAGCCTTGAAGAAATGCCTGAGTTAGGGTGGAGAATATGGGATCCATCTAAGAATGGCTAGAAACTTGGTGTACAATCATCGAGGGAAGGGAACTTCGTTTTCACTCAATTGAACACCACTTCATACATGAAGAAATTACCTTATCTTGAGTTACCAAGTCACCCGATTGCTTGAATCACACACGATGAGTTCCACATCCTAGCGGAGCCAACAAATCCCAGTGATGGTCAGATTTCTTCCAAATCCTTGGCCGATTTAAACTTGTTTCTCTGAGCGACTAGGAACATCACTAGATTGGGGGGCCATGACCTTTGAAGGCGCTTAGACATGGTCACCATCATACAAATAGTAACCTACAAGCTAGCCATCAGAGGCACCAAGTTTAAGACCCTCCACAAGGAAAAAAACCACATTATATCACCACCATAGTTAAGTAACATAGATTCTAATAACAAAAATCCTAGGAAAAACTAAAAACCCCCTCCCCCTGGTTTTTCTAGTACACGAGAAATATGTTCCTAAGTAAACTATTTTGACACTTCAAGCACCCACAGACCTATCATTTTTCATTCCATGCATTGGTTTAGGGTTTAATACCAAGAAGTCTTTAGAGTTCCATAGAAATATTCAATACCAAGAAGTGTTTCTAAACCTTACCTTGGTGAAATAGGAAGAGGCATTGTTACAAGCACGTACAATATAACACCCTAGATGAGAAGGAATGCGCAAACAACCAAGTGCTACTATGGTGCAAGGTGACAAGTGGGTAGACAATGATGTACAATTCATGAATAAGGGTAAGAATGAAAATGGTGAAATGAGAGGAAAGACGTAAGGAGAATATGAGGAGATTAGAGGGAAGGGAAACTATTTTCTTGGCTTAGGAAACGTAATTGTTTCCCCACCACTGTTGATGTCGTTACATGTGTCCTCCATCCAATGTGGGTTTAACCCTACATTAATTAAACATGACTCGCCCACGAATGACATGACAATATGTGGCCACTAACTTGAGGAGTGTGCCTAAGGACAATACTGGTAGGAAATCTACGGTTGATTCATGCCTAGGCTCTCAATAGACCAAAGTGGGAGGGCAATAAACCTATTCTTACTCAAGCCTCTTAACCCTTCAGACTTTGAGCCTGGGGGGCTTATGGATCGGTTGGTGCTTATTCTACCTCGATCCATGGTATACTTTAACTGACCCATTGTCATAGCCTCTTTAACCCTTCAAACTTTGCGCCTGGGGGGGCTTATGGACCAATAAATCCGTCGACCTTAATCCATGGTATACTTCAAACCTACCCGTTTTCACAGCTTCTTCAGCCTTTTGGACTTCGAAGCTTGGAGGGCTTATGACCGTGCCTAGCCAAGCTAAACCCACATCATTCTTTAGGCCTACATGATTAGATGAATTGGTCGGTAAAGCTATCGGGCCCATTAGGTCCCTCATTTGGCCCAAGGAATCACCACAAATGCATCTTCACTTGGAGTTCAGGACCCCGCCTAAAGCTCGACTAGCCTCATGATAAGGAAATAGTCTAGGATTGGGCACAAATACTCCTAGTAGGAAGGTGGATGGGATTCTCCAGACACACACTAGCCTAACCTAAGCCCTGAGCAAAGATGATAACACTTTTTGGTGCTCTAGCTTGTTTTCTTATGTCTCTTATATACTGTAATTCACTTTCTAGCTATTTTTCACATTCTTAAGAATTTAAATCTCTTTGAATGAAATTTTTATCATGTTGAATCATGATAATATGAAAAACATATCAAGAATTGAATTATATATATATATATATATATATATATGAGAAAATTCCTGTTAAGCACTAAAGAAACTCTAGCAAACCATTAGTTCTTTCTTCAAAATATTTTAATAAAATTTATTTTGTCTTCATTCAAAACTCAAACTATGATAGCTTTCTCAATGGTTTTGGAGCTAACACCTTTCCTCCTCATTTTCCTTCTTCGTCCTTTTCTCTTCCTCTGTTTTCCTACATGAGTTATTTGTGTGCTAAAGTGTCATAGGAGGGAATGGGAAAAGAATTTGAATTGGTAAAGCCAATTTTCAATCTGGTAGTGATTAGCATGCTATATTACACACAATTATGTTACAGTGGAATTTTAGCCTCGTAGCAAGTTAACATTTTTTCATATAACAAAATTAGTTATTCATAAAATGATTTTTTTATTAATACTGATACCTAACAAGTGTGTTTTAAATTTGGTTAGATCTACCAAGTGACGTTAGATATATAAATTGGACAAGTATTTTTCTTACAACAATTTGACCTTAACATAGGTAAACGTGTTTTTATATGACAAAAGAAATTAGTCGTAAAATTATTTTTCTATTAATATTGATACCTTAAAGTAATGTTAGACATATACATTGCATAAACATTTTTACACAGTGGTCCTAGTCCCAAAATAGGTTAACAAGTATGTCATTACACGAGTAATGATTTACATACTATATAATTATTTTTAATTATAATTTACTTTACATATTTATCTTACATAACATTATTTTTGTAACCAAAAAAATATAATATTATTTTTTCCTATGTTTTTCATGATGCTCTGTTTTATTACAATTTGGTTTATTTAATTTGGATATTATGTATTTTAAGATGCTTGATTTTTACTCAATTTGATTTGCTTAATTTTTGCACCATAGAGTTGTAGTATTTAATATAATAATATTTATTATTTCTTTTCACTGAAATCTGATAATGTTGTTTACTTTATTATTAATATTTTATTTTATATATATAATCTTATATACCAATATACCATTCTGTACTAGTATACATAGAAAGAGACAATTGTCTTTTGGTCAAGTAGAAAGACAGCGTTTTACTTTTTGGTTGAGACACAGTTTGCTTTTGATCAAAGTATTAGTCACTAAATGGGCTCGTTAATTTTTCTCCAGGTGAAAAATGGGCTGGTTCATATTTGGGTAACGAAAAACAAAAACGTGACGATTCCGTACTTATGTTCGACTTGAAAAAAAAAATATCCCTTCCGCACGCAAGCGTAGGTTCAGGAGTCAGAGGCTCTCAGCCAGGAAATGACGAAGTGATGATTATATTTGTGCTTCATGCACAATAGTAATTTTAAAATCTCCAGCCAAAGGAGAGAATGAATCCTTGAACGGACGTAATCAGATTTCAGCCCCGCTCACATAGATCAGTAAATGCGAGCAAATTCTATGATCGAATCCTTGCCGTTGTATTTTTCATCACTGAAAGAAAATGTCCGCATCGCAATCCCTTGGAGGTCCTTCCCGGTGCGGCCGAGTCCTCGGACCATCATTCGACAAGATCATCAAGAACGCCGCCTGGCGTAAGCACTCTCACCTCGTCTCCGCCTGCAAATCCACCCTGGACAAGCTGGAATCCTTGTCTGAGTCGGAATCGACCTCTGGCGACACCCAATCCCCTCTTTCAGGTCTCTCCTCCCCAGATGCCGAATATGTTCTTCAACCCATCTTTCTTGCGCTTGACTCCGCCTACGCCAAGGTTGTCGAGCCTGCTCTTGAGTGCACCTTTAAATTGTTCTCTCTCGGCCTTGTCCACGGCGAGATTGATCGCCCCGATAGTTCGACTGGTTCACAGTCCGGCATTGTCTTCAACATTATCGATGCCATCTGTAGGTCCGGTGGCCTTGGTGAGGAGGCAATTGAGCTGGGCGTGCTCAGAGTCTTGCTTTCAGCTGTACGATCCCCCTGCATTTTGATCCGGGCAGATTGTCTGATTCAAATTGTGAGAACTTGTTATAACGTGTACCTCGGGGGTGTCAACGGCACCAATCAGATCTGCGCTAAGTCAGTTCTGGCCCAGATCATGACCATTGTTTTTGCCAGAGTCGAGGATGACTGCATGGATGTCCCCGTTAAGAAAGTGTCTGTCAGTGAACTGTTGGAATTTACGGATAAGAATTTGAACGAGGGCAATTCCATACATTTTTCCCAAGTTTTCATCAATGAGGTAATGGAGGCCAGTGAGGGTGTTCCTCTCAAGCTATCTTCTATATCACCTCCTCCGGAAGTGCAGGATGTATCTGCACCATCGTCCAAAGCCGTGGATGAAACAGGTAATGACAATTTCGATACTGAAGCAGCAGCTGGGCAAAGTAAAATAAGGGAGGATGGTTTCCTTCTTTCAAAAATCTGTGCAAATTGTCCATGAAATTTTCATCTCAACAGCACCCTGACGATCGTATCCTCTTGAGAGGGAAAATTTTGTCCTTGGAGCTCCTTAAGGTAGTCATGGATAATGGCAACTCAATATGGCGCGTGAATGAGAGGCAAGTGGTATCAACCGTATCATACTTGCTACTCACTTACATTACAACCACTATTTATTTAATGTAATTATATTATCTCTATGCTTTGCATAATTCACCCATTTTGAACTTTAATCATATTCAGGGACTTCTTTAAATCAGGACTTCCACTTTTGTAGGGATTTGATGATGGTGAAACAACTGAAATACACTCAGTTGTGCTATTACCTGAGTTTGAGCCTTGAATTCTTCTGGCATGTTTTCTTGTAAATCCATTTGAATGTCAAGGGTTATTCAAAGTGTCCATATGTCCTTTCTTAACAAGATTAAGACAAACATCTTGTTGCACGTTGATTGTTGATAACCTTACATTGTAAGGCCAATACTGTCTTGGAAACAATCCTGAAATGATTTGGTAAAAAGGAGGATGTTAAAATTTTGCTGAAAAATGCTGTTTGTGTAGTTCTATGGTGTGTTTAGTTGGAGTGAAGTGCTTATACCAATAAGAAATCTCTTTGCCCTTAAACTTGTTACAAGATGGGCTTATTTTTATGGCTTCTGTTTAGTATTCTACTAATATCTACTTCAAGTGACTTGCTATTTTTTGGGTGTGTTTGGTATTTTTCTTGATACCCATATTTGCTTTTACATGGCACAGGTTTCTCAATGCCATCAAGCAGTATCTTTGCTTGTCATTATTAAAGAACAGTGCCCTCTCAGCAATGGCCATTTTCCAGCTTCAGTGTTCAATTTTCATGAACTTGTTATCAAAATTCAGATCAGGGCTGAAAAAGGAAATTGGCATGTTTTTTCCTATGCTTATCCTCCGGGTTCTTGAGAATGTTCTTCAGCCCAGCTTTCTACAGAAAATGACTGTCCTCAACTTATTGGACAAAATATCTCAAGATCCCAGATTATTATTGACATTTTTGTCAACTATGATTGTGATGTGGATGCTTCAAACATATTTGAAAGGTATCATGCTCATGTAATATTTTGCTATTGTTATACCTTGATAGCAGTCTCTTTTCAAGAACGGACATTGCTAGCATTTTGCTAGTATTTTGTTTGGGTTTCACCGGGTAAGTTTTGGTTAGTGGTTAGTTGGAATAGCTTTTCTTTTCTAGGATTAGCAAGACTAGACATTAGGTCTTATTAATATTTGAGTTAATTGGAGAAGAAGGAGAATGTCGTGGTTGGAAGCCATAACATGGGTTTTGGGTTCAAAATCAGTTTCCTTGTGTGTTTTGTTGAGAAGTTTGCTTGCATGTTATATTTGGAGCACTGTCTCATTCCGACAACTAAAGCCTATTCAGTGCCTGCATTATGAATCTAGAAAACATTTATTTATATTAATTTGATTTCTTAATCTTCTTTTAGTATTTAAGCTCTCATAATTCCATCAGATCTTTGCAGGATTGTCAATGGCCTTCTGAAAACTGCTTTGGGGCCACCTACAGGCTCAACCACAGCTTTGTCTCCAGCACAGGATATTACTTTCCGGCATGAATCTGTGAAATGCTTGGTCAGCATCATTAAGTCAATGGGGGCTTGGATGGACCAGCAAATAAGGATAGGAGATTTATATCTACCAAAGATCTCTGAGAGCATTAGCATGCCAGAAAATCATCTAATACTAAATGGAGAAGAAGGAAATGCTTCTGACCATGAGCTACATCCTGATGTAAATTCTGAATTTTCAGATGCTGCTGCACTAGAGCAGCGTCGGGCATATAAAATTGAACTTCAGGTTGGCTTAGAGGAAGACAAATTGTCATGCTAAAATATATCTTTATAATTGCATAGTATTAAGTTGTGATTGCTTGATTTTATGTACAGACAAGCCTGTATTTGTTTGTAGAATTATTTTTACTATCTCTGTCCCTGCTCTCATACTTCATTTTTCTTAAAATTTCCATCTTCTGTGCTGATACTTTTTTATGGGTTAATGCAGAAAGGTATATCACTTTTTAATAGAAAACCTTCCAAGGGTATTGAATTTTTGACAAGCAACAAAAAAATTGGTAGTTCTCCAGAAGATGTGGCTCTTTTCCTGAAGAATACTGCTGGTCTTGATGAGACCAAGATCGGTGACTATTTGGGGAAAGGGAGGAGTTTCCTCTAAAAGTAATGCATGCTTATGTTGATTCCTTTAACTTTAAAGGGATGGATTTTGGTGAAGCTATACGGTTTTTCCTCGGGGCTTCAGGCTGCCTGGTGAGGCACAGAAAATCGATCGCATCATGGAGAAGTTTGCTGAGCGCTATTGTAAATGCAACTCTAGTTCTTTCAGCAGTGCAGATACTGCCTACGTTCTTGCTTACTCTGTGATAATGCTTAATACAGATGCTCATAATAATATGGTGAAAGATAAGGTTTGACCTTGCTGAATCTTTTATTTTATGTTAAACATTGTGACATTTCTTGGTGTCCACTTTGGGTGTGGTTACATTTCTATTAGGCTTAACTGAATTTTGTACAGTGGTTCCAACCTTCACCAAATTATTTTGCTGATGAATATTGAATATAATAATCTTTATCATGGAAAATTATTATATGAAGGCAATGTGATTTACACATATTTATTCTGAATAGAACCTTGAAAATATCAACTGTTTCTTCTTACCAATTTTTATTTCTCTTCGGATCTGGGTGGGTGGCGATTTTGGTGAATTCCAGTGTTTTTGTTGAGGAACTCATGGAACATGCTGAACAATTATGTTTATTATCATTCTGTAAATGACTTTGACTAAATTTGGTTGTTTATAATTCTACTATACAATTGTCATTGTAAAATCCGATACCTATTTTTGATCCTACAGTTCTGAATATGGGATTGACCTGGACTTTGTGCTTTATATTTTGTATTGATGGCCTTCCAGATGACAAAAGCTGATTTTATCCAAAACAATCGGGGAATAGATGATGGAAAGGATTTACCAGAAGAATATCTTGGGGCCCTTTATGACCAAATTGTTAAAAATGAAATTAAGATGAATGCTGATTCTTCTGCACCTCAGAGTAAACAGGCAAATAGCTTTAATAGATTGCTGGGATTGGATGGTATACTTAATCTCGTAAACTGGAAGCAGAATGAGGAAAAAGCGGTGGGTGCAAATGGGCTTCTCATTCGGCATATTCAGGACCAATTTAAATCAAATTCCGGAAAATCAGAGTAAGCTAAGACATACATTAAAGTTTGGACTTTTGGAATTATTTTTTGTGCCAATGTAAAGCTAGTCCTACTAGAGTCTGTCTATTTAGAATGTGTTGTTTCTTTGGTTTATGTGGATTTTTTGTTTGTCTATGCTACCTTGGTCTCTTTCAGTGAGAGCTTTTTCTATAAAACTTCTTTAAGATTGTGCGCTGGGTTTACATCTTACATACTTTCAGTATGTGCATTTTTCTTCGCTTCTGGCTATCTGCTGGACTACTTATGCAATAAGTGGAGTGATATGCATCCCACACATTTCTGTTGTTACACATTATATTTGTCATGTTATTGCAGATCAGCTTATAATGTTGTCACAGATGTGGCTATCTTGAGGTTTATGGTGGAAGTCTGTTGGGGGCCTATGCTAGCTGCATTCAGTGTAACGCTTGACCAGAGTGATGACAGGCTAGCTACTTCTCAGTGCTTACAAGGATTTCGACATGCTGTACATGTTACTGCAATGATGGGCATGCAGACTCAAAGGGATGCTTTTGTTACATCTGCTGCCAAATTTACTTACCTGCACTGTGCTGCAGATATGAAACAGAAAAATGTTGATGCTGTCAAGGTAAATGCTTCTTAATTTGGCTGTCATTTACACTAAGTTTGATTCACCAGACACTTTTCAAGGTACAGTGGATTAAAGAATGAATCAAATTCTCTGTATGCGTATTCTCCTTCGGCATGTACAACAACAATCTCTTATTGTACATCATATGTTAACATCATTCTGGCCATAATATTTTTCTTTGTGCCACTTTGATTTGAATAATCTTATTGTATGAAAATAGAATGTGACTGACACTTCTTTTTTAGCGTTTACCATGTCAATGACCCATTTAGTTTGATGCATATGTCATGGTGATATCTTCTGCATCTTAATTATCTGCAGGCAATAATATCAATTGCCATTGAAGATGGGGATTTTCTGCATGAAGCATGGGAACACATATTAACTTGCCTCTCCCGCATTGAGCATTTGCAACTGTTAGGAGAGGGCGCCCACAGTGATGCAACCTTCTTCACTTCATCTAATTTTGAAACAGAGGAAAAAGCCCCAAAGACATTAGGTTTCTCTTCTTTTAAGAAAGGAACTCTCCAGAATCCGGCAATGGTGGCTGTTGTTCGTGGTAGTTCATATGACAGCACAAGTGTTGGGGTCAATGCTTCTTCACTGGTAACACCAGAACAAATTAATAATTTCATTTCAAACTTGAATCTACTGGACCAGATTGGAAACTTCGAATTGAACCATGTGTTTGCTCATAGTCAACGGTTGAATGGGGAAGCAATAGTAGCTTTTGTGAAGGCACTTTGTAAAGTTTCCATCTCAGAGTTGCAATCTCCAACAGACCCCCGTGTTTTTGGCCTCACCAAAATAGTAGAAGTTGCGTAAGTTTCTTTTATATAATAGTGGAAATTGCTCTAGTTTCTTTCTCCATATATAGTATAGACATACTCTTTATGCAATATTTAGTCCTCTTAAGTAATAGTTGTCCTGATGTGAGATGGAGCTTGATAAGTGAATACAAACTATGTAATTTATACACAGGGAATCATTTTGCTTTTCATAAAATTGGTACTAATACTGAAAAATAGAACTTCATGAGGTAAGCTCCTTACAAGGAAAAATACTGCTCACTAAATAATAAACACAGACACTGAATTAGAAAGAAAGCAGAAATGCTTACAGAAGGGAAAACAATCAGAGCTGATACACAAACTCTGCCTTTCCTGGCTTAAGCCACCAATTTGTTACAAAATTCTGTTATGCCTCTCCATCACACTCACCCGCCCTTGTCATGGCGTGTTTTTCCTCTCCAATGTCTTGTCAATTGGGCATTCTGTTATACTCATTCTGACCCCACCAGCCTCCTCACCCTTTGCAACCTTCTTGTTTCTTCCTTACCCTTTGCATCCTTCTTGTTTCTTCCTTCGTAGCCCACATCACTTCACTTGACCCAATTCCTTCCAGTCCATTTCCCATCTTTTTACTTCTCTTATATGCATGGTTTTAAGGCCCATTGGTTTTAAATTTCTCATTTGCACTTTTTTTAATGGTTTTTTTCATTTTTCAATTCTAAGATTTTAGGAATATGAAGTGTCCTAGGTTATGAAAATGTGAATTATACCATTATTTCCACATCCTCATGTTCAATATGATGTTGACTTTATCAGTACATTAGGCTTATGTAAAAGCATTCAACATGGATGGGTCATGCATGACCACTATGTGAAGATGTTGTATGCCAATCACAAAATAATGATTTGCCCTACTACATGAAACCTGTGCCTTTATGCCAATATTGTCTGAAAGAATTATATGAATGTGACCTGGAGACTTAATAAGCTGACAGATTGAAGGGTAGGGTTTTTGGTCTGTTCAATCTCATTGCTCCCCCATTCAATAGAGATCCTCTTTTGTCGGTATATTATTTTAAAATAAACATTCAAAGGAAAGAAATTTTTTGTGACCATCATCTTCTTGGCGTCCAAAGCATCTAAGGACTAACTACCTAAGAAGAAGAGGAAGGTGGGTGTTAGGATCCAATTGCAAAGTATAGGACTTGAGTCCCACATTAGAAGTATGGAATTCCGGTGAGGCCTTGGGCTCTCCAACCAAATGCCTAGCTTTTGTTGTGTGGTTATCCCAAGGTTCTTATCAACTGGTGTAAAAGCCTTCGACCATGTCTCTCAGCTACAATCAAGCGATTCAGGTGGTGATGTCAGCATTGCTGTGTTTGCCCAGGACTAGTCAAGGAGCTAGTGCATAGCCAACCCGTTTGGGCACTTGAGCTGCAGACGTGGTCGGATGTCAGGATCCACTGGCAAGGTATGGGACTTAAGTGGGATGTTAGGATCCACTTGCAAGGTATGGGACTTAAGTCCCATATTGGAAATATGGGATTCCAGTAGGGATTATATAAGGCCTTCGGCTTTCCAATCACGATGGCTGGCTTTTGTGGTTTGGTTCTCCCAATGTTCTCATCAATGGGGCATTTTAGGAATTTGGCAGATACATGGCTATGGCATTTCCTCTTGAAACTACTTCATTATGGCTCATATTAAATCAGAGGACATATAGTGTAGAGGACTCAAGTTACTGGGATTTCTTCTTCGAAATTGTTGCAACTATCCCAAGCACTTGAAATTTATCACTAATTGATTATGGCGCATATTAAATCAGAGTACATATAGTTTAAAAGACTCAGGTATATTCCTTTAACAGAGGCTTTTCCTCTCCTCTATCATCTTTCTTCTTCACATGATTCTCCCATCTGAAACATTCATTCTATACAGGATTATAGTTCTTGGAAGGTTCACTCTTTTTAGGAACCTTAATTATAGGGAGAGTCTGGAGAGCCCAATCCCTTCTGCGACTACTTTGGTTTCATCATCTTGTACCCTGACAAAGGGGAGATTGAGCTCAATGTGCTTGGTTCTAAAGTGCAAAACCAGATTGTAAGATAATGTCACAATGCTAAGGCTGTCAAACCTTGTCCTCATAACTACCTATAACAGCATTTAACAGTTGCTGGCTCAGCTGTAGGCAGCAACTCCATAGTACAATCTGTTTTGTAACTGTACACAACAACAGCTGGCTAGACTAGTATACTAAAACACTCTACAGCAGTGACATGTTTGAAAGAAGAGTAAACATAATGTTGCTTGCATTTTCTAAGAAGTGATGTTGTTTTAGCTCACTTTATCTTCTTTTAACTTTAAAAATAAAATATTTTATGTCAAGGGCTTGCAATTCCGAAAGCTTAAGCAATTATTAGGCTGGTGCTAAAAAATGCTTTTACATGTCCAATGCACTGTTAAGATTCTTCGGGCAAGTACAGACACAACACCGCCTAATTTACTTTAACTAGAAAAATGGGGGTGACTCTTGAGTACTTGGTCATAGAATCTCTAATGCAATGATCATAGCCTTGTTTCCCAAATTAAGCTATTGACTAGAGGCTCAAGAATAGTTATATATCTTCTCCTTCTTCCTTTTTTTTTTTAATAAAAGAAGATTTTTATTGAGAAGATAGACATTTACAAGAAGATAGGAGGACAAGAGATCCTCTATACAAGAACCAAAACTAGCTAGAGAAAAACTATCAATGAAGCATAGCTTTCCAATCTCTCAACATTAGGAGAGCGAAAGTCCTCTAGAAAGACTACGTGCTCTACACCAAATAGAGACTAAATGCCTAATCTTATCCAACAAAACTTGCTTGTCTAAAAATTGATCATTGAAGGCGTGTGAATTCCCTTTCAACCAAATATTCCAAGTCATGGCATGTATAGAACATTACTGCAAGGATTTTTGCTTTCTTCTCCCCAAATCCAATAAAACTCATCAATTGGAAATGATCTGAGGTGGCAAGCACACCCAACCCTCACCAAAGATACCAAACAAAGTATTTCACAAAAAATCAACCACAAGACAGTGCAAAAAAAGATGAGATGCTGATTCTAAATTCACCCCACATATAACACACATCAAGAGAAATAGCCTTATGAGGCCTTCAAACCTACATGTCATTGGTATTAATTCTGTTAAGCACAACTGTCACCTGAACTTAGATGAGCTTTGGACTTTCAAATGGGTTTATCAAGGAGGAAAGAGGTTGAATCTAAGGAATGATATAGAAAATGCTTAGGTAATCCAATCCAAGAATGTTGTTTAGGTAAAACCCTCCAAAGAATAGGTCTCTAAAATTTGAACCCCTAGGTCGTAGTCTACTTTCATTGTGATCAACCACTTTTGGTAGAATATTATTATATCTCTAACAATACATATTTATGTTCATCATTAAATCTATTATTATGAAATGAGGGGATTGTCATTTGCTAGAAAGAGGGGTTTTTTGTTGATTTTATTAGACCTCAAGAAAGGGATTGATTTACTAGTTCTAAACTTGTATCTTAGCTTTTACTTGGTGTTTTGGAGTTGATCTATAGCACAATTTTGATTAAAATTCTGATGATAGTTCAACTTTCTTTAGAAGTCATGACTAGAACATGGTTTCATTTGCAGGCACTATAATATGAACCGCATCAGATTAGTATGGTCTCGCATATGGAATGTTCTATCAGATTTCTTTGTGTCAGTTGGATTGTCAGACAACTTATCTGTTGCAATATTTGCAATGGACTCACTGCGACAACTTGCAATGAAATTTTTGGAGCGGGAGGAGCTGGCTAATTATAACTTCCAGAATGAATTTCTTAGACCATTTGTGATTGTTATGCAGAAAAGCAATTCTGCAGAAATTAGAGAATTAATAGTTCGTTGTATTTCACAGATGGTCCTTAGCCGTGTCAGCAACGTGAAATCTGGCTGGAAAAGTGTTTTTATGGTATGTTTAAGTTAGCCCCCCCCTTCTCTTTTCTTCTCCTTTTCCCTTTTGTTTTTGTTTCAAATTATTTGGTAGTGTTATATATCAAACCATTTATATGTCTTTACCTGATAGTTTATGTTTTTGAGAGAGATGGTTCATGACATGGTATCAGCGCCCCTATGACCATTTGATCGTTGTTAACCTCATTATTCTATTAAAATAAAAACTTAAATCTCAACACAAGGTAGCATAGGCATGTGCATTGTCCATGCTTCAAACCTAATAATAGTCTCTTGCATGAGGAGGCTTGTTGGATATATAGTCATTCATGTGCCTCTCTACACATAAAGTTAGTTCATGACAGGTAGAAAACCTAGTCTAGAATTGTCTGGTATTTTGCTGAATTGGTTCTGTTTATTGACAAACCAAAAACATATTGGGAAGGTTAACTTGCTTTGTGATCCATTTCAAGAGGAAAAAAAAATTACATTTCATTACTTACACATAAAAGGCATTTGGGAGTGTTGGAATGTGTTGAAGGTAAAAATATTCCGTTGTCTTTTTTTCTTGGTTTTATATTCATTAATATCAGAACATCTCATATTCCCTTTTCTTTGCAATTTAGAAAGTCAAAATCCCATACCCATGGTCTTCTAGGTGTCAATCTTAATGCTCACATTATTAATCTAACTTTTTTCCTTTAAAACAACTTGTTTAAAAAGAAATGAATACAAAAGTTTTGTATCCCAGCAAATTGTGAATGTAATGACATTTATAAGTGACCCTCTTGTTCCATGTTACAATATGGGGTTCATAAATGTATCCCTTCCCTCCTAAAGAAAACTGAAACAACAGGGAACTGTGTATATTATTTTTAAAGAATTTAAAAATTGAGACCATGGAGAAACTTTGCCTTTTAATGCAATGTTTTTGATTCTCAGGTTTTTACAGCTGCTGCAGCTGATGCGCAGAAGAATATCGTATTGTTAGCATTTGAAACAATGGAGAAAATAGTGCGTGAATTTTTCCCTTATATTACTGAGACAGAAACAACAACTTTCACTGATTGTGTTCGATGCCTTTTGACATTTACAAATAGCCGATTCAATAGTGATATTAGCCTCAATGCAATTGCATTTCTTCGTTTCTGTGCCGTCAGACTTGCTGACGGAGGACTTGTTTGCAACAAGAAGAGCAGTGTTGATAGCTCATCTGTTGAAGTAGCAAATGGTGTTTCAGATGTACAGTCTTTAACTGATAAAGATGATCATGTATCCTTTTGGAATCCTTTGCTATCAGGTAATATGCCTTTAGATGCTATGTCCTAGGATATTTAGTACAGTGGCCACGCCACCATGCCTGATGGACGATAAAGCAAATATCTTTAGCTCCTAGTCAGTGCTGAAAAAGCAAATATGATAGTGATTTCACCACAATTTATGCATAAGTGAGACAAACCAAATATTTAAGCATTAGGATAAGCGAGGGCTTTATTTCCCTAAGTCTTGTCCCTTTTACCCCTGTTTTGAAGTTAATATTTTCATTGCAGGGTTGTCAAAACTAACGTCTGATCCAAGATCAGCTATCAGAAAGAGTTCTCTGGAGGTGCTTTTTAACATTCTGAAGGATCATGGTCATTTATTCTCACGGACATTTTGGAATAGCATTTTCTGCTCTGTTATTTTCCCCATATATAACTTGGGTTCAGGAAAGAGAGATATAAATCTACAAGAGGGCAATTGTTCAGGTACTTCAGTCTCCGTACATCCAGAAGGAAGCACATGGGACTCTGAGACTTCTTCAGTAGCTGCAGAGTGTTTAATAGATTTGTTTGTCACCTTTTTTGATATGGTGAGATCTCAGCTGCCAGGTGTGGTTTCAGTACTTACAGGGTTCATTAGAAGTGCTGTTCAGGGTCCAGCTAGTACTGGAGTTGCTGGATTAGTGCGTCTCACAAGTGACATAGGTAGCAGGCTTTCAGAAGAAGAATGGAAAGAGATCTTTCTGTGTTTGAAAGATGCAGCTACGTCAGCAGTGCCTGGATTCATGAAGGTCTTGAGAACCATGGATAATGTTGGGGTACCCAATATTTCAGTTTCAGAGTCCTGTGCTGATACGGAGTGGTCTTCTGATCATGAACTAACAAATGATGAGTTTGATGATGACAATTTGCAAACAGCCACATATGTTGTGTCAAGAATGAAGAATCATATTGCTATGGAGCTACTTATTTTACAGGTTAATTTCTTGCCCTTTATATACTAAACATAAAAGCATGAAAGCATGATAACAGATTTCCTAGAATTGGATTTAATTGCATCCACATATTAGGTCCTTTTCTTTTCTCATTTTTTTCCTTGTTTTCCCTTTCTCCTTTTTTGAGGCTTTATTACGAAGTCTGCTGGCCACTTTCATCTATTTCTCAGATGAACCAAGTTGAAATTCCTTTTTTATTGCTATGCTACCCCATTGATTCTTTCTCTTGGATCTCTTATTCTCTCTTCTTCAGTTAGCGTCATTGTGATTGAGTGCAAATTAGTATTTTATATTTCATCAATGGTATAATAATTTCCCCTTTGGAACATGGATAAGGAAAAGTGACTGAGCGAGGTTAAACTTTTAAACTGAATTTCTAAAGAGTTTGTGAAAGGGACAGTTACCAATTTTAGATAAAAACAAGCCCAAAACCCTCAAACAGTAGCTCAAACGTCTGAAACAGGATGCAGGGTAGTTCCAACTGGAAAAACAAGAGCAGATCTGGAATGTAGAGACTGCGGTGAGTTAGACAGTGGCGGAAATGGTGGCTGGACACAACCTCACGCTTCGACGATTATGAACAGTGGTAGGAATTCGCAGCAGCGCATGGCAGCACATGGAGGCTCTGATGGGGGCATGGCTTCTAGGTCTAGCCAATTGAGGCTAAGGAATAACGTTCCAGTGGCTGTGTCAAAAAATAATGAGGCGAATAGTTGCCGGAAATAGTGACAATCACTGAAAAAAGTGACGGGTTGCCGGTAGCACGCAAGATAAAAGATAGGACTGCCAACAAGATGCGCAGCAAGGAGAATCTGTCATAAGGTAGTTGGCACAATGATTAGGAACAAAACTAGAGCCGGGCCGAAACCCGCTCTGATACCAACTTGAAGAGGGAGAAACCAGAAGTTGGGGCGATTGAATTTTACTAATAATCTTTATTCAACATGAAAGGGGAATACATGTACATGAGATTATTTCTATATTTTAATTGCTATTACATGAGATTATTTCTATATTTTAATTGCTATTCCTATTTATAATACTGACTATCATAATAGGTTTGAGCTATTTCCAATGTTGCTATCTATGATACATGAACCTCATTAACTACATATGCTAATTCCATTATTCCCAATAATTCCATCAAAAAGTGACATCCATGGAAACAAAGAAATGTTAATTGGATGGGCAAAAACATTTGTACCCCTTCTTGCTGGGGGCATAGCCTAAGAAAGCATGTTTAACAGTTCTAAGATCAAGTTTGTCGCAATGTGGCATTGCACATGGACAAAGGCCATAAAATGAAGACTCAAGACTAGAGACTCTACGTAATAAAAGTAGAAGGAAAGTGAGACGTCATAAGTTGGACAGGGCTTACAATACTAAGGACATAGGATGGTAATTGATCAATCGAATAGGCAGTGCTCAGGACAACTCCCCTTCCCGCAGGAAAAAATAAGGTAGGAACAACTCTTTGGAACAATAAAAGCCCAAATGACCCCATGTAACTGAGAATCCTTTTTTTTTGTTTTTCCCTTTTTTGGTCTTTGTGCATTGTTGATTTGCTGTGGAGTACCACCACATACAAGTTAATGAACAGTACAATGCTCGTTATCAAATTTAAATAGATGTTGATTCACACATTATTTACCATTATCTTAACACTAACATTTATTGAGTTTTCCAAAGTGTGTCTGAATCATATGATAAAGCTAAACAACTAAAGTATTGGGCTTTCTTTTGGAGGGTGGGGGTGGGGGAGTTGATGTACAGAGCCAAACATCATAATGAATAAATGCAAAAGGCTCATCACTTTTATTAGAACTAGAAAGAAACTTTACACAATGGTGCTTGGCAAATTCAGAGACATTGCTATGAAAATGGATTTGGTTTCTTGATCCTTGCCGTGCACATATTTTTTCCAATTCCTAGCTTGTTGCTTGTATAATGCTAAGTTTTATATTCGTAAATCTCTTTACTCAAAGCTCGCTCCAAGGTCAGGTCTTTTATTCAGATTGTAGTGCTTAATATAATTAATGCCAATGACATGTAGCAAATTCTTAGGTCACATAAAGCTATTTCACATAATGTGTGTTTCTTATGTATGGTGCAAAATGAGATTCAGTCCTTTATCTGTTCATACATTTTTCAGCTGCTGTTCCTCTATGTGATTCTGTTATGTTGGGGGTGCCCTGGATTCTTTTCCTTTATGAGTAGCTTTAATGGTTTTGGTAGTACAGCTGAGTTTTTGTGACAATCTGCAATCTATGCTTCATTTTTGTGCTTTTGGTTAGAACATAACTCCACCTATTTAAGGAGATTTCTTTGGATCATCAGCTGATTTGGGATAAGATTGGGTGATTGGCTTCCAATTAGTTTAGCACATGGTCTGTTTAAAGGATGCTTTGTTTCAAATATGCAAGGGGTTGGTAGTTTTGCTTCAGTAATGTTTTCCTTTCTTCTCTATTGTTTTTATATCCTGTCTTGGTGAATGTCGTCCTTTATCAAAAACACAAAAAGAAACTTTTAATCCATCTATCAGCTTTGGTGGAAGAATTTGGACTTTCGATTCTTCTGGTGTTTTACTTGTGCAAGTCTTTCTTTCAAATTGCTTTCCAACTATTGCTTCGGTTCAATTTCATGTCACTATTTCTCATACCTGAAGTTCTGGTAAAAAATTTAATTACATTTTAGGTTTCACCTGAGTGAGTTTATCTTTTCATGTTCTGATCACAGGTTGCAACTGATTTGTATAAAATGCACCACCAGTCCTTATCGGTAGCCAACATCCAAGCCCTTGTTGCATTATATTCATCTATTTCTTTGCATGCTCGCCAACTGAACTGCGAGTCAATCGTGCTGAAGAAGTTGCAGAAAGCTTGCTCCATCCTAGAACTATCTGGCCCACCCATGGTTCATTTTGAAAATGAGTCCTTCCAGAGTCATCTCAACTTTCTTCAAAATTTACTAGTCCATGATCGTTTTGTGCATGATGAGATAGATATAGAGCCGGAGTTTGTTGCAGTATGTGAAAATATATTGGACATATACCTAAACTGTGCTGGTTCTGTATCCGCTTGCTATAAATCAGATACCCAGCCAGTGCCACATCGAAAACTTCCTCTGAGCTCAGCCAAAAAGGAGGAAATAGCTGCTAGGACATCTCTAGTCATCTGCGCATTGCAAGGGTTGGGTGGTCTGAAAAAGGATTCATTCAGGAGATATATTCCACGCTTCTTTCACTTATTGGTAGATCTCGTGAGGAGTGAATACACCTCTGGAGAAGTTCAACTTGCCCTGAGGAATATCTTCCGTTCATCTGTAGGTTCAATTATAATGGAATGAGTTTTAGTCGTGTCATACCTTGTATTAGAGACATCAATGAATATCAGTCAGCATTTTCTCATGAGCTGAAGTACGAGCTATTGCATAGCTGTATCATAATTTACTCACCTGTGCTGCCATACTCTTGGTCTTTGGTGATTTTATGTGCCATAATGTAAATGAGAAATTTATTTGCAGATGAGAATCTTCCATGCCTAACTTCCTCAATTGTGCTGATGAACTTGATGTGTTGTGAACATAAAAATCGAGTATATGAATAATCACAATTCATAAAAATATCTCTTTATACACAAGCATGCAAACGTTCGTCTGGATTGTTGAGCTGTGTTGAAGTCTACTCCCAGTCTTCCAATATGACTCCCTATTGTTTCCAAGAACTGCCTATAGTATTAGATGGCCTACTCTGGCCTCCGGGGTCGAATCTAAGCGCCTGCTTTTTCAATATGTTCATGGTGTGAGTTGAAGTCTGCCTTCTACTATTGGACAACCTGATAGCGATCATAAACAATGTTCTAAGAATTTGTTTGAATAGTCAATTGAACCCTTTAAGGAGAAGAGCCTGCCATTCGTCTGGTTATACCTGAAACTGTCCCTAGAAAGAGCTGCCAAGGCTTGAATCGTCGAAAACCAAGCAAATCGGCCCAAATGGTCTGATGATTTTTTTGTTTTTTATTATGAATGACATCATTTTGGAGTTTTTTTTATTAAAAACAAGCCTAAAATTTCATATTTTCTAATTCTTTTCCTTTTCTAATATGGGAAATAGTAACTTGAGAGATTTGATTCATATGGATAATGTTTATTTTGATTAAGAGATTAATTATGTTATGCTCTATAAGTTTTATTGATACCTAACTTAATTTTTAGTTATTTTATGATATATATTTTATTTTGTATTTTTATATATTTATATAAATACTTGTTTTGTTATATACTGGTTATATTTCAATTGATCTATTTAAGTTTTAACCTTTGAACCCTTGCCCGATTTGGTGTCCAATCCAATTTTAGAACTTTGATCACAAATGAGCCATGGGCCATCCATCAAAGCTCATTATTGGTCTAGCGGCGCGGAGGCGGCACAGGGGTGGAGTTAAAACTTCAAAAGAAAACAAAAACAGAATTATCATTCTAGCCTCTGTCTGAAAATTTAGGGTACAATTTTTCATAAAGAAATTTAATATGTAAAATTATATATGTTGCTTGCCCATAAAAATTTTCCTTTTATTTTTACCCCTAACCAAAAACAATTTTGTTGCTTTTCCATCTTAAATATGATATACAGATTATCAGTCATCCCAAAATGAGAAATTCTTGTGTGATAATGGAGTGTCACATAAAATTATAATATTTCCACTCTAATAATGTCATGTAATGGTAAGACCTGTCACTTAAAGTTAAAATTGTAATTTTTAACTCTAAATCAGCTATGGTTAACAGCGTTGAAAAAAACAAAAATAGCTAACCATGGTTAACACTTTTTTATTATTAATGTAAAATGAAAAATATAGTGCCAATAGAAGGGGATTGATTCTCGATTCAACTATACTGACACAGTTCGATTTTATTTTTTAAACAATGATTTTTTTGAGTCAAAAACATAAGTTACACCCTTAATAAGTTCTTATAAAATAATTCTTTTACCAATTCAACCATTGAGTTACAATTATCTATTATAAAAATTATTTGTATCAAATTTCAAAAAATTTAAACATCAATAAAAATGTAATCACAAAACCCTTATTGTTATTAATATAATCATGAAACCCTTATTTTTGTTTATTTTAACCTTGTCAAAAATCTACTTGGTAGGATTTGAGAGATTATTTTAACCCATATTTATCAGGAGGCAAACAGGGTGCCCCGCGCCGGTTTCTGGGGCCTTTTATGTGTGATGATTCTATGTGTCGCATTGCCAAGGGTGGTGGCGGTTAGGTAATTTTTGGTTCTGTTTTGTCTGGGGGCGTTTAGCCCACTCTTTGACCGAAAAAAAATAATAATATATATATATATATATATACAATATGTTATTGAATGGGTAAATAAAGGCTTGCACCCACCGACAATATATCCCCCCTTATACATGTATAAAAGCATAATTACTTATAAACAACTTCAATTATGAACGTTTCACTTTGATATAATGAACACCACAGACCATATTTATAACAGAGGGCGAGTAGACCAAGACTAACAAATTATACAAAAACCAGATAAAATGCCTATTCATGGGAGCATTATTAAAGTGCACTGGATTGCCCAAAAAGAAAATATGTGTTTCCTATCTAAGTTATTTCTCCACAGTCCTTAGAGGCCATCTTTAATTCTTATCTTGATGTTTTCCACCTTAATTGACAACTCTAACTTATGATCCTCAACAGCTTTCAAAAGTGAGAGCAGGTTGGACCGGTAAATTTCACACTTCCGATTTGCACATTCAAGCTCATTCATAAGTTCTCTAATATTCTTGTCCATATCATCCTGCAGGATATAAAGGAACGAAGTTAAAATAAAAGCATGAATGATAATGCATTTCAAACCAATGATGAGATAAAATCAGTTAACAGGAAATGCAATTTTTTTATAAGATGAATATAATATTATAAAGAAATGAGAAAAAATACAGCCAGAGGGACAATAGTAAATTCTCCTAAATAAGAAAAATGAAAAGAAACGGAGACTAAAATGTAAATGTAACAAAGTTGTTCAATCTCTTTCCATGCCAGTAAAATATTTAACCTTCCTCAGCCAAATGCATGCAAGAAAAATGGACCAGAAAGCACTATCTCATTTCACAAACCAATATCATATGTTTCTGCCCCAATAACTGGTAGAATCTAGAGAGGGAAGCTTACAAAATTTTGAGCTAAAGTAGGTATTGGTCGATATCTAGTTAATGGGTATGAAATTAGGAAATCATAATGGTTAATTAACCCTGGATATATAGCTTTCCTTATGTGTGGGTCCCACTAAATAACCAAGAGCGATTAATCCCTTATTTTCTCACTTTACCAATCTATTCACTTTAGAGGATCAAATTCAAAAATATTCACAATCAAGACCGAACTCTATAAAGATTATGAGATGATTTTTTTTTTTTTTTGGACAAAAGAAGAAATTTCATTAACAAGAAGAGAAAAAGAAGAATAATACATAGTGACGAGGACAAGAGATCGTCAAAGTAAAAAGAAAACAAAATAAAACATCAAAAGATCAAAGCTTTCCATCCTCTTATCATATCAAAGATGGAAACCCCTCTAAAAAAGTCATGTGCCTTACACCAAATAGACGCTAAGTGTCTTATATTATCCCACAGAGTCTGCTTATCTGAATGTCTGCAATAAAAAATGCGAGAGTTACGCTCTAACCAAATACACCAAATAACTATAAAGACAACGCATTGCCATAGGGATTTGGCCTCTTTTCTCCTCCCAAAACCAACAAAACTAGTCAATAGGAATTGATCCATGGTTTTAGGGCACACCCAACATTCACTAAAAAGACCAACTAAAGAATTCCATAAAGAATCATCCACCGAACAATGCATATGGGGATTGATCCATGATTATTAGATGATATGTATGTAAATTTTCTGTTATTTGCCCAGATGAGGAAAAAAAAATTGCCCATTTAAACAAGATCCAGCAACATGCATATACGGGAAAAATCTCAAAGCCACAATTAAGATAATTCTGTCAAACTAATGAATTAGCTACCAAACAGAGGAAAGACCAAACAGTCAAAATACTTAAGGGACGTATCAGTGGAACGGCCTACTCTGTTCAATCAATCAAGATATTCATTTCTTCTCTAAACTCTCAGTAAAATACCATGTTGGTTCTGGAAAGATGAGTTCAAACAGTTTAGTCTTCAAAAGATTATTGACGTCAATTCACGAATATACTTAACTAAGTCTTAACTGAAGTAAACCTAATCCTTGGAGGACTCCATTTTACAATTGATGTAAATGTTCATGGAGAACAAAAATGTTGCAAAAATCAAATTTTGAGGGATTAAATAGGGAGTTTAATGTAAACAATCCACTAAACACGTTTAAATTGCATACAATATTTCGAAATCAATATTAATCTTTTGGGGGCCATATTAAACAATATGACTAAGGTAGTCACCATTTAGACTATAAATTCCATAGAGTAAGGGTGAAGATGAGTGCTTCACAGGTATTGCTCGAATGAATATTCAGATACTCTTCAAACATGCCAAGGTTGATAGTTAGAAGAATTTAATACCGAAGTTATAGAACGTGCAGAAGGACAAAAGCATCTGATGATTATATATTAGTAGGACTTGTATTAAATAGAGAATCTGCAATAGCGCACAGCAAAACTGAAGGTGATTAAAGGGTTGAAACTGTTAAGAATAAAGTCTCACTTTGAGAGCTTAAATGGGTACATCAAAGACCAACTCTCCTAAAAGCTTGAGCTATTACATAAATGTTCAAGGTTGGTTTTACACCTCTAACATACCCCTTCATGCAAGAGTTGTTTGGGTTTGAGGTGTGGACAAAGTACATGCCCATTCCCTCTGATGCTAAAGTTCAACTTTGCATAGAAGAATGAAGATAGCAAGGACCAAACTACTAACCACTTGGTCATAGAAGATTTGATACCATGTCAAGAGACAACTCTCTTGACAGCTTAAGTTGTTACGTGAAGCTAGAAGATCCGTTTTATATCTCTAACAGGGTGGATGAAAGAGTAAAACACAGTAAATATTGCCATCATAAAATGGGCAAAAGAACAACTATGAAATGGAACTCTGACCTCAGACATATGCTGGCCCAAGATTTCTTCTTGGCATCCACTTCTGTAATTAGCACGACTTACATCATTCAGCAAGTGATTCCAAACTTTGCCATTGCTGAAGGGAATTCTTCCCTCATTTTGCATTGCCTGAGCAACCCTTTTAGCAGCTTCTTGTAAAGCACCCATCGCAACATCATAAGTTTCAGGAGACTTTGCTCCCTCATCAACAAACTTAAAAGCCTCATGTCTGAGGGTATTATATCTAACTGTATGAGATTCCAAATAGCAAGTATATATATCACAAGAATGTTCTTCTAATGTAACATTGCTCTTGGCATTTTTTGTCCAACGTTTCAATATATAATGAGATGGGAGAGTAAGCACATTGGTTACTCTAAAGACTGCCAAAACATGTCTACAAAGAAGGCCTGAAAATTCAAACATTTGGCAACTACAAGTCGCTTTCATCTCCAGAACATTGAATTTAACATAGTATGCTTTATGGTCCTCTCCAAATTTTGCTACATGATATGTAATGACCTCCCCATCATCCTCAGTTCTGGATGCCATGAATGTTAGTGTCCCAACTAACTCCTCTTGGAACCTCATGAAAAGTTTTCTGGTGTAAAGCTCAGATGCTTGCTTCTCCATTGGAGATGGTGTCTTCAATACTGGCAAAGTATTCATTGTGTCATAATCTGCTCTCACTTCTTTCTCATTGCGACTTTCCAGTGCTTTCTCATACAGCTTAAAGAACTGATTTAAATTGGTTGAAGCATTTACATACCCATCAAAGTATGAGTTCATGCCATCACTTCGCTGAGTGATGGACATTTCTGCAAAGAATGTGTCCCGCAAATATACAGGTACCCACTGCTTACAAGCAGAATATATTGCTTGAAGCCATTCATGGTCCCTTAGATCATATCTATCAACTAGCGCTGACCAGCAAGACTCAAATTCCTCAATTGACTCAGTCAAGTTAACGCATTTGTGAAACTCAGCTTCAAAATTTGGATGTTTGAGGAAAATGTGAGATAACTTCTCCTGGCATTTTTTAAAGATGTGCCACTTGCAGAAACGATGGCGGGTCCCAGGGAATACTTGCAGTATGGCCAACCGAATTACAGAATCATGGTCGGTTGTTATTGACACTGGTGGCGTCCGGACATAGCCATAAGCCAGGTCTTAAAAAGCCACACAAATGATGCTTCAGATTCATTTATTAGGAAAGCACAACCGAAGAGAACAGGTTGTCCATGATGATTCACACCAGTAAAGGGAGCAAAGGGCAAACGATACCTATTGGATCGATATGTAGTGTCAAAAGTTACAGTATCACCAAAAAATGTATAATTCATCCTTGCCTTGGGATCAGCCCAGAAAACATTGCTCATGGACTGATCCTCGTCACCTTGCATGGCATAGAAGAAATTAGGGTTTTCGGCATGCATTTGTCTCAAATAATCCAGAACAAGTTGAATGTCTCCTTCTAAACTTCTCTGGCGATTATTCCTCATGTAATTCCGACAGTCAACCTCTGTAAACCCAACTTTGCTAATCCCGCCATACTCTTTGATGAGTGCTGACATAATTCTCCGAGGTCCCATTCCAGCAGCCTGTAAAGTATCAATAAGCGTCTTAGCAGCACCTGATATTTGTCTGTGAGAGCGGAGGCAGTGCACCTGATCTGGGGGAACCAATTCGTGATTGTGTTCCCTGACAAAGCCAGAGACGACCCACTTGCCAGAGTCTTGCGTTTTGACAGACAAAGACGCTTTGCATCCCACTCTGGTAATGGTTCGAGGGCGCTTGATCTCTCTATCCTTGGTGCGTTTCTCATTCAAGTTGCGGAACCCCTCCTTTGCACAGACAAATTGCCTCTGTATGATAGCTCCATCGCGCCTCGAACGACGGGATGAGCTGACCCGAGTACTGAACCCAACACGACGAGCATAGGAATTATAGAAGGCCTTGGCAGCCTCCTCGGACTCGAATTCCATGCCCTCGTAAGGTTCAAGATCTAAGACATCGCCCGCACCCGCAGCAGGAATATATATTTCGCCAACACCACCACCAGTGGGTCCGTCAGCCTCAGCCAGTTCCACCTCATCCATAGCCATAGGGTGTTCAATGCCTCCCTCATCATCCTCACATTCTCCCTCTCCGCCTCCCAGCCCAATATCGAATTCCAACACCTCGTTATCCATGGTAAATATCCCAAACACCACTTGCGAGATCACAACAGACAATATATGATGGAGGAATTCATATCATATCATATCAAATGGAATGAAAGGAGAGGAACGAACTACACATTTATTTAGCAAAGAAATATGGCAAAGAACTGACCGTCGAGTCGACTGACAGTAACTGCATCGTCTCACCCCGGCGGAAATTAGAAGAGAAGTGCTCTGCTGAAGGAGAATATGCTAACGAGAAACCACGCAAGCGAGAGAAAATCTTGAACCCGAACAATTATGGAAGACCCTCCTTCTCCACCCGTACCACCGAACTTGTGTTCAAGAAAAACATTTAAAAAATAAAAAAATAGCCTCCCCAGACAATATTTTTGGCTTAAATATACTTCGCCAATGGTTTTAGGTATTCTTGGATTAGTGGAGTGGAAAGTAGGGGAGTGGGATTTTAGTTTGTCCAGCGTTTGGATTTATTAAATTTCAATGAATATTAGAGATGGATAGAACTTTATTCCATCCAATTTCATTTATTCTTCACATCAAATTAGGAGGAATGGGATGGAATAAAAAATACCTACAATGAAGTAGACCAATTATTCTACTATGTTCACCTCACTCCATTCCATTTTATTCCACTCCGCTCTCTCCATCATAGTGTATGTTTGGATTGATGGAGTGAGTAGAATATTGATTAACTCTATTGATTAGATATGTCAAAGTTGGCGAGGGAAGATGAATGGAGTCTTTTCCACTTTATTCCACCATCTTTCTCTATTTTACTTCTCTTCAAATCGGGTAGAATGGAATGACATAAAATGGAAGGGAAAGAGTTAGATTTAATAAAATTATTATTATATCCCTATTACTAATATTACTCTATTCTAACTCAATGGTATTATAGGAATAAAAGCTTATAATTGTAACAATTTTATTTCATTCCATTGACGTATCCAAATAATGGAGTAAAATATTACTCCATTCCATTACTAAAATATCTTAATAATGAAGTGGAATAATTATGTTACTTTACTCCACTCCATTTAATTTTATTTCGCTTTGCTCCACTACTTACCATCAATCTAAACATACCATAGTTGTTGTCCATCTAAAGAAATTTTTACTTTTTGTCTTTTTTTTTTTTTTTTTTGCTGAGTGAAAGATATGAGAAGACCCAAAATGTCCAAAGTGCCGAGATTACAAATGTGGTCAGGTACACCTTCCATCTACACCAAATTTTGACTAGTAGGAGCTTTAGCTTCAGAACCATTTAGAAAGTTTCATAGCAATATGTTTTGAGTGACAATAAAACTAATTTAAAGAAAACATTTTGAAGAACAACTAATGTCTACCTTGAGTTTCTTGACATAGCATAGGGTATTTCCGATTGCATAACATGGACTTGAAACGAGAATAATTTCACTTTGCATGTGTAAACATAATTTATCTCATATAAAGAGATTGAACTTAATAGAAAGTGAACGTTATATCGTGCAAAGTACGTATACGTGCCTTTCAGATGAACAGAAAATCAAAACAAGGGCAAGAAACCAAAGCACGAGACTTCAGAAAGTAACATTGGACATCAGAAAGTACGCTTAAAATGAAGATATCATGCAAACTTTGAGAACAACGTGTTACACAATCTTCAACCATCATGATTGTAAATCTTTTATCATCATAAAGTTAGGATTAAAGATCAGAAGACCGAAGATTCATCAAGGAACTGATACCGCACGAGAAAGCTCACTTCAATGTGGAGCGTGAATGTTACCGAAAAGAAGGGAAATTTGAATTTTTGAAATTCAAATTTAAAACCAAACCCAGTTTCAATTGGCGAGTCATCTCCTCCAACTTCGTCAACAACCTCAACTTCTAAAAGAAAAGAGTTTAGAAACCACATTCAGAAAGTAAAAGTAATTTTTGAAGTAGTATCAGAAATCTCAATCTTGCAACGACTTCTGCAACATCCTAACAAATAGACAAACTACTCTTCTAGATTGCTTTTACAAGACACATATAGATGATCAACACGTGTCACTTGAAGATCTGATTAGAGGCAATAGTTACAAGGAAGACCATCTATAAATGGAGATGTTGTGCTTTCAAAGACAAGAGATTGATGCTACTCAAGAGTGGAAACTCTGAAAATCTCTCCTTTCATCATGTAAGGTTCATCACATCATGTAATCAGTTTCTTTACTTGTAAAAAATATTCTTTCTACATTCTTGAATAGATGTATGTTCTTCCTAGGAAGAAATGATAGAAAGAAGTCATTCAAGTTATTCTAGATTATTCATGTATATTTTAAGGAAACTTGAGTGTAAGTTAGTTTGAGTGGCAACCCAAACATAAACTTTTGTATCCTTGATCTAGTAGTGATCAATGTGAGATAGCTTGGAGAGGCTAGTGAAAGACTACTTGGTTCAACTTGGACAATAGGGGTTATCTATTGGTCACATGTTCAGCTAGAGAGGCCAAGAGAAAGACTACTCGTTCAGCTAGAGAGGCTGGTGAATAACTACTTTAAATGTGACAGTAGATGTTGTCTCATTGTGTTCAACTTGGAGAGGCTAGGAAAAGACTACTTGGTTCAACTTGGAGAGGCTGGTGAATAACTACTTTTAACGTGACAGGAAAGGCGTCTCTGGTCACGAGTTTGATAATTGATTTTTTATCACACTTTATTTTTGCAATTGAATAATGATCTTGGGCAATTTAGTGTGTAAATATTGGTTTTTGGTCTAAATTGGATTTTGGGCTTTTAAGTGGAATTAATTATAACTTTTGTTTCAGGTTTCCAATTAAAGGCCAAATTCAGACAAGAAGGCGGTCATGAAATGCTTGGAACAAAGCTTAGTTAATTAAGTGTCCAAATTGCAAGGGACCAAAAGCCATTAGTTTTTAGTTTTTGTTTGGTCCCTTGTCCTTTGAACCGGTTTATTTTATTTTGGTTTTTAAGAGCTAGAAAACAGAGAGAACCTGACTCTTGAGCTATTCTTGTATCTTTCGATTAGGCATATTCCAATTTTTTGCATTGTTCATTCTGTTAACTTCTCCTTTATTCTATTTCGGTTTTCGCTTCTGCCATGGTTGGCTAAGGCACTAATCGATCAACCCACGACTTAGTTTCCGCCGTTAATCCAGAGGACGCTTTTGCCTTATACTGAGTTCGTCTTTTCCTTTCCCTTCTGGATTTCGATTCTGGATAACTTAAGGGAAAGGGGTGTTGAATGTTAGATTTAACATTTAGGTTGATTAATCGAAAGGGCTTAAAATCAAAACGGGTTTAAGTGGGCACTGGACGTTGAATGAGTGAACACGTCAGTTTTTGATAAAATGCTAGGTGATCGCCTAGTAGCTTCGTTTTTCTAAATGAATGAGGGATTTCGATTTGTTTAGGATCAACCACGAATTCAATGAGTAATTGTCCAATGACGGATTTTTAGGAACTCAGTCTGGGTTGGTTGCTTTTTAATTGTTAATTTCGTTTAATCTATTATCTGTTGCTATCGAAATTGAACAAACCTCGTTTCTGTTGCTAATTCTGATTGTGATGTTTTCAATTGAGCGAATTGGTTCATTGCGAATTCCTTGGGAAACGATTCAGGTTGCTCTATATTACGAGTTTCTTCCTTTGTAGCTTGATTAATTTGAGTGAGTTCAACAGTCACGTCAGGGTTCAGCTTGGAGAGGCTTGGAAAGACCACTTTCAACTTGGAGAGGTTGGTGAATAACTACTTGTTCAGCTTAAGAGGCTGGTGAATAACTACTCAGGTTGTGATTGTAGGGGTTATCTACTAGTCATACGAGAAGCTTGGGAAGGCTAATGTAAAGATTATCCATGTTCTTTCTCTAGTTTGACAAAGATGTTTAGTGGAACTGTATGTAGGCAGTTTTGGCCAAACCAGGATAAAACTGATGTGTCGTATCTTCTTTTTTCTAATCTTTTACTTTATTTATTATGCGTTTATCTGCCATATATCCGTTAGCGTTTCTGTCATATACTGAAGCTTTAGAAATCTACTTTCTAAAATAACTAATTATTTTCGTTGCACTTCAAACTTAATGCTTGATAGTTCTTTTGTTAAATGTTTCAGATCGAAAAAAGGCAAAGCATGATTCAACCCCCCTTTTCATGCACTTTTATACTTATAGGAGCTAGTTTTGCTACTATATGAGCATCTTTATGACCATTTCTTTTTTCGCATGAGACATTTGATGACTAATGAAATAGAGTAAAACAATTGTGAGCAGTGAAACCAAACTAGTTTTGGTGGGTTTGTTGGGATGAAAGAGCCTACACAGTTAATATTGTCATTCTTCGAATCAATCTCCATGAAGCAACATGTAATACCTCAGATCTATATGCCCCCAATAAGTATAGTACGACTTTAGGGTTCCTCAAGACCCACTTGTGTTGTTGGAAGAACCCTATAACCACAAGATCACGCGAAGTGTAGGAAAGTTGTAGAAATTCATATCTAGATTGCTATGGTGATTAAGGACCACTATAGCGGTCGGGCTTGGGTCTTGTAGGGGTAGGGTCTCTAAAAACAGCTATAGTGGTCCTAGACCACTATAGCAGTTATGTGTGTGTATGGATACCCATCAACTACTACAGTTGTCATAAACCACTATAGCGGTACCCGATACAGAAATAGGTCCAAAATGACAATTTCATTCCTATAAATACCCTACCCATTCGTGTTTCCATCTTAAAATCGAAACCCTACCTCTCTCAATCTTCCTTCACCCCTCCACTCTCATCCCTACTCAATCTTACCTCCTCCAAGCTTCAAGGTAAGAGATTGTTGAATGTTTATTGTAACACCCTAACTTTCACCTAATACGCTCGAGTCGCATTCGGCTAATTATTAGCAGTTACGTCTTCGTTTCAGAACTTGACTTATCTTTATTTAAAATACGGGTAATAAAATATGACTAAATTTTTCTTTTTGAATTTAAGATTTAAAATGCGAGCGCGCGTGCGCATACATAACGATTAATACACACATGATATAGCCAACATATACACATTATCATAGCATAGAGAAACAAGTCATGGAATAGTCACAACATAATTTATATTAACATATCATAGTCACATCATAACGACGATGCCCTTCGAACATGAGGACATCTTCAAGATACTAAACATAACAAAAGATGAACGTACACGAACCCAATGCTAGACATTACTATAACTTTACTAGACTAATCTTCGCGCTTCCGCTTGACCTCTACCGGGGCGTGGTTCCTAAACTTGCGCCTCACAAAGGATCACGAACATCCGCATCACTCGCCTCTGGAGACGACACGGAAGAAAGGAAAAGGGATGAGAAATCTATATAAGATTCTCAGTAGGGCCTCCGACTATAACACAAGTGTCATCGCGCCCCCAGCCACTTCGGTCTTATTATGAAAGGGTGTGCATGCATAAGATTCAATTTTACATTTCTCAAGTTCTTTTATCGAAGTGGGTGTCTTTTAACATGGGTCTTAATGACATGAATGCAACATATATTCTATGTATGCATGGCAATACTTTGAGCATGACAATACACATAGATAACACATATTACTTAATCAAAGCATCAATGAAACTTCAACGAAACATATGCATGTGCATCTTTTACTTTATCATAATTGAACTTGTGAGTTCCTTTCATAACTTTTCACATTTTCATTATTCTCATTTTCCATTTTCCACCCTCGTCATAGCCACCAAAATCCATCCAACATGCCGCCCCGATTTATCATAGCCACCAATCTCCTAATCACCTATCGCCTAGGAATGAGCTCATCCTAACTAGCCGTCGCTAGATTTATATGGGAAAAAAGAGGGGAATCATATCTCTTTCTTGGATCACCCCGTACAACCCTTAACTCGGAAGTCATAATGGGATCATTTCCTCATTAACATATCTCTTTTCTTTCTTGGAAACGCATCAACTGGTTAAGACCAATGACTTTGTCCGCTTGGTATGGCTTTACGTCCATACCCCTCACGGGTTTACTTTCTCCTCACCATAGCAGGAGAAATGCGTCTCGGCATATAACCTTTACATTAACATATCTCTTTTCTTGGATCACCCTACAACCCTTAACTTGGGAAGTCATAATGGGATCATTTCCTCATTAACATATTTTGTATGGATGCAACATGAGCGTACAATCATAATACATCATATAACATATCATTTATGCAACGTGAGCATGGAATCATCTTAAAACATATCATATACTTTTCTCATATGCAACGTTATAACATTTCAAGTAACATTCATCACGTCATATACATTTCAAGTAAATAATCAAGTAAGACTTCAATACACATAGGCATTCTCATCATAATTTCTTTTCATCATATCATGTACATTCCCATTAAGTAATCATGTAAAAAGGCAACATCACATAAGCATCCATATCATAGGTTCATCCCATAAAAATCAAAACACTCATTTTTGGCACATTTAGGTCCTGGTAATCGATTACAGGTGTGGTAATCGATTACGAGAGACAAAACCTCTTGGAAAAGAAGAACTTCATGGTAATCGATTACATGAACTTGTAATCGATTACATGAGTCTCAAACTGGTTCTGGGTACGGAGAACACCCTTGGTAATCGATTACTATAACCCAGAATCTCATAAATTGCTTCCTGGTAATCGATTACATAGCCCAGTAATCGATTACCAAACTTTTTCGAAAATCTAAACTTTCTAACATATTTTCAAGTATCATTCCTTTCCAAAAACACTTTATCACACCTTTCTAAAAACTTCCTTGAAATCATTATCATATTTCCATAATTAAAAACCAACATTGTAACATAACTAAGAAATAAATCTCAACACTCATAAAAACAAACATAAAGGAACCTACTTCATATTCTTTATTTTATTGCTCATAGGCTTCAATCTAGCGAATTCTAGAACGCCGACCAACTTTAAGGTTGGCAAGGGTAAGCTTAGAGCTTTTTGAAAACATGTGATTAAGTTCTTCAAACAACTTTTAGTGATCTACTTAATATTTATATAAAAATTTTATAACAAAATGAAATGGAAACCGAAACCATTAAGGAGAAAAGGAAACAAGAACCGAAAACTTTGAACAAGGAAAGGAAAGGAAACTGAAATCATTTATGGTCCAAGACCAAGTTTTCAAGCTTTAGAGGTTTCATTGTGATGAACTCAAAGTCATCATCTAGAACTCTCATCATCAAGCTATCATGAAACATCATCAATGGCCTTGAAGGCCGAACATGAAAGGAAAAGAAAGAACTTGAAAGAAAACTCCCTACCTAGTGGTGAAGAGGAAAGCTTGGTTCTTGAAGCAAGTTGAGAAGAACAACTTCTTCCTTGATGCTTGATGATTTTCAGCCAAGGCAAGGAGGAAAAGAAGATGAGGTGTTTTCTTTGTGAGCTTGAAGAGATGAAGAAAAGGAAAGGAACTCTTGAGTCTTGAGAGAAAAGAAAGAACTCAAGATTACTCTTTGAAGCTAATCTTGGCAAATGAACAAAATGCAACCAAGCTCATCCAAGCATGGTATTTATAGAGGGAATGAGACCTTGTGGCTGATTTGGGGAGGAAGGCTTGGCCTCATGTTCCATGAGGTGAGAGAAATTGCTTTATAGAGGCATGGTGAGGTATGGTGGAAAGTATGGGTAAGGCATGGGCAAGGCATGACCTAAGGTATGGGCTTGGAGTGCAACAAAATCAACATGTGGCACAAATAGAGAGCATGAATTCAGCCAACATTTCAGCCAAGGGGAAAAGGATGATTTGCTTATGTAATTGTGGTTTAAGGATGTGTTTAGGTGCTTCTTTGATAAGCTTTTGATTAGGCATTTGTGAGCAAGTGTTTAGGTGATAAAATGGCAAATTAAGGTGGTTCAAGACTTGATTAAAGAGTGGTCATACTAAATTAGAGAATTAAAACCATACTTTAGTCAAATCAAATCATAGACACAATTCCATGATTTAAGGAATTGGAGAAGAAAACACTATTCATGAAAATGTGACATAATGTCTTAAATTCAAGAATAGGATTTTGAGCTTCTCTAAGCAATCTTAGGTTCTAATCAACCTTGATTAATTATTTTGACTCTAGATTAGTAATTAGAATTTACTAATATTTAATTAGAGCCTAATATTGCTTAGGTTTCACTAATCGTGTCATTCGGCCAGAATGCACTTAGCTAGGAGTAAAACGGTAATTTTTCACTAAACTTCGGGGTCACCCAGGCTTATCCCGACATAAAACATTACTTAAAAACATCATTTAAAACCTTTTGGTGAAGTCCGGTTCAACCACGTAAAACGAGGTTAACAGCCACATGAGCATTTTGGTAATCTCGTGCGTGGAACTCAAAAATGAGATTCTTCTCTATTGTCACACAAAACATACACAATCCCCTATCATCACAAAAACATCCCTCCAGGATGGCCGGACGATCCTCATTTTTGGGTAAAATGACCTCAGGGCATTTTGGTCATTCGTACACGGAAAAGTCGAGGCGTTACATTTATGCTCTCTTTTTCTCCTTTTCTCCATGTTTGTGAGTTTGGGTGGGTTATGTTCTTAGTCGTTATCAAGTGTGGATATTCCCCCAATGTTCATGTTTTAGAGTTACCATAGATTATTCAATGGTTTTGTTGCTTCTATGGCAAACGTTGGTGTCATCCTACCACAGAGCTCCATTGGTGTTGACACATTTAGTTCTTCCCCTTTAGCTAGTGAGTTTAATCATGTGACCTCTATTTTGGTCATTATAAATATTTTCTTAACCTTCTAAAATAAAAACATGATTTTGGATATTGTATCGTGACTAGTTTGGATTATTGTGATTTTATGCCAAGAATTGAGATTTTATGTTCATCAATTTGTCAAGAAAATATGTTCTGAAAACTCATGGGACCATGTTTTGTTGTCTAAATGATTTATCAAGTAATTATGATTAAGCATATGGTTTATTATGATGCTTTGCACGATTGGTGATTTATTTGAACTTTATATCCATGAAATTTTGCTTACAAGTTCAGAATTAGAACCCAGTCATGAAATTTAGAGAACACTTATGTAATCCCAGTTTTTGTTATACGGTAGCTATATAAATAGACAGTGAGTCAAAAGCTATAGGAACATTAACCTTGGTATCAAGTTGTTTGCTAAAGGACAATCTTATCCTATCAGAGTATTATGAGAATGAAACCTAGTTAGGTGTCCAATTATCGGAGCTTATTAGGCGCCCTTCTGAGATTAGAGTATATTATGTATTATATTATTATGCTATCGGTAGATTCAAAGATTCTTGCTCTATCAATTTACTGGGCATGATTTACAAAATATGTCGATTTGGATTTATTATGCATTAAATATCAAAATTGTTTTACATATGATGCATTTTATCATTTATATTATGAATTTTTCTTGGTTGTCCCATGTAAGGTGCGAATCTACTCATTGAGTTTCATATGAAACCCACCCTTCTCTTTCCTCCCCCTTTACAGAATATCATTATTGCCTTAGATCCTTCTCAGCCTCCTCCATGCCTTAGTGTTTTCAGCTTGGTGAGCTTCACTTTGCAGTGGAGTATTTTGCGTTTTGCCATTGAATGCTCCAATGATCGTGTGGCAGTCTCGGACCATACATGCTTTCCCTTTTTGCACCATGATTTGATCTGGAAATTGTAATTATGGATTTATAGTTTTCATAGTTTTTGCATAAAGCAACTCGATAAATGTTACATTATGATTCCAGATTTAGAGTTGGTTCATGAAATGATGTATACATGTTTATTATATATTTTGAAAATGCATGTGGATTTACGTTTGAAAATGGATTTATGTTTAAATTAGACATATGACTCTACGAGCATGACTCTAATGTAGGATGAGATTCCTTACATGCGGTCACATTTCTAAATCGGGACATGATAAGTTGGTATCAGGGCCATAGGTTTTCCCCATGTCACTAGAGCAAGTGTCCAAAAGTAGCATAACATTTATGTAAATGGAGGTATGCCCAGTTGCATTAATGAGATGTTACTTGAGGCTTTTAGGAATGGTCAGTTGTCTAGGTTCAGAGAGTCTAGTCTATTCTTTCATGTTGGTCATGTTTCTCAGGATTCATCATGTGTAATACCAGGTCCACATGTTCCTAGACAAGTCTAGTATAGTCTTAGGGTCCCAAGACCTACTGAGTCCTGGAAAGGCACCAGATGCAAAAGGATAGCAAACATATAGAACTAGTGATTCTGACACCGCTATAGCGGTCAGGGGTGTAAGGTTGGCAAATTTAAAATCTCTGCCAATCGTGCAGGAATCCTAGGCCGCTTGGACTACTATAGTGGTAAGGGGGTGTGGGTTAGCAGATTGAAATATTTGCCGGCATAGTGCTCCTAGACCATTACAACGATCGTGTGTTTTTAGGCGTAGGTGTTTTAAATCTCTGGATGACTGCTATAACAGTGCCCTCGATGCTAGAATAGTACCAAAACGATGAAGTTTCATTTTTTTGGCACCCTAACCCTATAAATACCCTCCCCACTCGTTTTCTCACCCAAAACTAAAATCCCTAGCCCCAAAACTCTCGTCCACCCTCCTCACTCTCAACCACACTTAATCCTACCTTCTCTAAGCTCTAAGGTAAAGATTTGTCTATGGTTCATGTTAGATTCCTCTAAAATTAAAGGTTCAAACGTAAATAAAGTCAGAACTAGACCTAGATAGGCTTTAATGGCCTTAGGCGGGAATGAAAAATATTCTTAAGGCTAAGAGGATTCGATTTCCAATACTTGAGAAAAGATTTCAATATGGAATTCTCGATAGAGTTCAAATAAGTCCTCAATGATTTTCAGAGAGAGGGAGAGGGTTTAGAAGTAGGGAAAGTTAAAGCCTTTAGCCCAGCCAACAAAGAAAGGTTGGTGATGTGGAATCCCCTGAACCTTGAAATAAAACTCTTTAAAGTGATTGAGCAATTCCTCATAGACCTCAAAGACTTTCTCTTTATCAACCCTGGAAAGAAATCCAGGAGTCGTTGGACGATTTAGTGAAGATAAACAAGTAAAGCAAAACCCGGGAAAGGGGGATCTCGAGAAAATCACATACAATCTCGAAACCCCGAATCATGGCCAACCTATTGAATGTAGTTGATATGGGGCGGCATTGATCTCCCAAAGTATAGTGATTTGAAAATTGGTAAACGAAACTAGACACCAAGCTTTTCAAAGAGGATGTCATACTAATTAAAAGCATTTATGCCACTTATCTTGCTTCTAATTCTTAGCTTTTTGCATGAGTTTTACTATATTATTGATGAGATTAGTTAGGATTTTGACTTGTGCCTCATTGTACATTTTTTATAGAATCATTGACTATTTCACTAATTTTGGGAATAATTATTGGATTATAGCCTGTTGTGTTTAACTTGTCTCTTTGAGTATGGTTTTTGTATCAAGGAGCTTTGAATAGAGTGCAAAATGTCAAGAACAAGGCTGGAAACTCTTTTCATGGAGCTTGTAGTTGCAATCAATTTGGGAGCAAAATAGGAAAGTTCTTAAGCTTATTTGAGCACATTTACAAAAAGCATTGTAATGGAAAATTTTGTATCTCTCTACAGGGATCTAATTGAGACAAATAAAGATGTTTCAAAAAGCTCAAGAAGTCCTCTAAACTTTCATATTTAGCTCAAATTCCAGTTTTAAGAGCATCTTGATGAAAATTGAGTTGCAAGATTAAAGGTTGCTTATGCTCTATACGTCCAACTTGACCTCTAGTTAGTATTTTTCACAATATCTAGAGCTACAGATGTCCGAGTGAGGTGATTTTTATAGCATTGGAAATTTTATTCAAAGGGCTACAATCGATATTTCTAGTGCCAAGGACAAATTCGATTTAGGGGGCTAAAGCTGGCCAAATACATGAAGACGTCGTTGTGTTAGCAGCGCTGGGCAGAACCCGAAAAATGATTTTAATTAGCGTAGCTCATTGTAAGCGTTGGCATTGCAGTGCTCATGCAATGGCCTTTTAACAGTGAATTAATCAATTTTTGGGCCCCATTTTGACCCATTTTTGTGAGGATATAAAGGATTAACATAGATATTTACTTGAGCTTTGTACTCACTTTAGGCTTAGATTTTAGTTGCTATTATTCTCTTTCTACATCTTTCTTCTCTTCTTTTCTCTAAGTATGAAATAGGAGAAAGAAGAGGGGTGAGTTTTGTGCAAAACTAAGTTGTGAATCCCCACCTATAACCCCCTTCTTAGGACATCAAAGAAGTAATGCATGAAATCATACTAACATCAATAATACTCAAAAGTCATACATAATCAAGTATACATATATATTATATACATATTTTTAATTTATCATTTCATACCTGAAATCATATAAGCTCATAATGTAATAGCTCATAGAGAAATAATAATGTCTAATCTGAAATATCATAACAATAAGTCCTGAACTAAGATTTGTCTAATCTGTGGGTTTCTTAAGAACCAAATCAAGTACCTAACTAGGTCCAAGTCTTATCTATGAGATGGCCCTTACGGCAACTTAGTACTAAAGTTAATGATTATGCAACGTTAACTTGCTATCTGTTTATCTATAGCTATTGTCTAAACTAGTTTATTCATAACTCAAGCAAATCTAAATCTTTTTTAAGTCTCTAAGACTTCTCTAGAGCTCTAAATTCCTATAACTCTAACAATTTGACCTTAGCATAACTATGACTATGAATTCATACATGGTGATTTCTAGTCCATAAAATATGTATCCACCTAATTGAGTCATACTAAGATTCGTGCTCTAAACATCCTTTTATGCCTGAATTTCTAGATTATTTCTTATCAACGGCAACTCGTGGTACTCTAGAGCTTTGAATCTACCCGATTCTAACAGTCTAACTTTAGCATAACTGTAGCTATGGAATCATGTCCAAGGGATCACCCTTTGTAGACATTTGTGATTCCATACCTCCCAGAGTATGTAGCCATTAACTGTTCTTAATCTCGTGAAGATTCAAGCTCGAAAACCCTCATTACATCTAGTTTCTAAATCATTTCTCAATAATATTCTTTCTTTAAGCTTGAAAATTCTAAAATCATAATAACATTCCTTAAAATCTCAAAGTTCTCCAGTAATCACTTGCATAATCCATATTCAACATAAAACAAACATTTTAACAATCATAAATATCTAATAATCACAATTAAAACTAACTCTAAATAGAATCATTTTATCAATAATGGTCCCATGAGTTTTCTAAAACATAGTTCATGCTATTCAGACAACCATAATTTGATAAATCAACATAAACCTCAAATCTTATACAACAATCTCCAAAATCATACTTTGAGTCATAGTTTCATGAAAATAACTCTAATGGACAACATAGAGATCACAAGTGCGAACCCATTCACCTAGGGGTAAATGGTGAAGGATCTGTACCAACAGAACTTTGGAGAAGTAGATGATACCACTATCTAACATGGAAATAGTAGAACTCTAGATTAATCTCAAAATCTCTAAATACCTAAGAATCCATCTCTAACAAGGTAGAAAGCTCCTCTCCCTTGAAAAGCAAGGGAAACCCTTCTAAGCAAGGGAAACTCAAAGGAAATGAAGTAAAACTAGCAAGATAACATACCTTTAAGCTTAGATGATGGAATATTCTAGGTTAAACTTGAAAGAATTGGAAGAAAATGGAGTTTTATGAGTGAAACAGGTTGGAAGAGGTGTTTTCAGAGTTGAGAGGGTTTAGGGAGTGTGGGGTGTGTCTGAAATGGTATGGACCCGAAATTGGGGGGGCTTTATAACACTGTTGACTACTGGCGCCATAGAGCACAAAATCATCCTACACCGCCTTACCTTTGACCACTGCGCCTTAGAAATGGTTTTTCAGAACTTTGAGCTATAATTCAAGTGTTAGTGTGCATTGGACGGGTTGCCTCAATACTCACTTATTAATGTCCTCATTTATTTTACTTTCTATTAACTTTAAAACATAAATGTAAATAAGGAAATACCCCCATTTGGATTCAAATAAAATATCATAAAAATCAAAATCCAATTTTTTGGGTTTTAGTTCAAATTAAGAATTTATAAGATTTTATAAACTTTTGGGCTAAAAATAAAATATTTAAAGAATTTATAAAATTCATTAAAAATCATTCTTTAACTTGTTTTCCTCTTAGGAAAAATTACCAATGTAACACCCTAACTTTCACCCAATACGCTAAAGTCGCATTCGGCTAATTATTAGCGGTTACATCTTCGTTTCATAACTTGACTTGGCTTTCTTTAAAAATACAAGTACTAAAAATACGGCTAAATTTTTCTTTTTGAACTTAAGACTTAAAATGCGAGCCGCGCATGTGCATAGGGACCAACTTCTAAACAAGAAACATAACAACTAGGTATACATTACCATAACAATCATAAATAAACCATAGAATAAACACAACATAACTTGTAGTATTATATTATAATCATAACAAAACAATGATGCCCTTATAAATATAAGGACACCTTAAGGTAATAGATACATCAAGCAAGGTTAACTAACGCTAAACATAATTATAAACAGGCTAGACTAGTCTTTAAGCTTCCGTTGCGCCTTCTAATGATGTGCGTAACTCCTACGCTCGCGCTTCAAGGAAGATCACGAACACCTGTATCAATTCCGTCTAGAGACGACACGGGAAGGAAAGACAAAAGGGTGAGAATACTTATACAAGATTCTCAGGAGGGCTCCCGACTTTAACACAAGTGTCATCGTCGCCCCAGCCACTTCGGTTTCATTATAAAAGAGGTATACATGCATAAGTTCAATTTTAGTTTCTCAAATCCTATTATCCGAAGTGGGTTCCTTTTAGCATGAGTCTTGATGGTATGAATGCAGTAGATATTTTATGTATGCATGGCAATACTTGAGCATGACAGTACACGTAGATAACACGTATCACTTAATCAAAACATTAATGAAACATATGCATGTACGTCTTTTACTTTTTCATACTTGAACTCTTGAGTTCCTTTCATAACATTTCCATTTTTCCACCCTCATCATGGTCACCAAAATCCACCCAACATGCCAGCCCCCGATTTTATCATGGTCACCAAAACTCCTAATCACCTATCGCCTAGGAATGAGCTCATCCTAATTAGCCGTCGCTAGATTTATATGGGGTAAAAGAAGGGGAATCATATTTCTTACTTGGATCACCCGTACAACCCTTTACTCGGGAAGTCATAATGGGATCATTTCCACATTATCATATCTTTTATGGATGCAACATGAGCATATAACCTTAGAACCTCATATAACATATCCTTCATTCACATTTCATATTCTCATGCATTTTAAACGTGACATACCACATCATCACATCATCATGCCACATAACATTTCATACTTAAGATATTAACATAGTCACATCATTAAGAATATGCTCACTCGCCCTCATACTCACATCACACCTCCTATCTTATGGTGTCTTATACTTCAGCCCTTACGGGTCTTAAACTTATGTTCCAACTATCCTAATACCCATATTACATCTTTACTACACCTAAGAGATCATTACTTATATTTCTCACTAAGATTTAGGCTTACTAAAATTCCACACAGCATTATGCATTTTGGGCAGAAAATTATCTTATGATTACGGGTTTCTAGAATTTCCGTTTTAAACCCTTTTTAAGATCCGTCTTCGCCTACGGTTTTATAATTAACTCCTAAACCAATTATGAGGGATTTCCTACACATTTTCCCTAATTATAAACCACTTTCCTTATTTTTAAGCATGCTGGAACTGAATGCATATCTTGTGCATTTAAGTGTTCTAGAATTCTCACTTTTGATCCTTTCAAGTTACTTATTCTTTTCTAACTTCTCTAAATAGTTCCTTACTTCACTCAAACATAATTTTACACATTTTAACACCATAAAACAGAATTTATACGGTGGCCAATTGCATCATGCAGAACGAAAAACATAAGCTCATGTAATCACATAATTTCATGATTTAAAAGCATATAAGTTGCTAGTTTCTCTTGGAATCATTTTAATAACTAAAAACTCATTTAGAAACCAATAAATCTCATTGAAATCATAAAAATGTATGCTAAGTCAGTAGCTAAATTATTTAGCTCAAGGAATGAATTTAAAACATAAAACTTTGTTCTTAAAGTTCCTTGAGTACATCTAAGCTTAGAAAAATTCCAAGACTTAGACTATGGACACTTATGATTAAATGAACTCATCCAAGTCCATCATCATCATCACAAGGCCAAGATGGCATTCCTTGAAATGCCTCCATTTTCTAAAACTTTATGCAAAATACTTGGGCAAGTCTTTGAGCTCTAGGACATTTAAGTGATGGCATAAACTTAAACATAATATGCACTCATTTTATTCTTCATTAGAAAGTAAAGTGAGAGCATAAAATAAATATGAGATGCAACCTCATTATTATCTTTAAAATTAAGTGATGACTTGAAATATAAACATGAAATGCAAGCTTGAAATTTAAACATGATAATGCAAGTTCATTTATTTATTCTTGAGAGTTTAGTGATGACATCAAAATAAACATGTTATGCAAGGCATAAATGTAAACATGTGTGCAACTCATTTTATCTTAACTAGAGCTCTTACAAGACTTTAAAGGAATATCATAACCTTAACCCAATATGTATCTTAACAACATAAAGTGAGCTTTAGAGTTCTTAGCACCTAGACTTCAAAGAAGTCTTGAAGGTTTGAACTTCATCATCAAGCTTAAGAAAATGGACACAAAGTTCAACACTTTGTCTAAACAAAACTATAAGAACTAAGTCATATTCTTTATTTTATTGCTCATGGGCTTCAATCTAGAGTAAAACTCTTAGAACGGCCGACCAACTTTAAGGTTGGCAAGGGTAAGCTTAGAGCTTTTTGAAATCATGTGATTAATTTTCTTTGACAAAACTTTTGTGATCTACTTTACATTTTTAGCAAACTTTGTTCAAACCAAGGCAAAGGAAACCGAAATCATTTGAGAAAGAAAAGGAAAGGAACCGAAAATGAAACTAAAAAGGAAGAAATACAAGCATGTATGGTCCAAGACCAAGTTGTTTCAAGCTTTAGAGGTTTCTCACATGACATCAACAAGTCATTATCTTGAAACCTCATCATCAAGCTCATGTTATTTTCATAAAATGGCCTCTTGGCCGAAAATGAAAAGAAAGGAAAGAAAGGAGTTTGAACCAAGAGAAAACTAAAACTTTCTTTAAGGAAAACAAGCAAAACTTGAAACAAAACCCCTACCTAAGGAAGTCTTTGAAGAAATGAGAAGAAACTTGGATTCTTGATGGAATGAGAAGACAAAATCTCCACCTTGATGGAAGTGATGATTCGGCCAAGAAGGAAAACCAAGGAAGATGATTTTTCCTTGAGAAAGCAAGCTTGGAAATGGAAAGATTAAGTGTTTGAGAGGTGGTTTGAGGTGTGGGAGTGGTGGTTCAAGGTTGTTTGTGGTGTGGTGGTGGAAGGATTCTTTGAGGGAAGGAAATAGACAAGCAAGATGAAGAGAAATTTGAGAAAAAATGCAAGAAAGTGCAAGAAAACTAAACTTGGCAAATGATCTAAAGTGTAGCCAAGTTCTTCCAAGCTTGGTATTTATAGAAAAATGAAACTTTGTGGCTGATTTGGGGAGGGAAATCACGCCCTTTTGGAGGAGGAAGAGGAGGAAATATCTCTTACAAAGGCATGGGCTTAGGCATGGCAAGCATGGTTGAAAGCATGGGAAAGGTATGGCCTAAGGCATGGTTCTTTGAGTAAAACAAACTCAACATGTGCACACATGGGAGGCTGAATTTCGGCCAATTGGACAGCCAAGGGGGAGGAGGAATTGCTCATGTAATTGTGGTTTAATGATGTGTTTAGGTGTGTCTTTGATTAGGCTTTTGATTAGGAGTTTGTAAGAAAGTGTTTAGGTAAGGTAATTGGCTAATTAAGGTTGTCAAGACTTGATTAGGAGGGAAATCTTACTAGATTAGTAATTTAAAATAATTCTTTTGGTCAAATGAGGTATGGCACAATTCCTTAATTTAAGGAATTGGAGAGAGAAAACACTATTCAAGATTCCATGACTAGGAATCTTGAATTAAAGAATGCAATTAGAGTTTAACTAAGCAATCTTAGGTTCTAATTAACCTTAATAAATTATTTTGACTCTAGATTAATTATCGAAATAAATTAATCTTCTATTAGAGCCTAATATTGCTTAGGTTTGCTTAATTGCATCATTAGGCTCACTGTACACTGTTCTAAGGGCAAAATGGTAATTTGGCACTAAACTGCCTGGACCTTCAGCTCAACTAAACATCAGAACCACTTATAAACATCATTTAAAAATCCTTTGGTAAAGTCTGGGCTCAACCTACAAAACGAGGTTAAAAAGTCGCAGGGCATTTTAGTAATTTTATGCATCGAACTCAAAATGAGATTCTTCTGCTCTATTACCACACATAACACATATAATCCCCTATCAACATCAAAACATCCCCTTGAGGATGGCTGGACTTGTGATCATCATTTTCGGTAAAATGACCTCAAGGGCATTTCGGTCATTTGTACACGGAAAATCTGTGTTATAACCAAGACTTTTGATTCCAAGAAAATGGTTCTATCATATAGCCCTCTAAGGGCGTGTGAGTCTAGACTTACTGAAATTCAAGACTTGGAATGATAGGTAAGGGTGACTGGCACCTTTCCTTATTCGAAATTTTTTTCAAACCTTTTTTATTTAAAATTAAGGTATTACAATAGTAGAATTGCCAGTAATTATTACTAATAGCCACTAATGGATTTAATATTTGGTCAATGATAATTAATTCCAATCCTAGGAATACTTTGCACTAGTGCCTTATTCATCGTTGCTATTATCTTTTAATTTCAATTGCCATTATTTCACTCTTCAAGACCCTAATTTTCCTAACTAAGTATTGAAGCCTCCTTGAGACGACCTAAGTTGTATCATTTACTACATTTTTTGTGCAACTTAACATTAAAATAAATTTTTAATGTGAGGAGGTAGGCGAGAGCCTCCGTTCATACATCCACATATATTGGAAATCATCTCCCAGGCAATTGCAAACTCTCTTATTGGAATCCGCAACCTCTAAGGAGTATCTGGACTGATCTTCAGTCAAAACATATTTGAGTATGACGTCGAAAAGTGGAAAGATATTCCTTGTCCGCTAAAGAGGGAATTCCTAGAACTTCCTCTAGGAAGTGCTGAAAATAGTCTTTAATAAGAGTTGATTGAAGGCGGAAAACCTTGGGAATCTTAGCTTCATGTTTTCCATGACCTACAATGGGGCAAACCACCACAATCTAAGCTCGGAGGTCAAAAATAGTATAAATCAAGAAAAACAAGAACCTAAGTTCCCTATGGCAATTCCCCAATCCCAAACCAACGCACTGTAGGAAATAGGTCGCGATGCACCAGGCTGTAAGACCGTGAAAAGCTAACAAAAAAGATTAAAAAAAAAAACTAACTCCCACTAAGAAAAATGAGGTGGCACCACCAAAAATAACCCCACACAAGATAAGCTAAAGTGGTGCCACTCTGAGTACAAAAGCACTCCGTGGTGAGATACCACCCAGCCAAAGTGCAAAAATGAAGCCAAATAGAAACTCATGAAATCGCGCAATGAAGAAAAAGAAATCACTAATAAAATAGGGAACTTACGCAAAATAGTGAGGAACAAGAATCTTCCAATGCTTGAAGAAAATGGTGCATAAATGGCTTTTCTTAGAGCGGGGGTTGAATGTTGTAGAAAGAACACAAGGGGAAGAAAGGAAAGTAGTTGAAATAAGGAGAAGAGAAGAGAAGCGGGAATAAGGAAAAAATAACCAAGGGTAGTTACGACCTTTCACCTACCCAGTAAGGGTATATTGGTAAAACCATCTTCGTTCCATTCATTCTAGTGCTTCAAAGAATGCGCACCCGACACATGTCATGAGAATACGAATTGACATGACGTTTGACAACCCGGACCAAAGAGACGTCAAAATAGACTCAAATCCCGCAACTAGTTGAGTGCACTTCCTCAGGTCTCAGTAGTTTTTCTATGAACTTGCCAAGGAAATCAGAATTCCTTTGTGCAAGAATCAACCGCAGAAAGCGTATCTTTAAGAGCATTGCATAGAATGGAATTCAAGTTTGAACTCATTCTGGATCTTAGTAAAAAGACCTTAAACTTGACACCCAATTATACATAATCAGCTCGAGTTGGGAGCATTGTTACGACCTAGAAATATGAGCCCAATGCATGGCCCAGTCTCACATTACAATAGCCCAAAATACGGATCTAGGCCAAGGCCCAATATGGCGAAACATATACCAAGTCTAAGGCACCCTGAAGTCATATGTCGGAAGCCTAGCGTGCCATACGCGTCCAATAGGTTTCGACCTCATTTGGCATAAAGCCATGAAGCCCGATGATCACACAACGTGAAACCACGCTTCTAGCCCACTAACCACACTCTGAAATATAAGGGTAGTGGTAATGGGTAATTAAACTTCCTATTTAAAGGGTATTCAAAGGCAAATAGGTACACATTCAAACTCACATCCTGCCACATCCCAAAACCCTGATACCATTGGTGTAGTACTTGCAGGTACCCCAACTCTCATCCCAACATACATGAAGACAAACCAAGAAGGAAAGAAGGTAATTTCGTGAGCTCTCCAATCCCAGGTAACCTCCTACTATACTACTTCATCATAATGCTCATGAAAGGATTTGTCAAAGAATACATGATTTAGTAAGTTTATCAAAGTTGTCAAACACGTTTTTTGTTTATGGAATTACGATATTACCATGTTTTCAAGATTTGGAATTTTATATTATACTTTCAGAATATCATGTTAAGTTGTATTGGAAAAACGTTGAATAGAGTATGATTTATCTTCATGGACAAAGAAGATATTATGATTTTAGAGTTATCATGTTTATGAAATACGATTTTAAAATTTCAGTTTCATAATATTAAAAATATGGAATTCAGTATGATTCATGACAACTACTAGATATATATTTTGTGGGCTTTTGAAATCGCGATGCTTATAAGCTAGTGATCCATTGGGCATGATTTCACAGCCATAGTTATCATAAAGTCAGATTGTTAGAGTTATACGAATCCGAGTTTTCATAATTTTAAGAGTTTTAATAGATTTAAGAGTTTTTCAGGTTTTTTAGTTTATGTGCAAACTAGTTTCAGACGATAGCTATAAAATATAGATAGGAGTTAACAGCTGTGAAATCGTTAACCTTGATACTAAGTTGTTCGTCAGGACAATCTCACCCCCAGTATTAGAGAATGTAACTTATTTAGGTGTCCAATACGGAACCTTTTGAGGACCCATAGAGATTAAAGCAAAGTTCAGATATTATTATTGATTTATATATATATATATATATATATATATATATATATATATATATATATCAGAGATTATTGTTTCTCTAATATTTATTGCACTACAAGTTTAAAATGATTTCATGATAGACAACGAATTTAAAAAGGCTTTCTTATGAATCTATGAATTTTAGAGATGTTTTCCTATATAGCTAAGTATGTAAATACCAAAGGGTTTTGTTATGCATGTATATTATACACACACACACACACCTATATATATATATATATATATATATATATATGTCCCCTATTGGTTGTCCTATATGGGGTGATGGTGAGAATCCACTCACTGAATCCATCGACTCACCTCTCTCCCTTCTCCTCAACTGCCGGTCCAATTTTTGCTTAGTCGTCATTCCAGACACAGCTTCCATGGTGAGCTATACTTTATAGTAAGGCTTAGTTTAGGACATGTTAAAGTAGGGTGCTCTAGTAGTTGTATGGGTAGGATCTAACACCTGAAATTATTCCAAAATTTTATTTGAATTTTATTAATCAGAATTTCACGATTCTGATAGAATTATTCATAATTAGAATGGTTGAGAAAAATGTGAATAGTACCCTTGTAGGCCTCGTAGGCCCATTAGGATAGCTGAAACCCTAGAATCGGGACCAAGAGATACCTGGGACTAAGAAATGATAGGATAAATGTTAAAAATACAGTTCTAAACTCAGAATTAAATTTCGAGCAATATTTGTTTTCCCAGGTATGTTTTACCCGTTTAGTAACATTTTAATGTGCGATTTTTTACACCATATGAAACTTGCAGTGAAAATTTCCTATTACTCTTGACAAGTGTGTGGCTAGAAAGTTGCCACACCATTGTCCTAATCAAGACTTAATAACAACCATGTAATATATTAATTTTCATTACAAAGTAAATATTACTTGTGGTAAGTAAACCTAACACATGTTCTTATATATATGAAACAAAAATCACACAATTCATTTCTTTTCTTCCAAGGGATTTTAGCTAGCTTCCTTTCAGCCCTCTCCATTTTCTTCTTCCTCAAAACATCATAAACTTACTGGAAACCCTAAGTTACAATAATAAAAACCTATCACCAAATCAAAATTACAACCTATCTCTTGTAATCCGTAAATCAACTCTCTATAGAGAATCCTCACCTCACTTCAACATCAATTATAGCTATTGTTCTTGCTGCCTTGGAGGAGGGTTTGATTGTTTTGAGTCAAAAATTGGGTTTAGAAGCTCTTGGAGAAGCCAAGACAAGAGCAAGAGCTTATAAATGACAAGTAGGGTTTCTTTTAGCCTATTTCTTTTCAAAACTAGTTCTGAAATTATTTTGAATGATTGAGCTTCAAATTTTTAGTTTTATTGGCTGATCATACCTAGATATTGTTGTGTTTATATGGGTAGAATGATTTGATGTTTTTAGAATATCCTTTTTCTCAAAACAAGTTTTAAGTTATGTGCTAGAAACTCATTTTAAGTAGGCCGTGATAATACATGATTTTTTTTACTTAGTTAGAGACATGATTTTGAGCTAAACTTTTTATATGATGAAGTTGACATATGGAGGCATCTCCATTATTTTTCCTGAGTTCATTTGAACACTTTTGCTATTTTTAAAAATTTAGAAACCAAGCTGGTCAGGGTTTCTACTTGGATAGCCAATTCTAAAGCACTAAATTTGTATAATTTTATTGCTATATCAAATGATCAAATTTTGACATGAAATTTTTACAGAATGTTGACATCTTGAAGTCCAACCTTGAATTTTTACAAAATTTAATCTATTAATTTGATATGGTAATAATATTGGAAATTCTGATTGTTGGCTGAAATTAGGTGGTTTCTCCCATCCATAATTGTATAATTTTGTTAATATACTTAGATACCTTATTTTGCTCTGAAATTGTTACAGGGTCTCATAGACATATTGACTTATCTCTAAAAAATTGTTTCCTGTATTTTGATGATGTTTAGTAACTTATTTATAATTTTCTTTAAAACTGAAATTCTACACAGCATGCTAATTAACTGAATATATGATGAAATATTAATGACTTGATGTCTAGTATACTATGTGAGTGTTTTGATGATGTTACATATATGTATCTGAATGCTTATGAACATTGCTCCTATATGAAGAGTAGAATAAGAATTATGAATTATGATTAAGAGAAATAGGTATGCATGGTGCATCATGTAATTTAATTATTAATGTTATGCATATATGATTGTAATGTTTGTCCATATGACATGGAGCATGAAATATGAAATAAGAGATCCCTTTCAACACTGAGTCAGGGACAATAAACCTAGCTAGGAATAGATTTGTGTAAGAGTCAGAGAAAGTAAATTCGATGATCATGTATAAGAATAAACTCGGTCCTATAAGCGTTTATTACCCTTGAGTGGAATAATGCACCATATGTCAAGGGCACATAAAATTAGAGATCCCCTTCGATATGTCAAGGGCACTAAAGATAAGAAAGATATGAGATCCCCTTTGATGGACTAAGGGTACATAAAGATAATGAAGATGTATATGAGATCCCTTCGATATATCAAGAGCACATAAAGATAATTTCACTAAGGACAGTCATTGCATTTATCATATGCATTCTCATATTACATTGAATTATTTTCTAAGATAGTTTACTATGATCTCGAGTATTATGATATATGTGTATTGAGTGGTTGAATTCTAAAAGAAATCCACTTCAGAAGAATGATTTTGAACTTTAAAATGAACCTTTGTTATGTAATGCAAGATCACATTTTTTTAATAAACCAAAGTGGGACGACGATAACATTGATTTTATTATGTATTTTAGGGATGCCTTACTGAAAATTTCACAATTCTCACCCTCGTTGTCTATTTTCGTGTTGTCTCAGATTGCTCAAGAGTACAATAAAGCCTATCATGGAAGAAACTAAATTGCAAGTCCGATAGCTAAAGTCCTTTTGTTGTATACATATGTTTGCAATTGTATAGGAAGACGATATATACATTAAGGCTCATAGAAGAACTTTGCTTGTATTTGGATATGTATTCTATATACACTCTATTTTCTTTTTATATATTTTAGCAGAATTACGAATTAGTTATTACATGAGTAAATTGAATTTGCTATAGATACTTAAGTAAGGTGTAACGCCCCAATTTTTACTGTAATCTTTACTGTCATTAGAAATTACCAAATTACCGTAGGTAAATATTATATAAAATTTGAGACCAAACAATTCTCAATAAAGGAATATAACGTTAGAAGAGAAGTTAGGAGCAATTCGTACAAGCATTGCAAACCCAATTTCTGTATGTGTAAAATGACCAAAATGCCCCTAAGGTTATTTTACTCAGAAATGAGGATCGTGGGCCCCACCCGTCCTCAAGGGGATGTTTTGAGGATAATAAAGGATTGTTTGTGTTATGTGTGTTAGAGAGAAGAATCTCAATTTTGAGTTCCGACGCGAAATGACCAAAACGCCCCCGCCGTTTTAACTTCGATTTGCATGCCGACTAGTCCGAACCTCACTAAAATATTTTAAAAGGTGTTTTTAAGTTATGAATGACCATTGGTTAAGTTCGGATGGTCAGTTTTGGGTTAATTACCGTTTTGCCCCTGCGTTGTGCAGTTTTGCAAATTTTGAGATTTTCGATTTGTCTAACGAAACCTAAACAATATTAGGCTCAAATTAAAGCTTATTAAATTCTAATTACTAATCTAGAGTCAAAATTATTTATTTAGATTGATTAGAACCTAAAATTGCTTAAAACACCCAAATTGCTTAGTAATTCACTTAAGCCCTTAACCGTAAATTCTCTAAATTGCATGAATACCTTGCCTACACCTAAATAATACATGGAACACACAAAATCCTCTTCCACAAGGCTGTAATGGCTGAAATTATTGAGTAATAAGTCAGAAAATTATTACACAAAAATCCAAAGAATGAAAACAAAGAATCATGAAAACATGGAAACATGATTCCATGTTTTAAGCCACCAAACAAAATGATTTTTCTTCCTTATTTTTTTTCTCTAATTTTTGGTCAGATTTCCTTCCTTCCTTTGTCCATTTATGAGCTGCAAAATCTCTATAAATAGGCATGCTTGAAGATAGTTTAGATGCTTAGTTCATAACTTACACAAATTCTAGTCTTAGGAGCACCAAAAGCTTTCTTTCTTTCTTTCTCTTGGCCAAATTCTCCCTTCAGCTTTTCAAGGATATTTTGCTTCATTTCACTCAAGGAAACCAAGTTCTCTTCCTTTCTTTCAAATCAAATTAGGTAGGGAGGTGTTTCTAAGTTCATTTTATGCTAAGACAAGTTATGTTTCTAGCTCAAAAATGATGTTTTCATGAGCTTTCTTTTAAGTTTTCATTTTCAGTTTCTTCTTACTTTCTTTTTAAAGTATTTCGGCCATATGGCCTAGCTTATGATGAGACCATGGTTTGATGATGAGATTCTTGAGTGTTGGTTGCAAAGCTTTCACAAGTTAGATCTCTAAAACTTGAAGGTTTCACTAGTTTCCAAAGCTTCTAAAATTTCAGTTTTTCTTTCCTTATTTTCCTTTCATTGTTTCGGCCAAATGGCCTAGGAAGGAATGAAATGATGGCTTGATGATGAGGACCTTGAATATGGGTTGTAAATCCATCACAAGTTAGGCCTCTAAAGCTTGAACATTCCATTTAATGCAAAACTTTAAAGAATAATATTTTTATCTTGAGGTTTGAATATGAAATATGTATTTTTTTACTTTGTCTTGCTAAGATACATATATTGGGTTGAAATCATAATTTTCTTAAAGTCTTGAAGGAGCTCTAGTAAAGAGATCAAGTGAACTTGCATCCATGTTTAAGTTTATGTCTTGCACAACCATATTTATTTTATGTCATAACTAAATTCTCAAGAATAAATAAATGAACTTGCATATCTCATGTTTAAATTTCAAGCTTGCATTTCATGTTTAAATTTCAAGTTGTCACTTAATCTCTAAAGATAATAAAGAAGTTGCATCTCATGTTTATTTTATGCTCTCACTTTATTTTATAATGGCTAAAAGAATCAATGCATGGCATGTTTATTTTATGTCATCACCTAAAAATCCTAGAGCTCAAAGACTTGCCTATGAATCATAAGCGAAGAAATGAGATAATTGGAGTTAAAGAATTTATTCTTTAAGAAGTCTTGAGAATTGGAGCTTAAAAAAAAATGTAATTCTCTTCTCCTCACATCCTGCGGACTACCGTCGCTCCGCTTAAGATTCTCTTCTCCTCTACTGGTCCCTGCGATTACCGCCAGTTTCTTGCATCATGTTTATATTACAAGTTCTTGCATCATGTTTAATTTTCAAGTCATCACCTTAAATCTTAAAGATAAAGAAATGGAATTGCATATCATGTTTATAATTCCAAGCTATCACCTTATAAAGATAAGATTAAAATAAGGTTGCATAGCATGGTAATAATTCTAAGATGTCACCTAAATCTCTAAAGCTCAAGACTTGCTCCTTTTATCTTAAGTGAAAGATTTAACTATGAACATTCTTTCAAGTTATAAATCGGTCCCATGGTTAAGTTAGGCCTAAAGTCCTATGACTTCTTTCAAGTTTAACAAAAAGAATTAGTTCTAAAAGAGTTTTAAAACTTTGTAAGAATTTTATGGGAAGCTAGTAATTTTATGTGTACTTAAAATGTGATTTGATGCTTATCAAGAATTTGGTGTCATTGATTGATTCCTGGTTTGTATAGTTGCTGTTGCAAACAATGAAAACTTATGCATGAAATAAGGACATATTTTGTTACTGGAAGAAAGTGTATTACCTAAGAGTGCAATTTGGAAAGATTCTGGCTAAGGAAAGATTTGGTATTTAAGTGTGTCCATTGTGACCCACCTCTCTTTCCTGGAATCTCCCAGATGCATGATTATAGTTGATATATATTATTCCAGAATAAGACTGTAAATAAGAAAATGTTAGAATTATTATGAATTGCAAGTTGTAACATGCAAAGACTTATTGGTGACTTAAAATTTATAAGAAAATGATCCTGGACCCATCAAACTATAGGTGGTGAAAAGGTGATTCTAGCCCCTAACCCGTTCTCTCAAAAGGGTAGAGTTAGGACTTTAACTTATCAAAAAGGATAAGTATATGCTAGTGACGACTAGTAAGGTATGAGCTCATAACCTAGATTACTCCCAAAAGGGTGGAGTATAGGGTGGCCCAAGGAAAATAATGAGGATGATAAGATTTTAAAGTCACCTAAGGTACTAAAGAAATAAATTATGTGCACCATGTCCATGTGTAGCTATTATGATATTCTTCTGTGCATAACATACATGAGTTGATGATGAGAAATATGATGTTCTTCTATGCATGTTATATTAATGATGATGATGAGGAATATGATGTAATGATAAAAGAAAAGTTCATTATAAATATGACATGTTAAGATTATGATGCATTATAAGACGCATAATTAAAATTGGTCGAATCTCGGTAAAAGTATTTTCTGAACTTAAAATTTAATCTTCGTATGTTCACTATTTTATAATAACCCGAGATTCCTGGAGACTTTGATGATGACACCGTAGAAGGAGGTACCTACTGAGAATTCTTTAGTAAGATTCTCACTCCCTTTCCTTTATTTCCGTCATTGTCTTCAGATTCAGATGGCGACATTCATCCTGTTCGTTGACACCCTACTTGGGAATTCCACTATGATCCGTGCATCATTCGTATCACTTTGAAGGAAGGTGCTCGGTTCGTGTTTTTATTTACGTAGGTCGTCCATTTGCACATCCTGCCCAGTTATCGTTTTTCTCCTACTTCTCCCTATGGCGATGAAATGGTTTTCGAACATGCACGTCCACTTGATGAAAGAATGTTACGTTCTTATCCCGCCTCATCTGCTGTCCATGGTTTTCCAGAGTATAATCCACGAACGAGATATTCTGAAACTGATCCTTCAGAGGACCCTCCTACTCATGCTTATTCTGAGAGCTCGCTCCTACTCTCCCACGTGTAAGAGAGGGTAGTGAGGAAACAGTTGTTCAGCGAGGTTAGCAAGAAGACCGTCCATGCGACCCAGCCTGGTGCATCTCGTGTGCCCCTTCCAGGAAGCTCGTAGTGATCGGGTTTCTTCCCGTTTCAAGACAGTGGCCCTAGAGAGTTTTTAAGTAGTCTTAAGAGTGTTATGCATCCCAGTTTTAGAGTAGCCTTCCTCAGCTTTTAAGGTTATCTAGTTTAAGGTTATCTAGTTTAGGGGCATGATTTCCTTATAAATAGTTTCCTATGGTGTGAATATGTAAGATATGATGTATGAACTTAACTCACCTTTTGAGTGAGGTTATTGTATATATGTTGTGATGTGCATTATGAATGTTATGTGATGGAGCCAATATGATATATTTAGATTCTTAAATGTCTTATTTTACTACCGCTTAATCGTTTATGTTATGTGCGGCTCACGATTTCAATTATGTTAAAAAAAAAAAAGGCTCTTAATTTCACTAAGTATTTTCAAAATATGATGAAAGAACCAAAGCAAAGAGTAAAGTCTAGTCATTAATCAAATTCAACCTAGGTGTATTTGGTTAATTACTAGAGTGTTACATAAGGTCTACTAACTTATAAGTAAAAAATCCTAAGTCTAATGTCATAGCTTAAAGATGATGTTGTACTTGGAAGGGTGTTAGGATTTGAGTCATGCCTTTTTTTTTAAGATTATGTATTTACTTTCAAAATTATGAACATCTATATATGCTTACAAATTTCAAGTATTGGTTCAAAATTGTAGATTGTGATCAGAATTTGTGTAATGTGCCAGACATGCACTTATGATTCAGTATTAAAGTTCTAAATTGATTTTCAAATTATGACTTAGATCTTGAAATGAAACAATTTATGTTTTCATGAACAACATATTTGAGTCAAATGACTTCAAAGCCATATATGTTAAGTATTTTGATTTTATGAATTCAAATACTCGTTTGAATAGAGAATTTGATAATGAATTAGATTTAATTATGTTTTAAAAATAAAAATCATGTTAATTTATGTATTCAGTAAATCATATTACTCAGGAGGCTAACGTGGGACCCAGAACCCCACGTGTCGGTCATATTCCCAAATCAGTTGTGGCAACCATTTTGTTGCTAAATGATTTTTATGAATAGCTTTATTATGAAGATGAATATTTAGAGATGGCATGATTTTCCTAATATGAGATGTTGCCTACAAACTCAGAGTAGAGCCCAGTTATGAAATTTTACAGAAATATTTAGTTTTCATAATTTAAGGACTAGACGGTAGCTATAGAGAAATAAACAGTGAGTTAACAACTATGAGAGATCGTTAATCTTGGTACCAAGTTGTCCACTAGAGGACAATCTTCCCTTATTAGAGAAATCAAAGATAGGTGTCCAAATTTAGGACCTTGTGAGGTACCCATAAAGATCAGAGAAATATGAAAGATTAATATTATTATGCCATATATGTTTATACATAATCAAAGATTACTGTTTCTCCATTAGACTACTATGATTTATGATTTTCAGAGAATATTGTTTTGGAGATTATTACATATGTAAATATAAAAAACGGTTTCAAGCTAATGCATCTAATATTATGATTATGTGCATTCCTTTTGGTTGTCCCATCCTAGGGTTATAGATGAGAATCTACTCATTGAGTTTTAGATGAAACTCGCCTCTCTCTTCTTTTGCCCTTTCAAATACAATAGTGCCGCGGGTTCTTCTTAGTCTCCTCCCTCAGCATTAGAGTTTCAGCTTGGTGAACTTCACGTTGCTATGAAGTAACCTTTTTTTATAGAGTGCTCCAGTGATAGTACCGGTAGGGTCAAGGACCATGCATGATTAGCTTTTCATTTTCCATGATTCATTATGTATTTAAAATAATATAGTTTTCATGGTTCTTTTGCATAGAGCATCTCAATATATTTTGTATCATAATTACAGATTTCAGACTTGATTTATGACGTGGATTAATCATGTTTCTTATGCTTCAAAAATGCAAGTTATTTATTAATTGAAAACAAAGATTTTATTTAAATTATGCATATAGTACGATTCAGCAACCATGAGGCTTACGTGGGGATAATATTCCTCATGTGGTACATTCCCAAGTCGAGTCATGACATCATGCCTCCTTTACATCGTACTCACTTACGTCGCGCTGTAGCAACGGCTCTTCAGCATGATGCTTGCTTTAGAGTTTTGGAGCAAGCTTTGGCTAGCCTCTCTGGAGTGTTGGCCAGAAAGGCTAAGGCCGAGATACATCCATCCTTGACCTAGGCGGTTAAGCTTTGGAGGGCTTTAGAGTATGGATTCACCTCCCTTTCACAAGTGCCTTACAATAGAGAACCCACAAGGGTTTCTATGGGAAGTAGAGAGATCACCCAGGTTATCCATAGCTTATTCGAGAGGACAACGTAGTTGGCAGCATCCAACTAGGAGGCCAGGCCGGATTTGGTATTAGGATTCCTCAGGAGCATGGCGACTAGAGCCACCCTCTTGATAGGAGTTTAGAGCAGCTTTCTTGAGGATATTTCTGTCAAAAAGTAGACAAGCTCAGATGGTGGAGGAGTTTTTGAGGCTCAAGTTGACTCCTGGCATGACAATAAGAGTATGATGAGAGATTTACATATTTGGCACATCGAGCTTTAGCATGTTAAGGAGACTGAGAGGTGAGGCAATTTGTCCAAGGACTGCCAAAGGACATGTTCCTTTGCCTTAGCCTCATGTTGGGACCATGGACTATGCCTAGGTAGTGGATACAGCCATTGGTCTTGAGAGCGGATTGAGAGAGATGAAAACAATTTCTAATTTTGGGAAGAGGGCCAAGACACATGGCTCTTTTTCTGAGGAACGGGTGCAATCAGAGGACTTAGTCAGGAGGGTCAGGAGCAAGCCCAGCCGGTAAGGTCACCTTCTTAGAGCCTACCCTGACACGGCTTGCCGCATCCCAAAGTCAAAGCATAGGTGGGTCAACACAGGCTAAGGATCACTTTAGACTTACCCAGGATGCAGAATTATGGGAAACAACATTTGGGCAGTGTATGATGGGCACTTTTGCGTGCTATGGTTGTGGCTAGCAAGGCCATAGGTGCAGGGAGTGCCCATTCCTCCATGGAGCTTCCAGTGAGGGTCAGGAGACCCTCTGCTTTAGCCTAGTTTTTCCAGTCACCAACTAGGATGGCTTGGCTGCTCCAATAGGCAGAAGTGATAGGCAGGGGCCCTAGAGTAGAGGTCCTGGAGGTAGAGACCTAGGAAGCAGAGGTCAGGGTGGCGGGACAGCCTCGTCTGTTCACATTGACATGCCAGGACCCGGTCCAATGCCATGGTAGCAAGTATCACCAAAGTTTGCTCTCATGATGATAGGAGCTCCGTTGGTATTGACACTTTTAGTTCCTCCCCTTTAAGTGAGTGAGTTCAATCATGTGACCTCTATTTTGGTCATAAAAATTTTCTTAGCCCTCTAGTATAAAAACATGATTTTGGAATTGTTTCATGACTAGTTTGGATTATTGTGATTTTATGCCAAGAATTGAGATTTTATGTTTATCAATTTGTCATGAAAATGTGTTAGGAAAACTCATGAGACCATGTTTTGTTGTCTAAATGATTTATCAAGTAATTATGATTAAGCATATGGTTTATTATGATGCTTTACATGATTGGTGATTTATTGGAACTTTATATCCATGAAATTTTGCTTCCATGCTCAAAATTAAAACCTAATCATGGAAATTTAGAGAAATATTATAAAATCCCCATTTTTCTTGTTATACAGTAGCTATAGAGAGTAGACAGTGAGTTAATAGCTGTAGGATTGTTAATTCTGGTACCAAATTATTCGCTAGAGGACAATCTAACCTATCAGAGTATTCAGAGAATGGAACCTAGTTAGGTGTCTAATTATGGGACCTTGTTAAGGGCCTTTCAAGAGATCAAGAGTATATTGTGTATTATATTATCATGCTATATGTAGATTCAGAGATTCCTGTTCTCTATTAGTTTACTATTAGGCATGATTTAAAAAAAGTGTTGAATTTGGATTTATTATGTATTAAATATTAAAATTGTTTTATAGATGATGTATTTTATTATTTATATTGTGCATGTAGGTATGAAAGTGCACAAGAAGTGGGTTAATTTGCTTTACTCCTTTTTGCATATGAAACATTTAAAGAAATACTATCAAGCACTAAGCTTAAAGTGTAGCAGAAAAACATGTTAGTTGTTTCAGAAAGTAGATTTCTTACTCAAAGAAAGAGTAATAGAACAGTCAAAACGATATACTAGTAAATATTAAAATATACAACATAATAAAGAAAGTAAAGGAAATCAACAATAAGAAGAAGTGACACAAGTATCTTTATACTAGTTCGGCCAAATCTACCTACATCCAGGATCTCAACACACATTGAGATTCCACTAAACATCTTTCTCAAACTAGAAAGAAACTGGACAATCTTTCCATTAGTCTTCCTAAGCTCTCTCGTATGAACAGTAGACAACCCCTACTTTTACAGCCTAAGTAGTAATTCACTAGCCCCTCCAAGTTGAACCTTGAGTAGTCTTGTATTAGTCTCTTTAAGGTAACCCCATGACAAGTAGACAACCCTCCTGTCACGTTGAAAGTAAGTAGTTATTCACCAGCCTTTCCAAGCTGAACCGATAAGTCTTTCCAGCCTCTCCAAGCCGAACCAATGACCAGGAGACAACCTCTACTATCACGTTGAAAGTAGTTATTCCTCTCCAAAAGAATCAGACCTTTCCCAGCCTCTCCAAGCTGAACCGAGAGCAAGAACACCTTACTGTCACATTATAAGTAGTTTTATAGCCTCTCCAAGCTATCTCACATTGATCACTACTGGATCAAGGATACAAATGTTTGTATTTGGGTTGCCACTCAAACTAACCTACATTCATGTTTCCTTAAAATATACATGAATAATCCTAGGATAACTTGAATGACTTCTTTCCCACAACTCTTCCTAGGAAGATCATATAACTATTCAAGAATGTGGAAAGAAGATTTTTACAAGCAAAGAGAATGATTACATAATGATATAATAAGCCTTGCTAGACATGAAGAGAGTTGCACAGAGTTTCCTCTCTAGTACATTATCAATCTTTTAACGTTGAAGCACAACATCTCTATTTATAGATGATCTTCCTTGTGACCGTTGCCCTTGATCAGATCTCCAAGTGACACGTGTTGATCATCCATTTGTGTCTTAGAAAGGTCTAGAAGAGTAGTCTGTCTATTGTTAGTGTTTTTGCAGAAGCCTTGTGAGATATGAGGTTTCTGATATTACTTTAGAAACTATTCTTACTTTTTAAATGTGATTTCTAAACTCTTTCTTCTAGAAGCTGAGGTTGTTGACCAAATTAGCAGAAGAGATGACTCGTTAGTTTTGAAACTGGGTTTGACTTTAAATTTGAATTTCAAACATTCAAATTTGCCTCATTTTCTAGTAATGTTTAACGCTCCACACTGAAGTGAGCTTTATGAAGTGTAGAATCAATTCCTTGATGATTCTTTGGTCTTCTGGTTTTCAATCCAATTTTTATGAAGATGAAAGATTTGTGATCATGATGATTGAAGATTGTGCAGCATGTTGTTATCAGAGCTTTCTTGATATTTTCATGTTAAGTGTTCTTTCTTATGTCCAGCGCTACTTTTTAAGACCCGCACCTTAGTTTCTTGCTCTTGATATGATATCCTTTGATCCATAGGCATGTATACGTACTTTGCATGATATAATGTTCATTTTTTTTAGGTTCAATCTCTTTATATGAGATAAATCATGTTTACACATACAAAGTGAAATTATTCTCGTTTAAGTCCGTATTATACAAACCATAAATACCTGTGTACTTTGTCAAGAAACTCAAGGTAGACATTAGTCGTTATTCAAAATATTTTCTTTGAATTGATTTTGTTGTCACTCAAAACATATTGCATTAAAGCTTTTTGAAGGGTTATGGAACTAACAATCTCCCTCTTTTTGATGATGACAAACCAATTTGAAGAAAATCTTTTGAAGAGATATTGAAAAAATAGAATTGAATATGTCATGACAAAAGTTATTCTTTTTGAACATTTAAGGCTTGTGACATTCAGAAGACTTTTCTTAAGGCATGATATTGATAGATTCAAAAACATTTTATAGCCTTAAGTAACTTTAAATTAGAGCTGATTTTGGTTGTTTATGAAAAAACTGAACTTACTCAGAGTGCTTTCTAGATGTATCAAAATGATAATGAACTGGATATTATTGTTTAAGTCCTTTTAACACAACCAGCTTGATTTTTAGTTATTTAAAGAAACTTTCTGAAGTAAGTGTGCTTGAAAAGAAAAACAAGTAATACTTGTGATATTTTATCTTGATTGATCTTTATTCAACACAGTTTTCTCTAAATGAAATTTTGAAACCAATGCTCAAGACATATGACAATTTTTAAGAGCATGCATGATCAAAAGAAGAGAGCATACTGATGTTTATGTAGCTTTTGATGCTCAAAGAAACCTTAAATCAGATTCATCAAAGAATTGCTATGCTAGGTTTCTAAAGCTCATTAGGGAACGATTCCAAATATTTTCAAAACAAAGCATAAATGAGCCTTTCGATTTTGAGCAATAAACTTTTCTCATAAGTATCAAAGCTTGAAAGACACCAATTTTTATGAAAAGAAACTTAACACAATTGCTTATGCTTTTTGTGAAAACATGCTCACTGATAAAGACATAACACATTATATTCCATATAAGCAAGCACGCTTTGAGAGTTCTGAAGCTCACAAACTAATCTTAGTTGCATCAAAACATTGTGAGAACAAGTTTATGAAGAACGTAGAGAGACTATATACAACTATATTTTGATCAGAGCATATTTGAAAACATCTCATATGTGTGACAAAGAGAATATGTTTCATAGAAAGATTTTAAGCACATTATACACATTTAAGCACATCAGATAGACCAGAGTCTAAGCACAAAAGAACGATTTTGTGCTCTTAAAATATACTTCTTATTGCTAATCACATATGTATAAAAGAGCTAAATATCTTAGCGTGCTAAGGGATGAGCATATAAGACCACACACATAGAAGAAAAGAAGTAAACATTTATCAGCATGATATGTGATTAGCTAAGCATAAGCATGCATCGATATGTATCAGAGCTTTAAAGGAATCGATGCTTAAAATAGATATGTATCAATTCAACGAATATAGCATAAGCATGATTTTTCATCAGATAAAACAAATTGTATAAAACATGATAAAATGTTTGTCAAAAACATTAAAAAAAGGCATGTTAGTCTAAAAAAAAATCTCTAAGCTCCCCCTCAGCATAGGCTCCCCTTGATTGCCACAACTTAGCCCTCATTCCAAAGCATAGCTCCCCTAAATTCCAGCACTTGATTTATTTTCTTCAAGTCTCAAGTCCTTTCCTCTCCTCCTTTTGTCATCATCAAAAGGAGGTGTGCGAGAAAACGTGCTACCATCTTTATCCATGGTGCCTTAACTCCTAAAAATTTCTAACTGAAGCGCTTCATGTCTTCTTGATAAAGCTTCCATTTGATCTAGTCAGTTGTTGATGAGGCGTTGTTCTCGCAGGAGTACTTGAATTTCTGTGAAGCTTGGCTGTGCCCTAGTGTGGGTTGGCTTGATGGGATCATTGTGAACCTAGAAGGTTAAGGTGCAGTTGAAGTGAGTACGGATGGTTCTCCGATAGAGGGTATTAGATTTTCATCATGAGAGAAGCCTATTTCAGGAACTCACTTGTCTCTTCATGTACCAAGGATTCTGACTTAGAATTGAAGACTGAGGCGAAGAAGAGGATTTTTGCATATCAGAGCCTGAAGGTTTAGACATGAAAGATGATCTGTGTTCATCCTCATTCTGACTCTTGTCCTGGCCTTCGACGTCTTCCTCCTCCATATATAATAGTAGGCCTTCCCAGATTGGGAAGATTTTTTAGATTCCTGGGAGCTACTTTCAATTTCTATCATTTTTCTTCGTCTTTTGCTTTCCCTGTTCTGCTTCCTTAGTAGCGAAGTTCAAAAAAGCTTCTCTGATTCTTTGGCTCTACCTCCTGACCCAAAATGTTGCAGCCCCAATAGGTCTCCTTAGGGTTCTGAAGGAATTTAGAGAGTAAACGGTTCCTTCCATAAACTCGTACCACTCGTTTGCTAATGGGTAATACAAGTATTCAAAGATCTTGGTTAAAAGAATCCTATAAGGAACTACAGTTTTCTTTTCCTAGAAAGATGGTACTCAACATGTAGTTAAAGATTAGTTTAGGCAAGTTTACTTTCCATTTTGTCGCGACAAAACAAAAACATGTAGTCCATCCCAACCAATAGGTGCATGCTTTCTAACCTTGGAAGCGGGACTTGACATGCTTTGGAGTTTAGCATGGCAGTGATTATATTGCCAGGTTGATGGTTGGGAGAGTCTGTGAGACAACTGGAGACCTCCTCTACTAAGACTCCAAGAGATGTGAACCAGTTTTCTTCATATGAACAACTGAAACCTTCAATAGGAGCATTGACGATACTGGAAAGGTCACTTATGCTTAGAGTCATGTGAGTTCCTCTGATGTAAGAGATCAAATGGGAATCAAACACCTATTCCAGCTGTGAATAGAATGTCGTGACCATTTTAGTGAAGACTCTCAAAGATGTTAAGAAACCTCGCCCATCCTTGGAAGGAGATCACTTCCATTAGAATAAGGACTTAAACTATCAATTCTTGTTAGCCTTTTCCAGGGGTGACCGGCCGTTGAGAGAAGTTGTCAGCATAGTGTTGCTAGTGATGAGGTTCATCAAACATGAGAAGGGTTCCCATGTTAGTAATGCAACTGGAGCATGCTTCCTTTTGCCATGGTAGGGTGAGTATGAAAGGTTGAAGCTTGAAGGATTTGATGGCGTAGTTTTAGGAAAAAGGAGAAAGGTTGTGGTTTCATGAAGAAGGATTTGAGAGAGGAGAATCCGAAGCAGTTTGAGGAAACATGTGGTGAAAGATGATAGCTAGGATGTGATGTGTATGGAGTGGGAGGTTATTTAAGTGATATGACAACTTGCGAAGGTGGGGCGACGTGGGAGAGAGAAAACCCAAACAAGTGAGAATTTTCCTCCTTTTCATCCATTTAGAAAGAGAGGTTTCTGACTCTTGAGATCTTTTTATGAAGGTCTGACTTTCTAAGCTTCATAGTTTACTTTCTAACCTATCAGAGACACACCGCATGCTCAACATAAGCTCATCTTTATATGCCGAAGCTTTTGACCCAATATAATCTTCATTTTCTGAACCTCACTTCTTTTTTTGATCAACCCATCAGTTTCTGATCAACATGTCTTCTGAACTTATAGATGAGAATTCCAATCTTCAAAGAGATACATAGTCTTGCAAACTAATATCTTGATATACTAACCAAAATGCTGATCTTACAGCAGATATCTTCTTATCATGAAGGTGATGACTTTGCTAGGTCTTCAGCTTGGAATTACGAAGAGGATACCTAGAGATGTTCATATATGAATGCATATGCAGATTTTATAAAAACTTTAAGTTTTAAAGGCTTTTTCAAACACAAGAAAATCTTCATTTAATGGTTTTGTGAATGTATCTGACACTTGGTCTTCAGCATACACAAGCATTATCTCAATATCCCCTTTATAAACAAGATCTTTGAAAAAAAATATATGTTTTCCAACAGTGCTTGGATATAGTGCTGACAAAGAACCTTAGCAAGATAGATATCACGAGTTATCACAAAAGATAAGGATTTGAAATACCTCAAAAGATAGTCTTGTAACTGGTTTCTTATCCACAACATCTGGATGCAACAAATTACAATAGCTACATACTTGGTCTTTCTACTCTGTCTTCTTTTCATGAACCTATTTCTCAGCAAGAAGATGCTTTAGTCTTTTGAACTAAGCTCGAAGAGCTTGTTTAGAACCTTAGATAGCCTTCATTAGATTAAGGACATAGTTGGGAAGGTCTTCATTCTCAAAACTAGGAAGTTGCTTTACATAAAATTCCTCAGAGAAGAATCAAGTTAAAATCCAGACTTAACATTCATTTGGTAGAGAGTGAATCCCTTGAAAGAGCAAAAGCAAGTAGCATTCGAATGGCTTCAAGCCTAGATCCTGGTGCAATGGTTTTATCATAATCAATCTCCTTTGTTGATATAACCTTGTGCGACCAAACTTGCTTTATTCTTCATGACTTTTCCAAGCACCATTGAATATGTTCTTGGAAGACTCCTCTATGCTGATGATGATTTTTCAATGATCAGCAGACTTTGCCTTTTTCAACTTGGTCAGCTCTTTCAGAGCATCCACCCAAAATTGATTTTCTTAAAGCTTCTTCAATAGATTAAAGTGTCACTTTGGTCTTGAAATTGTAAGCGTGGTTCACTTTAGTACCTAAAATTTCAAATTAACTCTTTAGTCCCTGAAATTGCATTTCGTAGGTCATGTTAATCCTTGGTCAAACATCAGTAAAGGGTTATATTTTGCCGACTTGGCATGTTAAGTGACACGTGGCATCTTGGGTGGCACAGATCAAAATAGATTTAAATTAGTCCCTGAAATTTTAAATATGTCAAAATAGTTCCTGAAATTTTCTTAAATGTGTCAAAAAAGTCCCAAATCCCAAATTTCTTCTCTTTTGATTCATAAAATCTAAATTTTCACACCTCTCTCATTTTTTCCTCTTTCAATTTCACACCTTATTTAAATAATCCAAATTTTAAAATATCCTAAATATAATTACGGGCTTGATTAGTCCAAATTTGATACCTACATGTTTAGTTAACATAATTAATTTATTAGCTATTACATTACATTTTTTGGAATAAAATGGGTATTAAAATATTAAAAATAGGATTCAAGGAAAACATTATATTATCAAGCATGGATGGACTTTATCAAGGGCCTATTTGGAATATATTAGTTGCAATTTGAGAAGGAATTTAGTATCAAAAGAATCTAGCATGACAATGAAAAGAAACTTTATCCTAATGTCAAATGTACTCAGAAACCATCTCAAATATAAGAGCTTTAATCGAGCTAAAGTGAGAATTATGTCTTTTATTCCACCTCAACAATAGTCGATAGTAGGGAATGACCACCTCTTGGAAATATTGATGCGAATAGAGCAAACACAATGACATTGATTTAGAATATAATATCAACATTCCCTAAGGTGTTCCCTACGACCCACTATCGTTAAGGCGGAACAAGAGACACAATTCTTTACTTGAGCTTGATTAAAGCTCTCATATTTGAGATGGTTTAAAATACATTTGACATGAGGGTAGAATTTCTTTTCATTGTCATGCTAGATTCTTTTGATAAATTTCTTCCCAAATTGTAACTAAAATATTTTAAAGAAACCCTTGATAAACTCTATCCACGCTTGATAATATAATATTTCCCTTGAATCCTATTTTAATATTTTAATACCCATTTTATTCTAAGAAATGTAATATAATAGCTAATAAATTAATTATGTTCGCTAAACATGGAAGTATCAAATTTGCATTAATCAAGCTCTTAATTATATTTAGGACATTTAAAAATTTGGATTATTTAAATAAGGTGTGAAAATGAGAAAGGAGAAAATGAGAATGTGAAAATTTAGATTTTATTAACCAAATGAGGAATTTGGGATTCAGGACTTTTTTGACATATTTTATAAAATTTTAGGGACTATTTTGACACATTTAAAATTTTAGGGACTTTTTTGACATATTTTAGAAAATTTTAGGGACTAATCTGAACCTATTTTGATTTATACCACGTCAGCATGCCACGTGGATTAGCATGACACGTCATCGACACGTCACTGACACATGGCATGCCACGCATCACTTAACGTGCCATGTTAGCAAAATGTAATGGTTGACTGATGGTTGTTTGAGGACTAACATGACCTACGAATGCAATTTTAGGGACTAAAGAGTAAATTTTGAAATTTCAGAGACTAAAGTGAAGCACGCTTACAATTTCAAGGACCAAAGTGACACTTTACTCCTTCTTCAATACGTTCGGGCTCAAAGGTGGAGTTGAAAGCATAGATTGGCATATCTCTAAGGGATGACCTTGTCCTCATACCCTTGAAAAAGTCTCCACGAACTTTGTCTAGAGGCTGTCTTAGGTTCAGAAACTCCCTTGAAATTTCTGGATTATTGAGATTCCTTAGCTTCTCTTTTATCCTAAGATTTGCTCATCTTTGTTCCAGAAAAGTTACTTTCTGATCGTTTTGGAGTTCTGAGCAATGCTTTCTAAAGAGTTGATGTTCTTGAACTCACTTTTTTGAAGATTTTGCTTTCATCAACTTGCTTTGGGACTTATTTTCTCAAGATTTTCCTTTAGTTCTTTTGAAAACATTAGCAAAGACTTCTTAAGCTCATTTATCATTAGCTTGAGTCTTTTAAGGATCTTAGGCTTTGAGCTTCTGATCCACTTCTTGATTTTAGGATAAGTACTGGTGCAATCACGATATGTTTGTTCCTTAGCACTCCAAGCCTTGGACTTTTTTAGACCTACCAGCAATATGAATAGTTTTTTATTTTGGTATCTAGACTTTCTTGGGTCCTTTTTAGTTAGTTTTCAAATGAGAGGTTTCCCATCCTTTCTAAAGGATTCCTTTCTCAAGGGACATTTTTCGTGTGGGTATTTCTTCTTGAGGAGAGATAATAAACACAATATAGAGATATTAAATGAAGTTGCATTACTTCTTCTTTTACATATCCTTTTCATATCACAACCTTGTTTCCTGAAAATATGGCTTCTAACCTTTAGCATAAAAACAAGGTTTTTGCACCATATATCATATGAGCTATGTTAGATATTAGAAGTTGTGAAGCCATCTCAAATTTATAAATAACTTTCTGATATCTTTCACATTTCTTTTGGAGACTTCAATTTATAAGGCAACCTTCTAAGTTCTCTTTACGAGTTGAGATATTTAAAGGAATGACCTTGAGAATCTTGTACCAACTTATCATACAATGCAAAAAAAATATATATATATATTGAGTTCAAATACTCTTACCTCGCATTTTACCTGTTGAGGTGTACTCATACCATGAAGTATGAATTTGTGTTATCTTCTAGCTCATCATGACATTTTGATCTTTTCTTTATATTTTCAGAGATACTCTAAGTAGCTAGCTAGCCCCTTCTTCTTGAAAGAGAAAAATTTTCAGAGATCAGGAGCTTTGGATAAAAAGGTTCATAAAGATTCTTCTTATCTTAGATAGTAGATTTCTCTTCAATATATTCTTTGCCTTTTTTGTCTTTCCTGAGATTGATGTCTCTTCCTTTCGACTTCGCCTTTTCAAGCTTCTGATAGTTGGATCATGAACATAGAGATCTCTTCTCTATGTTTTCAATCTAGATATTTCATCAAGTATATCCTCTTTAATTAAGGTTTCAACCACTTCCATTGCACATAGCATTACTTTGCTTCTGATGTGTTGACTTTAGGAACAAAAAACATACTCTTCTTTATGAATCCATCATGAAACTCAAGAGCCTGATATCATGGATATTAAGAGATCTACGAAGAGTATTCATTTCTGAGATAGAATACTTTTCGTCAAGATCTTCAAGCAGCATGTGCAAATATTCTAAGTATCCTTTGCTTTGCCAAACAGGAGTCTCTTCATATGTTAAATGTTCTTTCTGATGTCCAGCGCTACTTTTTGAAGACCCGTGCCTTGGTTTCTTACTCTTGATATGATATTCTTTGATCTGTAGGCATGTATATGTACTTTGCATAATATAATGTTCACTTTCTTTTAGGTTCAATCTCTTCATATGAGATAAATCATGTTTACATATGCAAAGTAAAATTATTCTCACTTTAAGTCCGTATTATGCAAACCAAAATACTTGTGTACTTTGTCAAGAAACTCAAGGTAGACATTAGTCATTCTTCAAAATATTTTCTTTGAATTGGTTTTGTTGTCACTCAAAACATATTGCATTAAAGCTTTCTGAAGGGTTCTAGAGCTAAAAATGCATTCTTGTTGGTTGTCTTATGTGGGGGTTGCGGGTGAGAATCTACTCACTCATTGTAGATGAAACTCACCCTCTTTTTTCCTCCCTTTACAAATCCTGCTCCTCTCTTAGATCCTTCTTAGCCTCCTCCCCAGCCTTAGTGTTTTCAAATTGGTGACTTTGCAAGTGAGATATTTTGTGTTTTACCATAGAGTGCTTCAGTGACCATGCAAGTTGGGTCCCAGATCATACATGCTTTCGCTTTTTGCACCATGATTTGATTTGGAAATTGTAATTATGGATAGTTTTCATGGTTTTTGCATAAAGTAACTCGGTAAATGTTACAATATGATTACAAATTCAGAGTTGGCTTATTTCATAAAATGATGTATATATATTTATTATATATTTTGAAAATGCATGTGGATTCACATTTGAAAATGGATTCATGTTTAAATTATGTATATCGTAAACCAGCGACCATGAGACTTACGTGGGAATAAGATTCTTCACATGTTGGTCACGTTCCCAAATTGGGACTTGACAAGTTGGTATCAGAGCCATACGTTTTCCCTACATGTCACTAACCAAGTGTCCACAAGGAGCACGGAGTTTATGTAAAATGGAAGTACGCTCATTTGCATTAATGCAGCGTTAATTGATGTTTTGTACCTAGGCTTAAACCCGTGTTTATTAATTAATGAAACTTCCTGACAAAAACAAACAAAAAAATCTCTTATTACAACTCTATCTCCAACCCATTTTCCTTTCTTAGAAGTTGCATCAACATTTACTTGAAAAATCTCTTGGTAGGAAATGCCCTGCTCCTTGTGCCCAATATGTGGTGATCTCACTAAAGAGTCAAGGTTGCATGTCCTTAAGGATTGTACAAATACTACTAAAATTTGGAAAAAGGTTGTTCCGCCTGAGATATGGGATCCTTTCTTTCATATATGGATATGAATATTTGGCTTAAGAAAAACCTATCATGGGGCATAGGATGATACAAGCAGAAGGAGTAGGCAACAATTTTTGTAGTCACCTTGCCTATTTATGGTTCCAGCGTGATTAATTTGTATTTGAGGATAAGAGCTTGGATGTGAAGGGTTATCTTCACCAAATCTGGAAGCATGTTACCAAGATTCAGCATAATATCTCGTTAGGTTCCTTTTTAGGCATGCATGACCAACAACAAGATAGAGTTGTTAATTGGAAACCATCCTCGAGAGGTTGGATTAAAATCAATTCATATGGTTTAGTGAGATCTAGCTTGTGCGAGGCATCATGTGGCGGTATCCTTCGTGATGACTAGGGGAGATTCCTGTGTGTTTGCTCGGCTAATCTTAGCACATGCTTGATCATGCATGCAAAGTTTTAGGGTTTCCTATATGGCATCCATAGAACTTACTTCCTTTCCTTCCATAGGCTTTGTTTAGATTGATGGAAGGGGATGGAATTGGATGGAAGAAGATGAAATCACTTAATGTTCCATTGTTTAAATACAAATAAATTGAATGGAATGAGATGGAAGGAGATGGATCCAATTCCATCCAATCCCACTAACTCCCCTCATTTAGTTTCCCTTCCAATTTGGGATGGAACTGGCTACCTTTCAGCTACCCTTTAATTGCAATTACCACTTTATCCCCTGACCCTCTTGCTTTTCTCTGATAACAGCCATCATTCTTCATACTTCAGTTGCTTCTTTCACCTCTCGAATCTCTTTCTTATTTTGCTTTATCAATCCCCAAATTTTTAATGATTAGTTATTATCAAAACTTAATCATAATTAACAAATTTGAATCCAAATAATTTCAAAAAACAAAATCCTCTTCTCCTAAAAATGGGCAACAAAATTTCAATTTGTTCTATTGACCTTATCTTTTATAAAAAGGGACTCTTCCCATTAGTTTGCACAGAATAGTGTAACATCCCTTTAATCGCAATGTTCCACCTGAATCATAACTAAGAATGTGGTACTACGTATCATATTCATATGCCATGTAATAATCAACTCGTCTATTTATAAGCTCTTATTGCCTATTTGTAAAGGCAATGGTGTGGCTTCTCCTAAGTCATGCACATGTCACCTAGGTGCCAACTTATCCTGAAGTTTCATCCTGTGTAAGAAACTACATATCATAGTTTAACCAAACAGGTAAACTACCATGCCAGGAAACAGATATTATCCGAAATTAAATTCTGAGTCTAAAATTTTCATTTCCAACCCTTCCTAACCTTAACCTTATATTTTCTCAATCTTGGGCATCTATTGGTCCCGATTCTAGGGTTTCAGTGGTCTTGATGGGCTTGTGGGGCCCACATGATCATTATTCATGTTTTTTTTCACTAAATTATTCTTATCAAGACTAATTTTATCTAATTCATGAAATTTTGATTAATAAAGTTCAAATAAAATTTTTGAAATAAATTTCAAGGTGTTACAATACCACCCTCCTTAAAAAAAATTTTGCCCTCAAAATTCATTTGATCCTGACTTGAAACAAATTGTCCACACAAATAAAACAAACAATGCACATACAACTAATCAAAGGTAACAATAGGTCCTATAACATAGTAAAAATGCTCCTATCTTAAATCATCTTGAGTGGTCACGTCCTTTCAGCATTAGGGTGAAGACCTTACTCTAGTGTTGTGGCTTTGCAATTGGTTTTGAATACTTATCTAGACACTCCCAAATCTTAAGTCCTGGTTTTTCATAGCGATAGCATACATATTGTCTTTCCAGCGCACTGGAGCAACTGCGGATCCTTCTCAACCTCTTTCCTCCTAAGCCATATATTTCAGTTGGTGAGCCTAATAGATGAAGTGTATGATGTTTTGGTTAAAGTGCTCCGTGCATAGGCGGGATCCTAAATTGTAAAACATGTTTATGTTTTGCATGGATATGTATTCTAAATTGTCATTTGGACTGTATTTTGATAATCTTACTTTTTTTGGTTATTTGTGTATAAATAACTTTATAAATATTTTATTGCTTTATGATATTTATCTTCATAAACAAATTTTTAAAGTTTGGAATTTGATTGATATGGTTTAACAGAGAGTAGTTGGATTCCTTTAGGAAATAAAGCTGTATTTAAAAATAATTTCAATAATTCCTGTGCATATAGAGTGATATATACGTGGAAACGGGAATTTTCACGTGCTGATCATGTGCTCAAATTAGATGGTGACATACACTCATGAAATTCTCTTTTTTTTTGTTTTGCTTGATGTAGGATTAGAACTTTGACACATTGACTTCATTTAATAAGTTTGTCATGTTTTTTTCCTTCAGTTGTTTTATGTTAATTGCTAATAATTTTATTGGGTTGTTCATGTTTACATGTTAATGTTTAGTATCATTTTATTTATTTTGATTTATTTTCGTCATGAGCATGTCAAATTATTTAGTGTTTTCTAGTGTTTGTAAGTTTAATAGGAAGAACATGTTCTTTTATCAACCAATGTATGTTAATGTTTGTGTTTGAGTAACATCACTGTGGATAGATCCTTTGAATGGATTATTAGGGGTTGAGATTTTCTTAAGTCATAATAATATAAGAGAAGCTTATATAATGGTGGTATATAGATGGAGACAACCACATGTGTTTTCTCAGGTTATAATAATTAACATGGCAACTACCTAGCGATTCCAGTATTATTTTTTATGTTAAAACAATTAAATTGTAACATATTTATCATAAAAGTAATTATGGAGAAATAAATTATAATTATTTTGCTTCCATTCTTTTCATTTTATTATCCAAACAATGGAGTGGTAAAGTATTAATATTTATCAGGATAAGCGTATTTTTTTTTACTTTTTTTGTATTAACATATTTCTCATTCCCTTAAAAAATGTTATTATTAAACTTTACTCTCTCTATTTATAAGATATATATTATCCTCCCAAAAATTGTAATTATTGATCCATAATATATTTATATCAACAAAACTAATGAAAAAAATGACAAAAGTGACTAAAAATTGTTATTGATCCATAGTTACATAAATAATTATAATTATGTCATAACTCACATTTTTTATTATCTGGAAAAAATAAAGTATAATTACATAAATATGATATTTAAAAATTATATTTAAATCATTAATAAATTTTTTTATTTTATTTAATATTTAATTAAAATATTAGAATTATTTGTAAATAAATGATAATATTATAAAATATAAAATATAATATCTTATACAATGTTACATAAAACACTGTATAATATTAAAAGTTTATAAGGTTTTATACTATTAAATCTTATCTATTAAATCTTATACCATCGGTTCTTATCCTATCTAGATGTAACTTAATCAAGTTTGTGAGTAACATTATACCTGATAAGGATTTTGAGTTACCCATTTTCTGTATTGCCCTAACACCCTCACGCTAGTCTCACTCCTTCTCTCTGCCATTGTTGTCTTTTCACTTACACTTCCATAGCATTTCTCCATTCCTTCTTGTTGTCTTTATTATTATTATTATTATTATTATTTTCACTTCAAGAACATTGCAGCATCAACAAATCTAGAGGAAAGGAAACGTTTCAATCACAATGGCGCAAATACTCCAAGCCGCTGTGTAAATGTTTGAGATCTAGAACAAATACTCTCTCTCTCTGTGCAATTCTGGTTCCATGACTACACCACATGCTCTCTCTGTGTGATTACTTCTTTGTGATTCCTTTTGCTCTTTTTCTTCTTCAATATTGTAATCACCCAACATCTATATATATCCATGATAAAGATTTGAGAAAAGGGAGAATACTAATGAAGAATCCCCAATTTTCCATTGTCGTTAATGCTGATCATTGAAGCTAATGAGTATTTTAATATTTTTTTTATTGTATATTAAGTTTTAAGTAAAGGGTGCTTTTGTCATAGAAATAAATTTTTATCCTATGTAGAATATTACCAAATATTATATAATATTAAAATTTTATTCAATTTTATTTTTTCACTTTTTATTCTATCAGACCTTATTCTTTCTGCCATATCAAACGGATGCTAACGGTTGGCATAATTATCTCAAACATATAATTAGATTATTGTGAAAATTTCTATTATATTGACAATGTCACAATGCATATAATTAATCAAATATTAACCAAAAAAAGTTCAGTATTAACCAAAATGAAAGTCTAATAATAAATTATGGGATAAAGCGCGCATATATTCCAGCGTGGGAAGAAGTTGAAGTATCGTGCGTCATAAATGATAGGCTGGGGATGCGCACCGGGGTTCCCGCATCATCCGATCATGGCTTGTTTCTGTATTAAATCGCAGGCGCAGGCAGTAACAGCAACACGGTCATTGTTACCTGCTGCTTCTTCTGCATGTAGTACAGACAAGACTCGGACTCGTCGGCCGAGGCCGAGGCCTCTGTTTTGTGTGCCTGAAGCTGAGAATAGCCAAACAACAGAAACAGATGAAGGAGGTGAAGGAGCGTCTGCTTCCGAACGAGTAGAACTAGAATGGAAGCTCCTTACTGGAAGGATTCGAAATTCGGGGATATTATCGTCATGCTTGGTTGGTCTCCTCACCGGCGTCGGGGTCGTGCTCTTCAATAATGTTGTAAGTAAGCTATAACTAACTACAGTAACTTGTTGCAGTTAATACAAATGCAGCTAATTAATTAATTAATTAATATAAATAAATAATGAAATTTGACTAAATAGGACTAAAATTTGACTAAGGTCCATGAAATTCGTGATTTGCTGTGGGATGGGATTCCCGCTCGAGGCGCCTCGTGGTTGAGAGAAGCGCCTGTTGAAACAACCTGGACAAGAGTGATACTGGTTCCGGCCTTTGGAGGTGTGCTTGTGGCAGCGCTGAACCTCCTTCGCGGACGTTTTGATTCTGCTGTCGAGCAAGATCCATTCCTCCAAGCTCCATCTACTTACCTCAAGTCTGCTTCCCGCCCTTTCTTGAAGGCGTTGGCAGCTTCTATTACTTTAGGCACCGGCAATTCCCTCGGTCCTGAGGGTCCCAGCGTCGAAATTGGTACTTCCATTGCCAAAGGTGTCGGTTCTTTCTTTGACAGGACTTCCGGCAGAATGCTTTCCCTTCTCGCTGCCGGATCTGCTGCTGGCCTCTCATCCGGTATGTATTTAGTACACTGCATACACGCTACATACGTGTTACTGTTAGTATAATAATACTATTGCCAAATTTGTGAGCTTGGATTATTCTCTTGTTCTCTTTCTCTAATATTTCCCCTCAGGTTTCAGTGCTGCTGTTGCTGGTTGTTTTTTTGCGGTAGAATCTGTCCTGTGGCCATCATCTACCGATGCATCTTTGCCTCTTACAAATACTACTTCTATGGTTATACTAAGCGCTGTCATAGCTTCTGTAGTTTCAGAGGTTGGCCTTGGCTCTGAACCGGCCTTTAAAGTTCCAGAATATGATTTCCGTTCCCCTGGTGGTAAGCCATCAAAAGATTTTTCTTTGAGATGACGCTTAATTTCATTAATGCAGTGGTTGTCACTGTCAAATATCAATAAAAGCACCAAGCATATCAATACATGACAAACCATATTAAGAATCAAATAATTGGTATTGGTGAACTGTTACCCATTTATGCATTGGTTTGAATAAGCTCTACTGATTTGAATGACTAAGCCTGTAATCAGGCCTACCTTAGAACCAAATGAGTCAGAGTTGCTTTACCTGTATATTTCCTTACAAATTTTGTTAATCTGGTAAAATTTAATTATACATCAAAGTCTCTAGCCAGAAGCTGACTTGCAATGTTCACTCTGATGGGCAAGTATTCAATTTGTTTCAGAGCTCCCACTGTATCTATTGCTGGGTATTTTATGTGGCATGGTGTCATTGGTTCTATCTTGGTGTACATCATATATGTTGAATATTGTTGACAATCTTCACAAGGCCACCGGCATGCCACGAGCTTCGTTCCTGTGTTGGGAGGCTTATCAGTTGGGTTGATAGCATTGTTATATCCTGAAATCCTCTACTGGGGTTTTGAGAATGTTGACATTTTGTTGGAATCTCGGCCATTTGTGAAGGGCCTTTCCTCTGACCTTTTGCTTCAGCTAGTAGCCATCAAGATAGTTGCAACTTCTTTGTGTCGGGCTTCTGGGTTAGTGGGAGGGTATTATGCCCCATCTCTCTTTATTGGTGCAGCAACTGGGATGGCTTATGGAAAATTCATTGGTCTGGCTGTTGCTGAGTCCAATCCTATGATTAATCTCTCTGTGTTGGAAGTGGCATCACCTCAAGCTTATGGCCTGGTACCATTCTTTCCTTTATGGCTATATAATGTTTAACTTCAGGTATTTTGTGTTTGACATGATCATTAATTTATTTTTTTTCATCTATTTGAGATGGGAGGTTAATTTGATCTTTCCCAGATGACTTCCATCCGTTGATGCACTGGGACTGATGAGCCCTTTCCTAGAGAAACTCTCTTTCCTGTGTAGATGATCATGATTCTTTAATTTTTCAAAACTTTTAAATCTTGATGAGGACCATATGGTTTACTAATTTGATGTTTAAGCCTTTTCTGGTTTTGTCCTTTTCATGTTATCATAGTAGAATCTCTTTAATATCTGTTCTGTTATCTCCTCTCCATTCTTTTTATGTAGAGTTCTATTAAAAACTCCATAGCTACTAACAAAAAAGAAGGATGCCTACAGTGAAATAACCTTCATATGCAATGTGACTTAGCATAGGCTATATTTGGATTGAGGAAATGAGAGAAAAAGCAAAGGGAAATGAAAGGTTACTCCCTTAATTTGAAGTTTCATCAGTAGCTTACCCTTTAATTGTTTCTATTCTCCAAAGTGGGGATTTGTTGCATTCCCCTTGTTTCTTTAACATTAGGTTGTAGACATCTAATCAATTGAAACGAATGGAATTTCTTTCCTTTTTTTTCTTCTGTTTCCAATTATATCCATGGTATTTTTTTATTCTAAACTTCCAAACAAAGCCTAACCACCTATTCTATCCCCACTTGTTGTTGATAGTATAAAATTGGAAAACTTAGTGGTCTCATCATACTTATGTACAGTTAGCTGGCATGCATTTCCACAATTCTCAATGTATGCTTATATACAGTCACCCTTCACAATTGCAATTATTGATGGTAATGGTACAGAATGATATGATTTGAGTTGTGTCAGAACAATCACCTATTAACATGTTGAAAGCAATTAACTATTCAACCAAATACTGAAGCACTGAATAATATGAGAACATGATTCCTTTTATGAAGACGATGGGGACTTTTTGGATGAATTTAGGGACAAATATGAACAGAGTGGTCAGGCAGGGTGTTTTGACATTTATGGTAATGAGTGAAGGAGCATTTTCAGCAAGATAGCACTGAGGTTATTGGGCCTTATAGTTTTGGCTTTGAAGATTCTAGAAAAGGCAAGATTAATGTTGAAGATGATGGTCTCTTTTTGGATGCTTTGAAGGCAAAATTTGATGAAAAATGTTTCAGGAAGTTTTCTTTTCTTTTTTTTTTTTGACTTTGATTGTTAACTTACTAGGAGTGAAGAATATTTTCCTCCAACAAAGTGTTGAGATTTCCAAGGAGGGAAAGAATAGTCTTATAGGACATCATTCTACTAATGTTGGTTATGAAAGGGAATTCTGCCTTGTCTAGAGGTTGAAAAGCTGAAAATGGCCAAAGTAAGAAAGCATTGGATGAGGAAGTTGTTTCTATTAGCTTAGGTCTACAGGCAATGCAAGTGATTTGTATGATCCACAATCATGCAAATCAATGCAAGAGAGATTAAAAAGTTTTGCTCTTTTGATGGTTTTTTCTCATGTTAGCATTTGTTTATGTAAGGAGGATCTCTTAACCTCCCTGTCATTTGTGTTATTCTTCGGTTCTTATGACTAAAGTTCATGTATTATATATATATAATAAAGTATTGAACAAGAAAAGGATTTTACTATAACAGTGATAATGATGAAAAGAGAAATTCCCACATCATATGGTACTAGATTCTGGATGTTACAATTAGCTCCCAATCCAGTTTAAAATCAAAGCAAATTTATGAAATAAGCTGCCTAATTATGAGCATACGGTTGTCTTTACTGGAATGCTACATCGCATAGATTTGTTGAGTAGGACAAGGTCTTTGATAGGTACCAAGCCATAGAAGATAGATATAGATAGAAAATGCCGTAAGAATTTACTATAGAAAATGAGTATTAGCTACTTGTGTGTATTATGAACAAATAAAAAATGTAAAATGACTCAGAGTATTAGAGAGACTTTGAAACTCCCCCACCTCAATCCTGACCTTCTTGGTACTCCCCTCATGATATCTCCCCTCCTTTATAATCTCACCTCTCTACCCATAACAGAATTTCCCTCCAATTCCTCACATTCTCTCTCTCTCTCTCTTCTCTATGTGCCAGTTAGCACAATTAGTTACACAAGAGTCACTCATTTTGTTGTCTCTCAATTCTCATTTCGGTGATTACAATAAAGCCCAACTATGTATTGGCTCGGTCCCTAACAATGCTCCCCCTTAAAAGAATCACCTTGTCCTCAAGGTGATGTGTGGAAAGGAAAAGCCATAGTGCTAAAGAAAGGCTTCCCCCTAGATCCCATATCTTGAAAAAGAAGGAAAGTGAGCTTGCACTGTTGATTTGTCCTCCTAGGTCCCATGGATTTGATGCTCGTTCATCCACTAGGTGCATCCAAGAGATCAACAGAGAGGACTTATGCCTTGATTGACAACAATTCCCTAAATCATACCTCCATTCACAGCAACTAAACTCACAATTCCTTTGGCTTCCGGCTTGAACATGGGGTTTTCCTTTGAGTGGGTGGTAAGGACTATAGTAGACTGGGGACCCAATGACATCCCTATCTCACTCATGGCTCCTTCTAAAGACTTCTCCCTGAATTTTGGTTTAACAGCATCATTTAGCCTTTGAAGAAATGGGCTATCATGTCTTGCCCTGAAGTAGTCCAACATTGAGTAGAGAAAAATAAGCTATTGTCTCCTATCAGTAAACTTTTCCACCTTTTGATCAGGTCCCTGAAAAACTTTATCATATCGAAATTCATTGGCCCATTCTTGACCATGAGTATAGTGTTGCAAGTATCCTACAACCCAGTGACGGATCTAGGAATTTTAGATAGTGGGGGCAAAAACAATATATAAGTCTAATAAAATGTTTATAATAATTTTTGCTCTTAGTGTGGGGTCAACCTAATAATATAATGGGGGCAAAATAATATAATATATACTCATACACTTGTATACAAATTCTGAAATTTTGGTGGGGGCGAATGCCCCTAGCCTCCTCTATGTAGATCCATCCCTGCTACAACCCACTCCTTTGATGCAGGTATTGCATTTATTAATGCATGCCAACTGCCCCTGCTCATTTTTCCTCCTAAATCACTGAATTTCGTCACTGTCAATTCTGAGGTAGGAATATTATAAACAAGTGAGTCAAAAGGTGAACATCCACATGGGACAAGTAGGCGAGCAATCCTTGTATGACACTTGCAATATGTAGAAAATTTATGAATGCCATCAGTGCTACAAATCCCCTTAATAGTACTTCCCTTTGCACCAACAGCACTCACTACCACTCTAGCCTCCACCTTGACTTTATTTTCAAGTCCTGTAACAATAGAAAACTGGATACAAAGTGACATAGTTGTATCAGTCTTGGCTTCTTCCAGTGACTTCCTTCATATATTTTACTTTATCAACGCCATTCACCCTCCTTAGAAGTGAGACAACATGGCAATTTGCCTCATCAAGGAAAATATTTGAACACAATGGGTCTAGCTTATCAACAGATGGAGCGATTAGACTTCGAGACTTTAGTTCTGCATAACAATTCATCTCAGATGCTCCTTTTGATGACCGACTTAGAACATAATAAAGAATGGGGACAACACACTTAAGTGACTCCTCGTATAATGAAAAACCAAAACTCCAAGCATGTAAAACATGGCCCTCACTCTTTGCAACAGCCATGTTAAGTTCAGCAAGCCTTACCTCACATATTCGGGCCAGGCCAGTAATAGCATTTGAGCACAATGAGCCTTTTGTTTCAAAAGGTGCACAAGGGATGACAGTAATTATTAAACACTTCAGCACTAAACGTCCCACTCCTTCAAAAGATGCAACAAGGCTATTAAACCTTTTAACCTTAATTATAAGTCCAATAACACTAGATTCACTGATTTAGGCCTGGCCCATTAGGTGGAAAACATGACCCAGTTCCTACCTTGCCCTACTCGTTACACATCTTTACTCCCTGTCCTTGCAGCCGCTGGAATGAATTGGGGCTGAGACTGGCAGCGCGTCCCTCGCCGTCATCCCACTGCTCGCCATACGTGGCTGTGAATTCGGCGGCTTTGGTGGAGGTACTTGAGTCAGCAATCTTGAAACCAGCAACTCCTCCACCGTGGCATGCTCCTCTCCCTTCTTCTCACTCATGTCATCGCCTGTGACAGTTCGTCTTGCAGCCATCTTCGACGGCTCCTCCACCATGACTGTAGGAGCAACTTTCGAATCGGGTGGCTCTAGCCGACATTCTCACTCCTAGTTTCGTTGACGTCACTCTGCGTCATACTCATGCAACCCACGCTCCGCCAAGGTCTTTGCGTTACTTTCCGCCTCGACAATGCTCATCGCAGCCGCGACTAAATGGCTTCGATGGTTCTGTCAATGGAAGCTGTGGTTGTGCGTATGACAGTTCAAACTATGTCGCGACATGTGTCCTCTCTGTGGTCCCCGATGAAGTTGGGCCCGAAAATGGTACCATCTCTACCGTGACACTTGTACCTTTTGTTTTAGAGTAAAATATGAAATATAAATGTAGCACAAATATCAATGCAATTACACACTCAAGCAGTCTCTTGTATAAAATGAAGCCCAAACTCACTAAAGGACCATCAAAATAAATGAAAGATTGACATTTGATGTGAGGCGATGGGACATTGGAGAAAAAAGGAAGCTTCCTTAGCTAGGAAGCAAGGCTTTCTTCCCTCGGATGGGAGTTTATAAAAACCCACATAGGACCATGATAAAGGGGCTCCCTGATCCTTCCCTTTGGGAGTTTTTTCCTTCTAAGACCAAAAAAAAAAACGTCTCATTCTTCCTCATTTTGGCCTTGCCCTATTAGCTCCCTTGCCTCGTAGCGATTGATCGAACCACCCCTAAAACATTTGGGGACTCACTGGGGAGGCAAGAGAGCATCACAAAAATCCCTATCACTCGCATAGCTTCATCACTGGCTTCAAAGCCAAAGGGCTTTGTTCCTTTTCTCTTCTGCTTCAGATCCCTTCTCAATGGCCACCACGGCGCTCAAATCTACTAAAGCGAACCTCGTCGGAGGAGCCTTCTCCACGAGGAATCCTTCTTCGCCACCAACCGCAGCTCCTCTAGCTACTTTTCTGTGCACCATCGCGTCAGAGCCTCGCCGGTTCTCCGTTCCCTCACATCTTGCGACAACAACGAGAGCAACGGCGCAGCGCAACGAGCTCTCTCTCGAAGGGAAGTTTGTCAACACGGTGAGGGCTCTAGGTTCCGGAGATTGAGCCTCGACGATCTTGCCATCAAGTTCTTCGAGTCCGTAACCGAGAAGGTTCTGGAAGGTTCGATTCCGAGGCTACTCTTGGCGGTGGCGTGAGCGGGACGCGCGTCAGGGCGAGAGGTCTGTCTCAGGAAGGCTCAGACGTTGGCGATGATAGAGGAGTATCATCATTCACGAGAGAGTGAGAGAGAATGAGTCGCGGAGGCGCAGGAGGAGGAGGAGTGGAGGGGAAGAAGAAGGAGCGAGCTTCGTGATAGCGCGAAGCCAGCGGAGGACAAGATCATGGACATCGCGTCTCGAGAAGTTCCTCCAGGAGAGGGTCAAGGTTGGTGGCAAAGCCGCGCTCACGATTCAATCACTGTCACGCGCGACAGAGGGGGATCACTGTCACATCCAACTCCAACTTCTCCAAAAGAGAGTGATGAGTCTAAGCAAGGTATCGGTTGTTTGTTAATTTTCTTCATTGCTTTTTTCTTTAATTTGATAAATTGTTTTCTTAGTTTGCGTAGCTTATTTGGACGAGGTTTAAAAAAAAATAAAAAAAAATTATTATTATTACATGATTAGACATCCTAATATTACGCAGCAGATTATTTCATGGAAATATTATTTATTGATTTATTTTGGATATCTTGTGTTTGAAACTAAAATATGTTAATTCAAACACAAACTTGGTTTTCTCTCTTTGTTTTGAGAAGCAGGGTTAGAGGCTGCTTTTGTCTTAAATGTACTTATTATTATTATTATTTATTTTAAAGCTTATTTCAAAGGCAACCAAAATTTAGTTGAAAAAAAAAAAGTTGAGTCATTGTGATTAGGGCTTTCTCCTGAATCATCCAACACATTCTTTAAGTAACTTTGGAGTGTTGGAACGACTTAACGGCTCAATTGTGTTATTTTATTCTCTTGAGAGATGTAGTTAAGTTTCATTGTACATTTAGTTGGTAATTTGTCTGTTGTCATTGTAATGCCCGCGCGAGCCTCTGATGCCTTGTGGTGAAGCGATGTCGCCCGCCCGAGCCTTTGATGCTGCGTGGTGAAGCGATGCCGCCCTCGTGAGCCTTTGATGCCGCGTGGTGAAGTGATGCCTCCTACGCGTGAGCCTCTGACGCCGCGTGGTGAAGCGATGCCGCCCGTGCGAGCCTCTGACGCTGCGTGATGGGGCGAGTTGCTTGCGCGAGCCTCTCTCGCCGCTTGGTGAAGCGAGTAACATTGTCGCCCGTGCGAACCCTGATGCCGCATGGTGAAGCGAGTCGCCCACGCGAGCTCTCACGCGTAGCGACTCTCACGCCCAGATGAACTCTCATTTGGGGGCTTAAGATTCGATTAGCCAAAGAGAATCATGACAAGAGAAAATACGAACCAATGGAAACATATAGTATGGTCCACAACGGTAACGAAAAAGGGCTAAAAATGCTCAATGTGGAGTCATACCTCCTCATTGAGCAGGGGGCTAATGTCTCGGGAGCAACCGCCTAGACAAGGCTCCTAAGGGGAGATGCCAGCGGATAGCTCCCCCTTAGACGGTGACCCTCGCAGGGACCCCCAAGCGGGACTCCTATGTGGAGACGCCCGTGATGGCTAACCCCTAGCGGTGGCCCCTAGGCAAGAACCCATTGCGGGCGCGGACTCCTATGCGAAGACCCTAACGATAGCTCAAACCACTACCCTTGGGCGGAAACCCTTAGCGGTTGGCAAAGATAGCTTGAAAGTCAAAAACCCCTAGGCGAAGATGGCTTAAACCCGAGGCTCACCCCAGGCGGACCATGACCAAATAAAAAAAGATTGGGCGATGAGTGGGTTTATGCCCAAACACCTTAGCATGAGAAGGAATGTACAAGAAGGATGTATTGAAACATGGTGAGGACTCTCCCTAAGCACACAAAAAGAGCAAAAGGCTTACAAGACATGAGATACCGTTACATTGGTTTGAATCAAACAATAAAAAACACATTTCGAGAAAAGATGAAAGGTTGAAGCATGCTCAACAAAGAGCCATACCTCTTAGTTGAGCAGGGGGCTAATGTTTTAGAGTAAAATATGAAATATAAATGTAGCACACATATCAATGCAATTACACACTCAAGCAGTCTCTTGTATAAAATAAAGCCCAACGCACTAAAAGGACCATCAAAATAAATGAAAGATTGACATTTGATGTGAGGTAATGGGACGTTGGAGAAAAGGGAAGCTTCCTTAGCTAGGAAGCAAGGCTTCCCTCCCTTCGAATGGGAGTTTATAAAAACCCACGCAGGACCATGATAAAGGGGGCTCCCTGATCCTTCCCTTTGGGGTTTTTTTCCTTCTAAGACCAAAAAAAAAAACGTCTCATTCTTCCTCATTCTGGCCTTCCCCTATTAGCTCCCTTGCCTCGTAGTGATTGATCGAACCACCCCAAAACACCTTTGTCGGAATCCTGGCTTCAACAGTGGGAGCTCGTTAGCATGAGCAAACACTCATGTTCTGTGAATCTGGTGGTTTTGGCAACGCGAGTTTGTCCGATTGTTTCTGAGGCCAGAGCTTTATGGCGATTTTGAGATCTTCTCCCCTCCTGCTACACGTGGGTTCATCGCACGTCCTCTCTGCCTAAGCCTCTTCTTTCAAGTCCAGTGTCACAACTAGAGCTTCGCCCACTGATTCGATCACCTCTTCGCTCTTTCCAATTATCATCACCTTGAAATCCATTAGCTGCTTGACCTCTTTCAACGGTTCGCTTCGTTCACTATCTCTAGCTTCAACTCTTCCTCAGATTTATGCGTATCGTCACCTTCATCATTGGCTACTTCCTCCTCCTCCTCTTCTACCAGTTCCTTAATCTCAATCGAATCTGAATCCAAAAAATGGTGATTGATCTCCACTCCCTCAATTCATCATCTCCATCCTCTTCCTTCTCTTCATTCTGCATGCTTGAAAAGACACACGAACATCAGGAGGCCAATCGTTCATGGAGGATCTCCTTCTTCTCCTCCACCGGATCTTCATCATCCTCCCCCCATCCAGATAGTCGACAATGCCAATGGTACCTTCCTCTTACTAGATTTTTAATTTTCTTTAGATTATGCTCCATCTTCATTTTCTCTTCATCTTCTTCGAACTTGACTCCACGGCAGCAGCAGCTTGCATGGTTTTCAGCACAGGGCTCCCAAGATGGGAGCTCTGATACCATTTGATAGGTACCAAGCCATAAGAATTTACTATCGAAGATGAGTACTAACTTTTTGTGTGTATTATGAATAAACAGAAAATGTAAAAGTAAAATGACTTGGAATATTAGAGAGACTCTGAAACTCTCCCAACCCAATCCTGACCTTCTCGGTACCCCCCTCATGATATCTCTCCTCTCTACCCATTATAGAATTTTCCTCCAATTCTTCACATTCTCTCTCTCTCTCTCTCTCTCTCTCTCTCTCTCTCTCTCTCTCTCTCTCTGTGCTAGCTCAGCACAATTACTTACACAAGAGTCACTCATTTTTTTCACTCTCAATTTTCATTTCAGTAATTACGATAAAGCCTAACTATGTATTGGCTCAATCCCTAACAATCTTGTATGAAACTATGAATAGATGCTGCTTGGAAGAGAACACAGAAAGGGCTATGTCAGGGACTGAAAGCCCTAGTTTATTATTTTAGCTATCTTATGTGGATGTTCTGGAAAAGATGCTGGCATCCCTCTTTTATTTCTCCATTGCTCAGCTGTGCAATACCTTTGGAATAAACTTTTGGTATTTTGGGTGAGCATTGGGTGTGTTCTAATTAGTTGGATCAGTTTTTTCACATTCATTTTCAATGGTTGGTAAGAAGGAAAACAAATCTTGCAGGTTTGTGCTGTTTATGGGATTTTGTGATTGGAAAGCGATACTCATACCTTCAAGGGCATTTCCTCACCTCTGAATTTGTGCTGGGATAGAATTGTATTCATGGTTTCTCTTTTAGTTTTTAGCACATTGTCTTTTTCTGCATTTTGGATATTCAAAGAGACTGGACAGCCTTCCTTCCTTCACTGACTAGTTTTTAGGAGTGTCCTTTCTTTGCCTCTGTTTTTTGTCCTTTTTGTATTGTCTTTGTCGAGGATTTCTCTCTTCCAATCTTTCGTATTTCTTAACCTTCTCTAATTAAGTTTCAGTTTTATATATGAAAAAAGATCATATAAAACTTCCTTTTGCAGGTTGGAATGGCCGCAACTCTTGCAGGAGTTTGTCAAGTGCCTCTTACTGCAGTTTTACTTCTGTTTGAATTGACACAGGACTACCGGATTGTTTTACCACTACTTGGAGCAGTAGGCTTATCTTCATGGATTTCATCTGTACAGACAAAGAGAGGAGATGGCAGGGAAGGAAATAAGTTCAAGCTAGAAAACTCAAGTTCTTCTAAACTTCCAGAAATATCTTCCCGTAGCTCTGTTAAATCATCTCCTGCTAATACCTTTTCTGAAGGTGTGCCATTTTTAAGCAATTTGTGTCAGGTAGAAAGCTCGCTTTGTGTAGAGGATGATAATGTTGAAACAGTGTATTCCATAAGGAGAACACTTGTTTTCAGAAGCCATGAATACGAGGTATCTGACGGTCTCAATGTGCACACTGCTTACCGAAGCAATAGACCTCATGCTTGCCGAGAAACAGTCCTGTGCAGTAATCGTTGATGCTGATGATACTTTGATTGGTTTATTGACACTTAGAGACATTCAAGAGTACGGAAAATTTGCAAAATCCAGAAGCAAAAAACCAAAGGTACAAGGTCATAATTTAATCTCAATTGGATATGGAATCTACATATATATTTTTTCAATAATGACATAATTTATTGCAACATCGATTATTTGCAATTGTAAGCTAAATTTATAGTGAAAAGGAAAAAACCAGTTGCAGAAACTCATTTGAATCTGGGAATCCTAATATATCAGTTGCTGAATGGACCATTGAAATTGTATCGAAATTATGAACTTGCAATTCCATATCATTAATTGTGGTTTATGGACACTTCTGATTATACATAATAGGGGAACTAGGTTGTGATACTGTACACTTAACTACACATTGATTTGGAGCCATCATGTTCTTTACACGTAATGCTAGACAACCAGAAACTTATCTAGAATTTTATATCAAGAATAATATGACATAATTATTAGCTTCTAAATGAATTAGTGGGTCATACCACTTTATTTTATCTAACAATCACTATGATTTCCGTCAAAGATTCTATATATATATTTTTGGATGTGTAGCATTACTCATAAAAATAACAAATCTTGGTGCTCTATACATGTTATGTGACTCGGATGCACAAGCTTAAATGTGCCTTGTTGATAGCTTACTTGAAGATAATATGTTTTTAATTCTGGTATGTAATAATTTTCATGTGTCAAGATATGGTAACAATTTGCAAGGCAATAGGCGCTGAACTGAGCTACCTTCTTCTTGTATCAAAATTTAATTGTTTGGTTCTTTCTCTTACAGGAGCTTTTAGTTTCTGAATTATGCCTATTAAATGGAGGAATATGCAGTGTACCATGGACAGCTACGCCTGATATGGAACTTAGATATGCCCAAATGACTATGAAGAAATATGGAGTCAATCAAGTTCCAGTCGTGAGAAATATCTATGAACGAGCATATCCAGTTGGCATATTAGACCCTCATAGTATCAGTCTAACATACAGGTTTTGTTACTCTGCCTCATCAGTCTAGTTTCATTGTTAATCACAAAATTTATTTCAAAGAACCAAACGAAATGAAAGCTTTATTGAGCAAGGTTTCAAGAGTGACTTTAATGATATAAACAAAACAAAACTTAGCTGTAAAATTGTTTTACAAGTTTAGCCATAATCTTTTTTTTTCCTCTTATTTATGTTTTTCTTTTCTGTATTCCAGTATTCTTTATGTTCGCTCTTCTAATAAAATAACACTTGTATTTTTAAGGAAAATAAATCTTTCTTCAAGCAGAAGGAGCATATTTAAAAGTAACATTTATTTCTTATTTTGAAAGGATTAAACTTGAAACAATATAGAAGAAATAATACTATTTGATATAAAATCATGTACTTCTACCTAATAGTTTAACCTCTTGGAAGAGATGATTCATGATATAGTATCAAAGCCTCTATGATCAAAACGTTGAAAGTTTCATCCTTGTTTCCCTCAATTTTCTAAATAAAATAGTTAAATTTCAGCATAAGACAAGGAGAGCTTGTAAATTGTCCACACTCCAAGTCTAGAAAATATATTTGTGAGGGGATATAGAAATGGCTGGTCTGATTATTTGGAGTGCATAGGAGTTTTGTGATTGGAATATCTTTGAGGTTGAGGGGTCAATTTTATTGCATTTGTAGCATGATGTTTCATGGCATTGAAAGCTGGGGTTATAAGAAACCAAATGTACAAAAACATGTGTAGGCTTCAAAATATATATTTCGGATATGGAATGTAGAGACGCATATTCCTTAATAATGAAAGGCGAGAAATTCTAAAGTGGGTGGATCTAAAAGGAAAATCTTGGATGGCATGGATGGTACTGGAAAGGACGGTAACAGGCATCAAAGCTTGTCCGTGTGTATTTGGTTGGGGGTAAAAGAGTAGCTTTTTATGGACAAGAGTTTTATGTGTAATCTCACTTTGCTTTTTATCCTTCAATCAAACGTTTTATCAAACATATAAGTAAAATTGGAGAAAACTTTTCATGGATAAATTTCATGTTTGTACAAATTTCCTCTCAATTTTTAGTCCTAACCAAACACACTCCAGTGGAAAAGAATGCTGTAATAAATCTGGAGGATCCTACTTAATTTCAAGCCTTTTGGGGCTAGGGAGGGTATTACCATTCCATCTTCCATGCTTACTGTCTGGGTTATCCCTCTAATTATTTGTTTTCAATTGCAGTGCTTTGGCCACCAAACGCTCCCTCAGCTAATAATCTATGCTAGCAATTAGTCACCGATACAAGGATGCAGAGTTTTAATACATCAAGTTTTATCATACCGCTTTCCTTTCCTAGATTTGGCTTCTCTAAAGTAAAGAGATTAGTAAAGTGTAAAAGTGAGAGGTTAACTACTCTTGAATGAATAATTTTTATTATATATGGGTGCCACCAAATTATCTAATGGTTAACTCATCATTTTTGCACTTTACCAATCTTTTCACTTTAGAAGAGTTAAAATTTTCCCCACAAGTTTATGTTATGTGTTTTCTATTTTTCCTACTTAAACTTTGATGGATTCTAGGATGCATCACACACCTTGAATCAAAGCCATCCGTATAAGAATACCATAAAAATAATTTGTTGAGATTTTGTGAAAAAAAAGTACAAGATCGCTCCAGTGACTCTCCCATCCTCATACGAGTGACTCCCTCATTGGCCAAATAGGCTTTCCAACACGTTCGCCAGCACACTAGTTGCTCGTGTAGGTGACTAGTTGTTCGCACCTCAGTTTCATCTCCACCTACAACTGTCAAATCCACAACCTTGATGACCTCCTCTTTGGCTCCTTCGATGACCTCGTCAACTTTCTGGTAGCATGAGAAGCAGCTTGTCATCATCTTCTTCATGGGCATCTTCCCAAGTGAAAAGGGACAAAACTCTTCTATCAACCACTTTTGGTGAGATTGTTTCTTTTTTTGGTCACTCACACATGGGGGGAGGGGGAGGGGGCTATGAGGACTTTGCCTCTATGCGAGTCGAACTCGTGTGCCCTCAGTCATGGGGCTTCCCAGAGGCAACTTGATTGCCACTTGACTACAAGCGTCGGCCACTTAGTGAGTTTGTTTAGAGCGGGAGTGTTAGAGCATCTCGAATGGGTTAATACCATTTTAAACCCCACTATGCAGCTCGCCCCATATTTGTGGGCCCATGCATTGTAGAAAGCAAAATGTCTCACATGTTGCATTCTTCTTTTTAATGGAAGGAATAAAATTTAATCCCAATTTTGGCCCCACATGCTTTTTCAAATTGAAAAAGGATGACATATTTATCAAATGTGTGCTATAAATATAATTTTTTTTCTTGAATCAAATAAAAAAAAAATTAAGGGCTTGTTTGAAAAGTGTTTTTCAAAATAGTTCTTGGCTTTTTAAAATAACAAAATAAAACTTAAACATATTTCTTGTATTGTTTTCTTTCATGTTGAAATTTTGTAAGTAATTGAGCCATTTGCAATTGATCTTTTATCTAAAGTTATATGTCCAAATAACCATTCCGAATAACTACACTCCCCATCTTCAAAGATGTATTTATCACATTAGGACTATACAATTCACTTCAAAATATTCTCTCTCTCTCTCTCTCTCTCTCTCTCTCTATATATATATATATATATATATATATATGTTTGAAAAACTAGGTGAATTTTGGTTTTAATCCTAAAAATTAGTTTCTTTCAAACATTTCTAAAACTATTTGGCCATGTACGGGTCCATGAAGATGTTGGGGTCACATGCCCCACAAAGATTTTAGAATTTCTTCAAAAATATATATGTATGTATATATTTTGACCTTTATTGTATCATGTCTGACCCATACTAAGATAAAAACTATGTGATACCCTTTGTCATGTATATATATTATTTTTGCCTTCATTAACTAAATTTTCTAGATTTATCACTATGTTTGGTTTTAGTTGATATTGTTAGATTGTTTATGTTAAATGTTGAACAGACAAACGGATGGTCAGATCTTTTAATCCTACAAGATAGCCAATAATCATGTGTGACAGTTATAGGGACTAATCGAGCAATTTTAGAAATATTTCTATCAAAATCAAACAAAAAATTTCAGGGATCAAAACTAAAATTTGTTTATTTTTCAAGAACAAAAAACATATTCAAGCTTAAATAAAATTACAAAAATATTTAAAGAATGATATTTTTAAATTTATAATGAGATAATTAATAAAGTTTGATATTTTTATTATAGTTTTGTCTTTTGTTAGGTTTTCAATTGTCACTAAATTTCTTTTTCTAAAAGTGTTATGATAGTGTTATCTTATACAGGGCATAATTATATAATGTTATATAAAATCAAAACTTCCATAGTCTTAAAATTTTAAAGTATAAAATTTTAACAATTTTTCTTTTGCAAGGGTAGCCTCTATACCCCAAGTAAGGCCGCACTCGAGGCTTCAAAGGAGGAAATATTCATGAGCAAGTACAAGTTTATCATCTCATCTATGCATATATTCACAATAAAGTACTGACAAAAAAACGTAAATGGGTCCACAATTAAGAGAATATATCTTGCATAAAACTAGTAGGGCCCCATTTTTATTGTGAATATGTTAAAAGATAACATGATAAACTTGTGCTCATACAAAAATATTTTAGGATAGTTTGTTCAACACAGGGTCAAAGACCTCCCCTCCCTTCAACCAAATAAATATTTTATACTTTTAGCCTTCAAGTCTTACACTATGAATTCTTAACTCATGAGAGGTGCTAAATGAATCATAAAGTGATGAATAACATAGATGGTGTGTAATTCACAAAATGATTTGTTCAATTTTGACTATTCTCGTAAAAGCTATTTTGAGAGATAGCTTTCCTAGGAATGAAACAGATTTTGGCATGCAAATTAAATACCTAGTGATATTCTTGGAAATACAACTTTCCTAGAAATATTTTTTCTATCAGCGAATCAAATATGAAAATCTATCATTCTCATCTTTAGATTTCAAAGAATGCTAAAACATTTCATGAACCACATGATCCCCTATTATAAGTTTTGGAATATTAGATTGGACCTAATTAGGTTTTAATGTATAAGGAATATTTCCCATATGTTTTATATATTTTATAATAAAAGAATTATATTAAGATAAAAACTAATATATTGATATAAATATAGTAAGAGTAATAAATATTGAATTTATAATATTTATTACTAAGTTCACAATTAAATAATTAATTAATAAAAAATATTATTTTATTAATCACTGCAATCACAGTTGAGGACACACTAACCTCGAAGTTTCACCTTAGAACACGAACTATTCACAGTTCAGACGCAAAAGAACCTCAACTTCGTACAGGTTTAATTGACAACTGATAACAACACAATAGCTCTTAACTGTTTTGGGCAATTTTGATAAAGATAGCAAGAAAGGGTAAGTAAAGTACATTTGTGTGTTTAGATTTTGAAGTGAGAAAAAAAAAAAAGGGAATTTTACAACTTACTACAATCCACTTTTTCTTTTTCTTTTCCGTCTAAGATCCAAACTCCCATAAGCTTGGTAACCCAATTCAAGGTCAAGTCAACGCCATAAACTCAAGCTAGAGTTATTAGTGGAACTTACACATTTTACCCATCAAGACATTATTACAAGCAGTTAGATATCGTGGTTTGATCCTTGTTGAAAACTATTTACGAAGATATAGGCGTCAAAATATACACTACTATGATATTGATGTAACATATTTAAAATATGTGAATTTGAAATGAGGCCAAACAACAATTAATAAGAAAAAAAAAAAATCCAGTGCCTGAAGTATACTAGGCGGAAGTCACAGCTATCTTTGCATCTTGCCGGCAGAGTGCAGATAAATTGCAACAGAGACAACACTGTAAACATATTCAACAAACTTAAATTCTATAGGAAAAGAGAAAGAAAATGGTTATTTAGCATTTTCTGCAGACTACAACTTAAAAGCTATTACCTCAAGGCAGATCAAAATGAAGCATTTCAAAATTTGATTGAACTTAGCATTAAAAGCCTACACCATCAAAGCCTTAAGGATTTTTTAATACTTTAATTTCAGATGTTGATATGATGTGATAAGTTGATGAGCTCCCAAGGCAAAACACAACCATAGGACATGGCAAGCAACTTGATAAATAAGCAGCAACTTACATTGTGCCAAGGAAGAAGGCAAGGGAAAGGTGGAAGCCAAAAAGGTAGACAGAAACAACTGCTGTAAGAAGCATTGCCACCGAAGTAGAATACACCTGTGTAAAAATTAGAAAGTTAATCACAAATTTGAGTTCCACTTCAAAGGCTCCTTCTTTAGGTGCTTATAAGGGTGTTGCAATGCCCAAAAATAAACTAAACAAAACAATTATAAGCACATGGACAGATTACATTTGAGGTAAAATAATCATCATGATACACCACTATACAAAAGGTAAAGAATGGATGAAACTTACGTACAGTTAGTTCATTAGGTGAGATTTAAGATTCAACAATCATTACATGAAATACATGCTAAGATTTCCTGCCTGTGCAACCTCTGTTCGCGTCACATTATTATTGATTTTGTTTTAAAATATCTTTTGAAAAATAGAATGAGATCAAACAATACAGAGATACAATAGAGAAGGAAAGCTCAAAACTCCAAGCAGTGTCTTTCATGAAAGCAAAAGTCAAAGGAAAGAAAGATCGCCACACTATAGCTTCAAGTTTTGCTTTATTCCAGCAAGTGTTCAAGACATCTGGTGACGAAGATAAACAATGGCGGTACAAGATTTTTTCACCAAATCCATTGATAAGATAATTGAAATGCGCTGTTGCCTGTTAGTAACGTATGATTTACCCTCAGATTTACCAGTGATATAATTAAAATTTCCAATTATCAATATATGATTTCCGATTTGTTAAATTGGTATAGATGATTGGTAGACAAGTTAGGAGAAACTTTTAGACACTCCTGGAACACCATGTGGATTTGCTCTATATCCAATACCAAAGTGACATTTCAGCTAGGACCCACATTTAACTTCTACTTTTATTTGTATTGTCACTCTCTTATTGGCTATAGTGCATATCCACGTGGTGCTCTGTGCTCCAAGTGCATTCATAAATTTTTTGACCGTTAGAACGTTTAATACATGGGTCATTTTATGATTGTAGAACCTGATGGCAAACATCTAATGAACTTAACATCAGTTTTGTCCTTCAGAATAATAGGGTCCACAGTCGAACAACCATATCATACAAGATTATATAACTCTTATACAAATACATGATTTTGTAGCCGTATTTGACTATCCTTAGAATCAGCATGCATGGCCTTAAAGTCTAGAAACAAGAAGAAAAAAAAAGGTCATTTGGGATCAGATAAGTTTACTTTTAAGAACAGATGAACAAATCAATTGCAAGAAATCCGTTCATCTTACTTAAAGTCATGGAAGTGTCAAAATTCCATTGATGCGTGTAAATATTAAGTAGTAGAAATATCATAATACACACATAAACCAACATCTTACCTTCACAATGTTGTCAGCATACTTCATGACCATGGAAACAGCAATTCCACTGCAAACAGAAACAACAATGTAAACGCATGACATTAATGCACAACAGAAAAGTGAAAACTTAAAAAAAAAAATTATTGATGTAACTTTTTTTTGGGCATTCACTTGCATTTTTGCTGTGTGATGGAAGAGATATACAAACAAAGACAGAGGCAACACAGACAAGGAGACAGGGAGAGAGAGAACTTAGACGAGTAAAAGGAAAATACCCTAGACAGGCAACAGTTGAAAATTGAAATCACTAAGATACAATTGGAATAAGACTTGTTTCATGTAGTTGGCACTTGGCCCTTTCTGATATTTGCCTATATACAGTCTTACCAACCATCAAAACTCATTGGTTTTTCAACCCTTTGCCCCTCATACTCCACATCACAGGTAACCTTCATTTCAGGAATAAATATAAGATGCAGCCAAACAATTATCACAATAAAGCTATGCAATCACTTTCCAAACTTTTGCTCGTTATCACATGTTAGTGGACTGGATTCCAACAAGATACCTATTATGAATGGTAATTCAGGTAAAACACGCAGCATTCAAGAAATTCTATAGAAACTCATCAATTAACATATTTTACCTGAGTGCATGGTTGAAAATCATGAGAACAGTAATGAATGAATACCCATGGAAGAATCCCCTGAATATAGACAATGAAAAGCAAAAGACATATATTATTGACAATAGAATTCAGGCCATATAATTATAACAATAAGTCTTGCTTGTTAGTTGTTATACTTGGTCGTGGTCACTTAAATGATTAGACAACAAATATTATATGTGTTGTCCCTTTTCATGAGAAAAGATTTGCCTCAAATATGAAATCCTATAAAAAGAAGCAAAACAGTGAATATAATAAAGATTGAAAGAAACTGCAAAACCACAGTCTGAAAGAAAAGCACAAATTACTTGTTCATCACTGCATCAAAATCTTGAACCAATATTGCAACAGCATTGAAACCCATGCCAAAGATATAAAGCCAGAAGTTCTGAACATTTATGTTTCGTGAAGGACGCTTTTTAATAATAGCCTGCAAAAATTATTGAAAAAATCACTAAATGCCAAGTCATAGAGCTCAAAAAACTTATTCTGTGCAGACCAGCATATGGATCGATTATCAAATTTAGCTCAAGCATTAATTAATGCATATAGACTGACTGAATAATTTGAACTTGATACAAATGGGTTTAATTTTAAGGAGATCTATAGAGGCTCCAATAAGGAGAGTGAATCAAATGGAAGGTAACCCAATAGCTAGGGGTAGTGGAAGACCTAGAAAAATTATAGGTGAAATTATCAAAAGACACTTGTAAATAAATGATTTAAATATAAATATAAATGTGGTACACAATAGAACACTATGGTGCTGTCTGTTCCATGTAGTCAACCCCACCTAGAGGGATAAGGCGTAGCTTGTTGTGGTTGATACAAAAGGGTTTAATTTTAAACACATTCAACAGATTTTGTCTATCAAAACAAGTCAATTAGACAGTAAAATTTTGGATTTAGATTGGGGTGGGTGTCATCTCATCAAACACCACGAGAGTAATGGAGTAAATATAATGTGCTCTCAATTAAAATTACCTCAGTATATACTCCTGCAAAACCACTCAAGAGTGCCATGACCTGAAAAGGAAATGCTGGATGTGATAAATTGATATTTTATTACTTTATATTTCTAATGTGAGAGCACAAAAATGTAAACAACTCACAATTGCCATCACCCAACCTTGAAAGGGAGTTTGAAGAACGCGATCGGAACTGAAAAGAAAATGTTATTTTTAAGACAAATTTAATGAATAATTATCAATAATATATGCAACGTCAACAATATATTTTTGGGGGTAAAAGAAGAATTTGTTAGAAGATAGAAGAAACATTAAAAAAAAAAAGGATAAGAATCCTCCTAATTCCTAAAGGAACCACCAAAATATAAAACCAAACGAAACAGAAGTCCATTAGCATAAAAGAGCTCTCCAATCCCTCTGTATATTTTCAGTAGAAACTTTACCCTCAGATAAATTATGTGCTGAAATCAACATGGAAGTGAAAAATAAACAGATGGAATGAATAAACTTCTGATTGCAAACTCTCACATTATGCTTCAACTATAAACACCAAAACTCTTCAGATATATGACAATGCCAAAGAATTTTTGGCTTTTTGCTGTCCTTCTAGTCAAAGATTCTGAAATGAATTGTCATAAAGTGATCCAAAAAATTTGGATAAACCAAGAGCTCTTCAAATTGTCAAAGGGGAGATGCCAAAGCTACCAAGCAACTTAATATTGCAAAAAATAAAAGGATGGCTATTAATCTCTCAATTTCAAAAACAAATTCCATTAAAATCAATAGAAATTTTCTTGTGAGGCCCATGAGCCATGATTACTTAGTCACATCATTGGTGTAAACTTCATATAGTATCATGATTCAAACAAAAGCCTTCACCTTTGTGGGAGCTGTAACAATTAGAATAGTAGGATCTCTATTGCTTTAGGAGCTTTAAATATTTATAGTCTTAAATCAATGGACTAGGCTTATACTAGTTGCAGTAAGTTAGAATCTAATCTAGAATATCAGCACTAGAATATCAGTACAAATAGGAGCATTAGGCTAGCATTCTGTACACCTCATATCACTGGATTTGTTCATAGTTCATTTTCTCCCTCTCTTTATTCCACCTTTTCCCTGTAATTTCAAAAGTAATCTCCCTACAAGACTTCGAAATTGATAATGGTTGAACTTAGGATTCCAAATCAGAAACCGGAGAGAAGATTTGTAATCCTTTTATCTGGCAAAGTGGAAAAGCAAAATGAATTACAAGTTCCCAGTACCAAAGCAAGGTCCCATTCTCTCTCACATTAAGATTTCTATGGAATGAAAAATTTGAGAGAAGTTAGAACCTTGGAAAGTGTAAAATTAGAAATTGGGCTTGATGTAGAGTGGAACGATGATAGAGAAAAGAGGAAATATCAGAAAAAGAAAATTCACTTCTTCAACAATCTCCCCAAGATTGAAAGGAAAAACTATATGTCATGAAACCATCTCTCTCAAACTGATGGGATTGAAGCACATGAACGTCAAGTGAATGCCTCTTTTTAGGCTTGAGCGTGAACTTTTTTCATGATAGGGAATAACAAGGATACATAACCCCTTACCAGTTGGTCATGGTGGCTTTGATACCATGTCATGAAACCATCTCTCTCAAAAGTTTAAACTGATGGGTATAGACACATGAATGGTTTATATCTAGCACTATAAACTTCTAGAATAATGTTAGGAAACCATTTGTTAGGCAGGTTTATGTAAGAAGAAAAAGAGGGAAGGGAATGTGGGTCAAGTTCCAAGTCCGATTGCAACTAATATACCAGAGGAAGAGGAAGTTAGGAGAGGGAGAGGTAGTTGAAATAGGCAGGAAATATTGTTACGAGGAAGTATGAACTGATCCCCACTATTTATGTATGAAACATGCAAGGAGCACTTAACTGAATATCACACATTTTCTTGCGGTGATGCTTACTCCATTACTAACCCTTCATTTATGATTCACTCTTTTGTTACATCACAGCTTGTACATAAGCATTTATGAACATGTTTACTAATAGAGCACATTTGTACACCAGTGCCACAAGAACATAATAAGGTCGACATATTAAGATATAAGTGATGGCCATGTGTCAGGACTGCATTAGTCTTACTTTGAATTCAACTGGGCTGTAGTGCATCCAGCACTTAGTAGAACAAAAGCAGCCCACTGAATCTCACTTAACCTGAAATGTAAATAGAAACACAATGTTAAGCAGCCTCAGGAACCATGAATTTGGGCAATATGATCAGTCATATTAAATATTATACTACTCAGTCATTAGTCTTAATAAACTCAGCATATGGATGATATGACATTGCCTCACTCCTTCACCAAAAAGCTTATATAATGAAATGAGAATAGACAACAATTTTTTATTTTAAGAGAGAGAACAAACAGCTACCTTTTCTTAAGTATGATTCTGTATAGGACGCCTGTACTGATAATATTTAAGTTCTTTAATATCTGATAGCCAGGAGCATCTACATACGCAAAGATGTAATACTGCCACAAAATTGAAGGGTAAATACAATCAGATTTCAGAAAGCATTAACATATCCGTTGTTCAAACAAAGTTATAGAATATTCCTGTTGTCAACATAAAATACATAAACATCCATCACCAACCTGAAGCAAATTTTTGACAAGGTAAAGTGCTGCTGGAATAGGATACACTATAACTTCATCTAATGTTGTTGTCAGCCTAGGTTCAGGAAATGATATATAGTAAGTTATTTGAATTCATTCTCCATCAAAAATCAATAAGGAAAAGGATAGGGCTCTAATAAAAGGATGAAATAGCAAATACTTTAAGAAACAGGACTATTTAAGTAAAACCAGTGGCCTGCCCAAAACACTACTAAAGGGAAAGGGTGTAGCCCCATGAACTCCCCTCCTCCTGAAGAACGCGTCTACTCAGATCCTCCAGCCCCCCCCCCCTCTCTCTCCTCCTCCTCCTCCCCCTCCTCTAACAAACAAAAAAAAAATGAAAACAAAAGAACTTATGTTTTGTTTTTCAAATATCAAAATATAATAACAAACGGTCACAAGGAATACAACCCAAAATCCCATTAATATGGTTCTTTGGCTTCAAAAGTAACCTTTTGAGATCATAGAAACATGTGCTTTGGTTACCTTGCACAATTGTGCTTGCTTGTATATGGCTAAGAAGCAACTCGTCAATCAATCAAATTCACAAGGTAAACAACTACCTTTCAAATCAATCAAGCTCCAAAAATGTCAAAAAAATATTGAATTGCAAAATTTACAACCATAAAAAAGAAACAAATATGCCACTAATATACTCCCAGCCTTGCCCCTCTTTATTGCATGGCAGATAGGACAGATGCAGCATGAGGGAAATCAAAACAGTTTTTTTTTAAAAAAAAAAAAAGAGTACGATCACCTATTGTCCTCAGTGACACCTTCTGTTTTCCATATTCTTCCCAGGGCCACCAGGGATATAGCACATTTTAAAGTCTCCACCTAGACAAAAGAGCAACAATAAATTAATGAGCCCGGTTAAAACTTATTGCCATCGACTATCGCCACAAGTTTTCAACGATAGAGAGGGCTCAAACTAGCAGAAAAGAGAGTGCATAGAATGAGATATATCCTCACCAAAAAGTTAGCGGTAGTGACACTATACTCATACTTGCCAGCTCTCTTGGACCAAACGATAAGAATCGCTTGCGAACTAGTAAGAATAGTCAATGCAAATGTAACGACTGACCTATATCAAGAGGGGTCAGAATTAAGGAATTGAACAAGAATCTCACTTAATGTTTATGCATGCTTAATTGAACGAAAGATAATGAACAGACTTGCGCTTCCACTTTGCTTTTGCCCTGTGGCTGTCAATCTTGGCTTCTCCCACGGAGGCCAGACGGGTATCTGGGACTGCAACAGTAGAAAGAAAGGTGAAGCCGGAGGCATAAAGCAACTACCCAACCGAGACAAGAGAATAGATCAAAATGCATACCCGCACCGGACAGCAACATCGATTTTTCACGTGAACTCTCAACGTCCTCAACGACCGCGTCCCTATCTTCATCCTACAAAGATGCATCAAATCCACACTATTTGATTATTGAATCAATCAATCAATCAATCGCTGAAAGAAATGTGCTGAAAATTTCCTCATCTACAAGTTCAAAACACCTCGTCTCTGATTTTCCTGTACTCCATTTTTGAGTACCAGTAGTGCATTAAAGAAGAAGAGTTCGAACCCTATCAACTTTTCGCAACTGCAACAGATCTCGTCTGTGTCTCAGTCTCTCTAATATATTTATTCTCCATTTTTTTTTACTTTTTTCTGTCCAAGACTTATTAATCTATTTATTTATTTTTGGTCGAGCTTTTTTTTTTGGCTTTTTAGGCCTAGGCTAAATGGTAGTTTTCCTGCTTTAAGAACCACACCTGGGAAGCTTTTTAACATTGTTTTTGGTCAAAGGATTCATTCATAAAAAAGGGCGGAAGCCCAAACAACATTTACAGAGCAGAAACAAATAGCCCCCTAACTGGCCAGAGAAAAAGAGGCACTAAGGCCCAAACAACCCGGAATCAACCGCGACGTGCCCCCTGACTAGCGTCTACTTGTTGTTGGTCCGTGTCTCCCGTTTGGTTGTGCCAGTTTTGAGCTTTCTTGTTTAGCCTGCTAGGGGGCTCTGTGTTCTTGCCTTGGTTAACTCCCCACTGGTAGTTGTACTTGGGAGTCGGCCCTTTTGCTATCTTGTTAATTCAGCATAGCAACTAAAGAGCGGTGATGAGACGTGAGTCCCTTCAGACCAAAACGAAAAAACAAAAGAAGGACAAGAGTTCCTCATAACCAAAAACATAAAAAGATATGAGTGCCAAAAAAGAATTGTAACCGTATTTTATTTTGGTTCTAATAGAATATTCTTATTTTAAAAAAATAAAGAAATTATAGGGCGAGAGAAGAACCGACACTTGCCAACCTTTCACACCTCTGGATCTAATATTATAGCGGTGCACCATTTGCATACAAACACCTCACCCCTAGCATCATTGGATTCAATACGACCAAGACAACTCCAAAGTCCAAAGATAACCAAAAGTTAAAAAGGAAAAGAACTAAATACCAACACAAACACGATGGATGGAGAGAGGGACAGAGATGGGTGGAAATGTCATTGACCCCACAAGAGGAATAAAACAGGCAGTGATAGAGCTGTGAAGGCTACATTTCACCACTCAGCTTGTTGTTATGTTTGTTTCTCCTTCTCCAAATGACATGAGATGAGAGGCCGAGCCTAGCCTAGCAGCTTGCTTTCATTTCATTAGGGAATAAGCAAAGCACAGCAAATTAAAGACGTTGGTTTGGTTGGTTAGGGCCGGGGGCTTCGATCGCTTTCCTCGCGTACACAGACAGACAGGCGTGATCATGAGCTCCATCATCGCCCAGAAGCGGAGCTTCTTCCCATTCCACGAGTGGCAACGCATCGCTGCCAGTGTCGCATACAGCGGAGTCGTCGTCATCTTCTAAGCCAAATGAATTAGGGGGCCTTCGCAGACGCCTTTCTTCCATGTCCCTCAAGATCCAGCCCACCCATTCTGAAGCAACCTCATCATGGTCGTTCCCAGATCCAAGTCCCTCTCATCCATGGGTGACTACGCAGGCACCTCCATAAGGAAATGGTGGGACTGGGGCTGGGCTTGATCCTCTCCAGGAAGCCCATCTTCGCCATAGATCTTGAGATGAACGAGCAGGAAACCAAGATCCTTGGTTCCCACGACAGGGGCACTTGGAGACACGTTTTCTACAAGCTGCGCTCTGAGATCAGAAGACTCATCACTTCTGATCACGTCGCTCTTCCTCAAACCTACAGGTTCCACGATGCACCAATGTCCCACTCATAATTAAACGCGTATAATAATATTTCAATCTGCAGTGCCAGTCAGCTCAGCTGGAGTGGTAGTGGGACTCAAGTGCACAAATATCGATCTATTAATTTGTATGCCTTCCAATAAATTAGTCTTTGAGATCTCAGCAATTTAATCCGCCATGGAATTACATTTTGTATGCCTAGCTTCTGCGATTCGTTTGTTCCTTATTATTCGTACTTTTTTTTTCCTTGTCACTTAATGAGTTAATGTACAATTCTTCATTCTTGTTCATTGTTGTCCATGAAATCGGACGAGCTATACGTTACATGCATATTTGCTATTCTATACTCTGTCTTGTGGGCTAGCTGCTATATGTGTAAAATACTTTATGGATCTTTGCTGCTATAAGCTTACGCAAGACCTCTACTGCTCATTGCTATTTCTGCCCTTCAGAACTCATCTTGTTCGCTAGGGTTTAGATTCACAGAGTTTTTTTATTATTAAAACTGCTGGATCTCGTCACGGATTTCTCTCTGCATATTGTATCAGTGAAATTCCAGAATTTTTTTTTTTTTTTCCGCGGGTACAAGTAGTACAACCTACAAGATGCATGTTATCTAGTTCTAAAGAATTTACCGATTGGAAAAGATACTCTGGTTTCTAATCTTTTTCCCTTACTTGGCACCGCGATTATGCTGCCACTACCGAGTGATTCGTAACCTTATGTGCATAATGAACCCTCAACTCTAATTGCTAAAGCTGAGATTGAAGTTTCCTCTCTCCCATGTCCTCTTATGTTTTCCTTTTATTAGTGCTGTTTAATTTATGACTAAACTCCCCTCTACTAATTCAAACCGAAGTTCAAATTGATGGAGGGACCTCGGTGTTACCGATCACAATTATCAATCTTAAAGATTAGTTGGAACGAATTTCATAAAAATTGCAGCATCAATAAGAATATAATTACAAAGTTATTATTTTTGTTCTTTTAAGTATGTATATTGCATTAATTTTGATATATATAAAAATTATGTCAAACAATTCTAGATTAACTTGAAATTTTATAAGCATGATTTATATGACGTAGACTTCTAATCTAAAAGTGGGTTTGTTAAAAAATAATCCAATAAAAAATTACCTAACAATATAACGGTAGTTCAAAGTTAAATTGATATAACTTAAACCTAATATATATATATAGGATGACGATCCGTTTACACTATATGTAATTTTTGTATACTTATACATTTCAATAATCTTCATAGAAATTGAATCAAATTAATCCAAGGATTGAATTATATGATATTATATTGATTAACCATGTTAAATTTCAAAAAATCGGACAACAATAGGCATGTATAATGATGATTGATATTTACATATATTTTCAAAGGCATATTATCCAATAAAATAAAATGACATGATGAAATATTAAATCATTTTTAAAATGTATGAAATTTTATACATTTTATCTACTCGAATAAAAACTTTGAATTTAACAGTAAAATTGATGAAATTTTATACCCATAAAAGTTTATTAAATGGTATAAGTATACAAAGATTTTACATCTTGTATAACGGATCCACACCTATATATATATATATATATATATATATATATAGGAATATAAGAGGAAAGATTTATTACAAGAGTTTTATCACAAGAATTAAAGGAATAAATATTGACTGTTAAGATTAAATTATCAAGTTATGTGATCTTTTTTAAATAATCATATAAGTATTAATTATTATTAATTAATTTTTAATTTTAACTATTTATATATAATTAGACAACCTATATTTATTTCTCTCCCTCTCCTAATAAAATATGCATCCATATGATACGCACTAATCGTTATGCCACATCACATGCATCGCCACTTTGTATATGACGTAAGTTGTCTTTATGTACCCACAAGAAAATTACAATCTGTCTTCCACGACCACCGCCAGAGATCGAAGCCACAATTTTTTGCTTTCTGTCGGTGCTTCTTTTTTTTTTCTTATTTTCATTTTTGGGTAAATAGACATGTAACGTCTAATATTTAAATATATGCACAATAAAAAAAATAAAATATTTAAATTAATCCCTCATAAATATATTAAGGATAAATTAGTTACTTAAAATTAAAAAGTAACGAATTGATTTATAATATTTTAAAAAAGAAAATAAATTGATCCCTTCATATAGTTTTATACAATATTATTTAATTATTTTAGATTTATATGGAAGAATCAATTTATTTTCATTTTAAAATAGAAGAGATTAATTTGATACTTTTAAATTCTAAAATGCTAATTTATTTTTCCATATATCCAATTTGAGTATTAGGTATAAAAAAATAAAACTTACTAATTTTATTCAAGTTATAATCACTGATAATATTTAAATCCTTTAGTTCCCCTTTTCCTCCGTAGCCGACGTCCGGGGCGAAGCCCCTCATGTGGCAGAGATGGCCATGCCCCTGAATTTTTCAATTTTCGTGTTATATATATATATTGTTCCCCTTTTAAAATTTTTATGCTATAAGGATTTGTAAAATGATATGTATTATTATTTTTAAAAGAAATTAAATAAGTTTAATATCTCAATATTCAATTTAATTATCCATTTTTATTTTGTCTTTTATTGTTTATTCTATATAAATTAGAAAATACAATTCAAATATTTGAGATAAGTTCTTATAAACATTTTACTTACTTAGATATTTAAATATTGTAATGAATAATATGTTATGCATATACATATTTCTTGAGTTTTGATTGAATTGTGTAATTCCTTTTAGAGTAACGGATAGTATCAAACAAATTAGTCATTCAAAGAGATTCCATGATCCCTTACAATGAAAATTATAAGACAAGCTAGGCTTTTCTTAGTATTTTTGAATTATTTATAGAACAAATTAATCTTTAATTATTTATAAATAGTTCAAATTAATTGTTAATAAAAACACAAATAGGACAAATAAGTTTATTAAAATATTGAGACTAAGCTAACTAATTATCACGTATTTTTAATTGTACGAACCACAAAATATATATATTTTTTGAGAAACTAATTTATTCTATACCATTTTTTTCAAAGATTAACTTGAGGTTAAAATATTAGAAGTTATGTATTATTATTTTAGGTAAAAACAATATATATATATATATATATATATATATATATATATATATATATATATATATATATATATATATATATATATATATATATATATATATATATATATCGTTCTACAAGTAGTCGCAATGATGCAAGTAGCTCTAACATCAATGGGAATGAGGGTATTGACGCTTAAATCAATAGATAAATGAGACGCAAATGGTAAAGTGTGTAGGAGTAATAAAATCAGTGTCGTACCAAGGGGCGTTAGTCCCCCATATAATGAGAGGTTACCCTATGCTAAATATAGAGGTAATCTTCCTTGAATGAGGGAGATATTCCTACAATTTAGTTAGTGCTAGATATACTTCGTATCAATGGGAGATATAATCCAATATAGAAGATATAAGGAGATAATGAGGGATATAGGGAGTAGGTATAGGATTTAGAAGATGTCATCAACTAAATCTGAGGTGAATCCACGACAAAGCTAGGCACCACGTGGGCGATCTCTGGGACCAACGTCTTAGCTCTAGTAGTGTGGGCCAAGGTGTGCCCATATTTTTAGTCAGTACATAGCCCCAAGTTTGGTTGAAGGCCGAGTATCCAGGATAAGCACATGTGAGCCAACGTACATAGGTGGAGGACTTCACTCCAAGCTCAAAGATGCTGATCTGTCATGTGAGTCTTTTTAGTTGTCGTGGTTACAACTATGGGAGAACGTGTTGTGACACGTGTCCTCATGCCAATAGTGGGCAATCATTTCTCATTAATGAGGAATCTTACATTCCAATGCAACCGTTGGATTAAAGTGGTCAGCCCACCGTTGGATGGAATGAATGTCTCAAATGCATTACTAAGTGGAGGGAAGCATTCTCAGTTGTTGGATGAGCTCGGTTTGATTGAAAGTGAGAGAAAGGGGTTGGCAGAGTTCATTTTTGCTATTCTCTTAGTGTTCTTGCTCGTGTTTCTCCCATTTCCAATAATTGCAAGCTTCGATTTCAGCCTTCAAGAGCCTTGATTTTTCCATCTTTCAATTGGTGAGTTCAATTATCCTCCTTATGCTTTTTCATTTAATCAATCTATTTTGATTAGAACCTTAGGGTAGAGAACTTTATTTTGCTTGTTATTTCTGCTATTTTTGGGTTCATTTTTCCTTTCCTAAGCCCTGTCTCCCTCTACTTTGTTTATGTATTTATTCATATAAAAGGAAAGGGTGTTTCTACCTTCGAAATGGGAAGACTATAGTAGATGAGAGTGAGTATGACCCCTATGGTTGGGTCAGTAGTGAGGTTAAGGAAGTGGCCTCTATCTTTAATGATAGTGAGGCCATTCATAGGTTTAGGTCATGTTGCTTGGTCGCCTCTGCGGGAGAACGTGTCGTGCATTCCAATGCGCACCGTTGGATTAAAATGGTCATCCCCTTGCTGTTGGATGGAATGAATGTCTCAAATGCATTACTAAGTGGAGGGAAGCATTCTCAGTTGTTGGATGAGCTCGGTTTATTGAAAGTGAGAGAAAGGGGTTTTGCAGAGTTCATTTCTATTATTCTCTTAGTGTTCTTGCTCTTGTTTCTCCCATTTCCAATGATCGCAAGCTTCAATTTTAGCCTTCAAGAGCCTCGATTTTTCCATCTTTCAATTGGTGAGTTCGATTCTCCTCCTTATGCTTTTTCATTTAATTAGTCTATTTTAATTAGAACCTTAGGGTAGAGAACTTTATTTTTGCTTGTTATTTATGCTATTTTTGGCTTCATTTTTCCTTTCCTTAGCCCTGTCTCCCTCTACTTTATTTATGTATTTATTCATATAAAAGGAAAGGGTGTTTCTACCTTTGGAAAGGGCAAGACTGTAGTAGATGAGAGTGAGTATGACCCCTATGGTTGGGTAAGTCGTGAGGTTAGGGAAGTGACCTTTATCTTTAACGATAGTGAGGCCATTCATAGGTTTAAGTCATGTTGCTTAGTCGCCTGATGCGGGGAGAAAAACATAAAGTGCCTCCCTTGTGGCGTCGAGAATAGGGTGTGTCATTATAGGACACAAGACGGTGAAGGGGATTCTATTTATATGTACATAGATTTCTTTGCAAAGCTAGTTGTGAGAGTACCATTACTCATTTGAGGAGGGGTGCTTAAATAAAGTGAATGTTGCCCTTTCTCAATTGTACTCGAATAGTTGGGCTTTTCTGAGCTTTTGAGAATTTGTTCAAAGTGCTCATTTGAACCTAGTGTAGGAGTATTCTAATTTTTTTCAAGTTAAGGGGTAGACAAGGGGAGTTTGGTTTCCTTTAATGGTGTTCCAAAGAAGCTATTGGCCTTGTTGACTTCTAACTTTAAAAGATTCAAAGACAAGTTGTAAAGTTGAGGTCTGCGAGTTTGAGTTCCTTTTTTTCCTAGATGATTGCGGGCAATTTCCCTTTTCTAGCAGCCCAACCCTCGTCAGATTTTGAGGGTGGAATATGGTTCCATTCTATTGGAGGATGAGCGTGATCAACTTCTTAGAGGAGTGTGTGAGCCTAAGCTCTCCCCTGTCGTGCTTGGGTACTCCCATGCACCCCAACCCTTGCAGTCTTGGAAAAGGCTGAAGGTAGAGGTGAGGCTGGACTCAAGCTCCTCTCTTTCACCATCTGCTCCTGGTTAGGATGAAAGAAATCAAAGACTTCCTCAATATAGTTACTACGTCAAGCCTTTGGAGCTTGGAGTTCCCCTTCTCAAAGTTCATTGACTACCAGTTCGGCCATCCTGAAGATCCTGCCATGGTAAAGTGAAAAGGGCGGGGATCCTTGGCCTCTGTTGCTATTTTGAGATCTAAGGTCTTCGCCTGGCAATGATAGCTCGGTACCTGGAAGGGAATATGAGGGATCCACCCGGTTAGAAGAGCAAGTCTGTCATGGCCAACCTTAGGGTTGAGAGGAGGAGGTAGAGGCGAAGTTGGCAAAAGAGAGAAAAACTAGGATGCCACCAAAAGAATAGTTGAAGACAAGGTCGCCATCTGACGGCCCATGCAAAGCTAGATGCTTGAGGCTATTAAGCTCCAAAAAAAAGTTTGAGGCTCGAGACCGGCGGCTGAAGGATGACATCGACTCATTGATAGGAGAAGCGGTCAACCAATATATGGCAAGTTTCGACCGTGCTCTTGATCAGGTTTGATTACTACATGGGGAAATAAACGTGTCCCAATGTGGTCCCTTCAAGGAGGTGTCAAAGGCGAGCTTGTTGACAACCTTCTAGCCAAGAGGGAAGCTGATAATGGTGCTCGGATTTGGCTGAGGATGGAGTTTGTGTTGAGGAGGGTGAGGACTAGGGCGGAGCTTGGAGCCTATTCAGGCCGTCTTCCCTGAGGGCAATCGTATTGATGTTGACCCGTGAACTTGTCTATCATGACTTGACTTGGGAACGTGACTCGCACGTAAGGAATCCTATCCCCATGTAAGCCTCGTGACCTCTAAGTCTCTCTTATATATAAAATAACATACTTTTTATTCTAAAACCATAACTTCATTTAAATCTTTATCCAAATCTTTATTCAAAATTTGATATTTGGAATCATAAAACTAAAATACTTGATATATAAGGCTCTGAAAACATTTTAATCATACTCTGAAAATCAATGTAACGCTTGACTGAATCGTAAATTCATCCCTAGCTTGTTACAAAATTTTAATCAAAATCTACAATTTCCAATCCATCCTTGAAATCTATGACCATATACATAAATGTTTCTAACTCTGAAATTAAATACATAATTTGAAAATAATGCATAGCTCGAATCCTACTTGCATATCTCCTGGAGCACTTTACTCTAATAAGACTTTAAACTAAGCCTTACTCCGAAGTAAGTTCGCACTGGAACAACTACCTCTACTAAACGGAGGCTAAACAACATTTATACCTATAACTATGAAGAGGAAGGAAGAGGGGTGAATCAATGGACTCATGTGTGGATTCTCACTCATCACCCACATAGGACAACCAAAGAATATACATAATGCAATATATGCCCAACAATATAAATCATTTGATATTTACATATATAATTAGCTAAGAAAACATTTTTCATTACATAGATTTATAAACAAGTATTTCTAAATTCATAATCTACCAAGAAATCACTTTTAACTGTTGGTGCAGGTAAAGCTTCAAGAAACAATATGCTCATGATAAATAAGCACATAACAATCATAACAACAATAATAACTATTTCTATCAACTGAAAGTGGTGCTCAGTCCTTGGCAAACCTCATCCCTGACAAACTAATCTGAATAAGGATAATTTACCCTAGCGGGCCTTGGTATACCAAGGTTAATGGAGTAATTGTTGTTAACTCACAATCTATCTCTTTATCTCTACCATCTAAACTAATTTGAATAAAATCATTTTAAATTTGAAAATTCTTGAAACTTTGAAAGCTCTGGACTCATATAACCCTGACAATTTAACTTTAGCATAACTGTGGTTATAAAAATCATGTACAAGGGATCACCCGCTTTAGGCCTTCGAATTTCAAGCCTCCAAGAATATGTATCTGGCAATTGCTATGAATCATACTGAATTTCATACCTTTTAGTACCATAAAGCTGAAGTTCTAAATTCATATATTAAGCTAACGTATTTTCATATACTTGATAACTCTAATATCATAGTTCAAAACACTAGGGTTTATAATCATAAAACTTAGAAATCATAAAACTTAGAAATCATATAATATATTTATTCATAAAGCTAGGTCATACTCTTGTTTCACATTTATCCAATATATATATATATATATTATATATATATATATAATCCTGAAAACATGGAAGTATCATACATCTAGAAAATATGTCTAATAACTTTCATAAACATTGGTAATTCATATATTTTCCCAATAATCATTCCATGAGCAGAAAAACATTTCATACATGCATCAATTTAATTCATGGTCCTATGATTTCTAAAACACATTTTTCATGCCAAAAATCAAAATATAGGGGTTGTTTGGAAATATTTTTATTTTTAAATTTTTTAAAACTATTTTAAAAAACAAGTTTCAGTTCAATTTTTAAAAACAAAAAATAGAAAAACTTGTTTGGCAATTTAACTTCAAACATAGTTTTATAATGATAAAAAACAAAAATCTGTTTGGATAATTTTTTTAAAAAACTACTTTTAAAACTAATAAAACAAAATACTATTTGATAAATTGCATTACTATAAATGATAAATTTTAACTATTATATTTTATGGATAATATTTTCCATACATACTTAATAAATAAAGTCTTAATACAACTTTCCATTTTAAAAATAGTTTCAATACAACTTGATGTCAATTTACATTTATAAATTCATTTATAAGCTATGCATAATTTTCTTGTAGCCATATCTAATTTACAATTTGGTCACAATGTCTTGTCATTTCCCTCACAACTTCATCAATCAATCTTATTGTGTTGTTCCTATTAAAATTCACATATAAATTTACATTGTCATTCATAGCTTCAACGTCAATACTTTACATTATCATTTATAAGCTTCAACGTCATCACGATTGAAGCAAAATTAAACTCAAAATCAATCCATTATTTCATATTCCTTTATGACACAACATTAATCTGGGCATAAATACAATTGAACCCAAAAAAAATGCTATTAACCTCTTCTAATTCTATTTCATTTACAGAAGCTTTAAACCTCTCAACCTTGTTTCTTTTAATAAAAAAACTTATTGAGAAGGTGGAAAGCCACTACTAAAAAAAAAAAAAAAGCTACAATACTAATACTAATGCCTTCAAACTAACGACTTTGTTGCTCCCAAATCAAAATCCCTTCACTATCTCCCTTAAGGGTAGCGGGGTAGCCTTTTTGGTAAAGTGACAAACTGGAACATCATACTCCTTTTGTAGAAGTATTTCACTAGCATAGACCTACAAGAAAAAAAGGGAAAAAAAGGGCACATAGCCTTGATAAAGCCGATTATAATAGGATAGAGCTGGTTAATATTGATATGTCGTGGGATGCCCTTAAAATGACAGATAAGTTTCCTTTTCCTTAAGCAAACAAAAGTAACCCCCAAAAATGAACATAGGTAGGTAAAGTGCCCAAATTTATTAATAAGCTGCTATTTATCACGATGTTTGTCAATTGTATATTCAGTTCTCACCTAAACTCCAGGCAGTAACACCTTAAAAGCTCCTCAACTTGCTGTGGCACCACATATGCTTTCCTGGATTCTTGAAAGGGATGATGGCAGGATTCTTTGTCCTACCTATCATAAAAAATTGTTAAAATAATATTTATGCCTACATTTGTATACCATTTAGAAGTGATTCTTTTATGGAGGCAATAGTAACCAACCAAGACATTGGGAACTTGATAAAGATTCAAATCTTTTGTTCCTCAATCAATAATTACATCTACATCACTTAGTTGAAGTATGATTTTCTTAATCCTGCTCAAGGAAACCCACATGATGAAAGAAAGGCACCTTCTGTGCCTAATAAATTATTTCAATGCTTAGTCAATACTATACAAATAAAACCTCACATGGTTTAACCAAGATTTGAGTTTTTTTTTCTTCTTCTTGACGTAATACTACTCCAAGGTGCATGACCTGTCCTAAAAACTTATCAACCTCAATGCCAAACAAAGCATGCTAGTAACCATATAAGCCCAGTGCTAGCCAATGAAAACATTGAGAAAAGAAAGAAAGGCGATGAAATAGTGTCGAGCACAAGTGAATAAAAATACCTTTGGAGGGGGTTCATTTTCTCCTGTCATTATGTCTACAAGTAGATATCCTTCTTTCCCATACAATCTATAAATTTGCTTCTTACAAGGAATGGACCTAAAATAGTAAAAGGAACAAAAGGATATAATTATGATAATAATTAAATGTAAATAGATGATCCCACTAAATGTTCTGCTTGTAGTGTTCAAACCTTTAAGACATCTTCAGAAAGTTTGATACGAGGTTAATTATTTATCTCAACCAACTTGAAAACAACTCCTAAAGCAGCTTGAGCATAACAAGTAGCCAGGTATGTACCAATTCCATAGGCATCAACCTCATGACCTTGTTTGGAAAAAGTGCAATCCAATTAGAAAAGTAGGATGAGAAACTAGCAATAACATTCTAGCAAATAGCAAACTTAGTAATAACATAGATTCACCATAAAACAAAGTTAATATCAAGCTTTCCAACATCAACAAGCAAAAACATCTCTAGAAACACACTTACAAGTACCTAACTAAGCAATCTATAAATGTGATAGCCTAACCAAGCAATCTATAAATGTGACAGCTTGCTAGTTTAACACTCTTGACTCATTGCAAGTTTAAACTTTACTAGTTTGAAACTTTCGACATGGGACCAAATACATTCTAGCAAACATTGTCTCCTTGCTTAAGGGATTTACTTAAATTCTTCACATGATGCAAAATTCATTACGTGAGGTATAACCAATCAGTAAATGAAACTATTAAAGAGTTATTTACACTTAATTAATCGTTTAGGGAGTTATCTCGAAGAGTTCTATCTTTAGTACGTAGAATAACAACAAGTTGACTCTGCCTTTTAGATGTGTGACTAATTTTTACTATAACCTGGGACTAGGATTATTATTGATGAGTTTGGCATGTAAGATAAAAAGATAGTGATATTAGTTGTTTTTTGATAAATATTTGTAGTTTCAATGCTTCTAAACAACCAGCTTATGCATGCGTCTATATAAAAACAAATTATGCCCATTTCATGCAATCTTGATATGCAACGTTTTGGTCATTTATCATACATTTACTGTGAGATGAGGATAATAGCCACCCTAGTAGACACTCAAGGCTAACCACTAGTAGGTACATGCAATAACTTAGGCAATTTTTCTTAACTCATTGTCAATATTTACAAAAAAATTTTTGGGTATATGTCCCACATTCAAGAGAGAAGCAAGAAAAGAAAGAGAGAGGGAGGGACACACGGCAGATTTGGGCCTTGGGTTCCAGAGCATGGTAGGTCGAGGCGGGCTCGCGAGGAGCTTGGTCGAGGGTCGCGAGCACGGCGGATGTGGGCATGGCGTCGCGAGCAAAGTGGATCGCGGGGCTTGGTTCGCGGGTCGTGGGGCTTGATTCGTGAGCTGGTAGTGGAGGAGCTTGGTTTGCCGTGAGAATGGAGGAACGGCAACAGGTGAGAAGAATGTGGAAGAAGAAGGGTGGATGAAGGTGAACAAACAACACAAATAAACCCCAAAATGAGAAGCAGGTGCGCGGCAGGATTTGAAGAAGTGAGAAAACACAAACTTCACATATTCACAAGTTTGCCATCACGTTTTTGTCTATTTTAAAACAACAAAACCAAAAAAAACAACTCAAACTGTTCTTGAATTTCGGTAACTGGTTTGTGAGTTTTTGTTCTTAAAACTAACTTTTGTAAAACAAATTGCTAAACAAGTTTTTGTAGTCTTTTGTTTTTAAAAACTAAAAGTAGTTTTTAAAAGTTATTGCCAAACAACCCTATAATCTTTGCTAGTTTGATCATCACTCGCAAATATGTATTATATTGTAATTTCAATTCAAATTTTCATGTTTGACAATCATCATGCAAGAAACATATTCATAATGATGAAACTAAGGCTATGACATTAAATCCACTCACCGTTTGGGGTCAGGAGTAAGTGGGCACCACCAACTTGACCTTGAGAGCTGGAATGACACCAACAACTGCCATAGAGCAACATAGACTCATAAACAATCTATGGGTATCTCCAAATAACCCTAGATAAACTCTAACAATATTAGGAGAGCACCCTCCACATGACAACAATGAAGAATAATAACAACTCACACCCTAGAATATGGAAATGAGAGGAAGGAGAAAACAAAAACTAAAAAAACCTTACCTTTGAGCCTTGGAAGAAAAAGATTGATGTAGAATTAAGAGAGAAGTGATGGGAAGGGTGTTTGGAAACTAGGTTTCGGTTTAGAAAAGGGGGAACCTAGGGGTGCTTTATAACTGTTGAGGGTTCACTTATCCAAAACTGCATCGCTTTCTATTGTGTTGACATCGGGGTTCATGCTCCAATGAGCCTATTCTGTAAAATTCTCCAGAACTTGCATTGCAACATGGTTTCTTACATCCGAGGCCTTCGGGCTATATAGGTGGGTCTCGAGGGATCATAGGGCCGTAATAGACCCACCTGGAGCCATGTGTACTCAAGGTATTAGATTATCTTTTCTAAGTTCTAGTTTATTTTCGAACTTATCATCGAACAACTCTTGTATTATGTTTGTCTTGGTCTTATTGTTCCTATTTGATGAATTTTATTTGCAAAGTCGTACTCCGTTGATATTTATGAATGGCTGTTCTTTACAATCTTTGCATTCAAGGTGTAGTTTTCTTGCTCCCAAGAGTTGTTCCTTCTTAAATGGTTTGGGGACTGCTCGGTGAATCGAGGAAGACCCTACTTGCATGACGAAAGCGTGCTTAAGGACTAATCAGGTAGACCAAGGATAGGCCCGTTTGTATGTCTTTGTCTAGGACAATCTATTGCATGAAAATATGGCCAAAAAATTTATGTACAAACATAATGTATTATTAAAAAGGTAGATTAGAGATTACATCAATAACCTACCACCGAAGTGTTAAGCTCTCACATGATCATACTTCATTAAAACTTTTGTTAGTAAAACTAGTAAAATAAAACCCAATCACGGAAAAGAGTACACCAATCATGTGAAATTTGAGGAGTTACTCTAATTGTAGTATCTTCTTAGGACACAAGCATTCCACGTTCTTAGGAGTTCTTGTCTTGAAAGCTTAGAAATCTTGTAAGCTCATCGGTCAATATCTTTAGTGACTCGAACTAGCCTTTCCCAATTTGGGGCTAGCTTGCTTTCTCTAAGGACTTCCTCTCTGGTTCCACTTTACGCAGAACTAGGTCCCTAACTTGAAAATTTTTTGGGTTAAGCTTTTTGTTGTATACTCAAGCCACCCTTTGGTTGGTTGCTTGTTCCTTGATATGAGCTAGTTCTCGGTCTTGTTCAACAAGGTCTAGCTTAGCTCTCTAATTTTCTACATTTGATTCTTCGCAAAATGTCATTTGTCTAATGCTTGGGTTGGGTGACTTCCATTGGGAGCATGGCTTTGCTATCGAAGACAAGCCTATATGGTATTTCCTGGGTCAAAAACTAAGTAGTGGTGTGATATCCCCATAGGATATTGGGGAAATATTTAGCTAAGAAACCTTTGGCCTTGTTGAATTTCTTCTTCAAGACTATGAGGATTACTTTGTTGGCAGCTTCAACAAGGCCATTAGTCTAAGGATGTTTTATGGATGCGAAGATATGCTTGTTCTAAAAATTTTCACAGAGCTCCTTAGCCTTCGATCTGGAAACTGTCTCCATTGTCCATGATCAATTCCCTAGGGAGGCCAAATCTGCATATTATTCTCTTCCAAATGAACTTTCAGACCTTTTCAGTCCTTGTCTTGGAGCTAGGGAAAAAGGATCAAGGAGGTTGATTCCACACCTAGTAAGGCCAGCTGGCTTTAGAGAGGTGTGATGGCTCGAGATGCTTTGAGAGACTTCAGAAACCTTTAGCACTTGTCACACTTGGGCAAGAAGTCGGTACAATCCAATTTCATGGTTGTAATAATCCCTGCTCTTAGTATCTTGGCCACTAGAGCTCGGCTTCCGATGTGGTTTTCGCATGCCCCTTCATGTACCTTGGCCATCATATCATTAACTTCATGGGTGCTGAGGCATTTTAAGAGGGAGTGTCATCGCCTAAAGAGTAGTCTTCAACAAATAGTGTAATAGCTTGCTAACCTCTTGTACTTTTCAGCGTCAAGTGTTGAAATTTAGGACTTTGCCTATTGTGAGATAGCTGAGAGTAGAGTTTGCCAATCTTGGCTTCTATTTTCTATGTTACACACTTAGATTGAAGGCAGCTCGAGTTTTGAAGCATCATTTGTATCATTGACTTGTTATTTTGAGGCTTGCTAGTGCTAGCAAACTTGGAAAGGATATCGGTCCTAGTGTTGTGTTCCTTAGGATGAGTGTTAACTCGCAAGACTGAAGTTTTTCATTAGAGTTTTTACCAATGTCAAGTACTTCTCGAGGAGGGGTGTAACATCCTAATAATTATTCCCATATGCTTTAGTCATTGCAGAATTTATTATTAATTTGTTATGCTTTGACGTCATGACTTTTCAATTTCAAAATATAATATAAGCAAAAAAATAATGATAATAATTTTGTCTTTATTTAAAAATCAAACTAGAAGCCTAATGCATACATAATTACATGTAATACTGATTTATAGCTGAACTAGCTAAGTAGTAATAAACACATTCATCCAATAATAAGTCTAAAATAGTATATTGCAATAATGGGTAAATAACTCTAACAAGTATGTAGTCTTCATAATATAAATAGCATGAACCATAATAAATCTCTGGCTAAAAATGGTCTGGTCATCAATAAACTAAAATACTGAATAATCAAATAGATCTAATTAACTAAAGTATCATAAATGAAATTAAATCATATCTACTCTTTAGGTACGTGCTCCTCCTAAAGTCTCACTAGCCTGTTCTACATTTAGAGATGACAGGAAGAAAAGGGGTGTGAACTTGAAAGTTCCAGTAAGAATAAATGCACATGTTAATTAGTGTCATTGAAATCATCTATAGCTATCTCGGTTTATTCTTGAAAAACATGAACATATGTTAAGATTCAATTAATAAGTTCCAAAGATCTTTACTCAAGGTAGACTTGTCTTTTAATATGATTTTTCTTATTATGGATGCACTTCCTAAATTTACATGAATGCATGACAATCCAGTTAATATCTATATACATAAAATTCAAACGTCACACAAGACACTTAGTCCAATCCTTTTCAGTATTTTTAATACATTTACTTCTTTATACATCCAGTCTATCCAATTAGTGGAGTAATGAGCTCATACCAATAGCTGGTCATCACCAGCAAATATCAGTGGGGATAAAGTGGGTAATCACTGGGATTACTTACTCTTAACAGAGGATCCAAATCATTATTGTGGGATATTATATCTATTAATCTTATCATATAGATGCATGTACATATACATATCCTAACATTAAAAAGACATTTAATAAGCATATCCTCATGTAGTAACTCATTCATAGTATAACAATCAAATTGAACAACATATCAAGGAGAATTGAAACAAAATGCTTGTACCAAGAATACTAATAATATCAAGTCATATTTTAAACTTTCAACTTTTAGAAATGTACATTAACTTCTATACATCTTTTAGAAATATGTGTTCCAGCATAAGTTTGTCAATTGAGTTTTACAAAGGTAACGTAATTCCCTGTAAAAAATTATTTGGGAACCAATATTTGATTTGACATGTCTTTCTTAAACAATATGATGATGAAAGTTGATGTGTACAAAATAGACTACTGTTACAAAGTAGAACTAGTAAATCCCAAAAGAAAAATAAGTGCTTTACGATTTGAAGGATTTCTAAAATAGATAAAAGAATAAATTATCAATAAATGGATAAATAGAAAAGAATCCAAAATAATGCCTTATGTTACATGGTAGTTGGAAAAGCATTGAAGACCATTAGAAATTTTATTTTAGTCTATGAACTATGCTACGATCTATGAGTTCCTAGAAATTTTAAATGCTAAAGTAGTATTAACCGTAGGATAACCATATCATGATTAGTAGAAATAATAACTTCCTATATAAATAAACAATCGAAAAAGGGCTTATATGTGACAAACAACTCAGGATTTTCGATTACATTAATGAACAATTTGGAGATGTAAATCAAATAAAATACCAAGGTTGCACAAAAGCCCTTATTTGATTTGAAAATTAACTGAAATTAGAGACTCCTAAGACTTGTGGAAGTGAAAAGGGCAAAATCCTCCTCCTCTATGCTTGGGTGTGCCACGGCTTCAAGAGGGAGAATTGGGGATGAATCTTGTTCCTCCAAAAGTGATTATGGTTTTTTATTAGAGATTTTGGAGATGATTAAAGAGATGAAGTGAAGAGAAATTTTATGGAGGTGAAAGGGTGTGTAACCATATGCTCTGTTAGGGCTTAGTGGTGGGACTTAAAAATGAAAGTGAGAGAATGTCGGTAGTGGGCATTACTTTTACTCTTAGGGATAGAGATAGTGGGGTCATTCCTTCCTTACTAATTATAGATAGATCTTTTTAAACATTATATATATATATATATATATATATATATATATATATATATATCATATCTTATCTTTAAACAAAAAAATTCTCTTAATATGTACTATATATATTTATACGGCTAAATTCGATGACCTGTCAACGATGAGTTGGAAATATGCTTATGAGGAGTTGCTAAGCTTCAACTTCTTGTGAGCTTCAAGTAGGCTATGAGTGCTTCGCATTCTACTTGATTGTTGCTAGCGTGAAGCTGAAACTGAAGGGATTGTTCAATAATAATTCCTTCCCCGTTTTCCAAAGTTATTCCATCTATGCTTCCTTTGCCATTGGATGCTTTATCCACATGAAGTATCCATGAACTCAAGCTCTTGTGCAAGTGCTGAGTTCTGCTGAAGTCTGCTAGGGCTAGGGCCTTAATTGGCCCTCTGGGTTAGTACTCAAGGCTGTGTTCAGAGAGCTGACAGACCATGAGATCATTTTCCTCCAGTTGGGTTGATCAGTATTTGTCTTATGGGGTGCTGTTAGACTATGATATAGTGCCTTTGAAAATAGGGTCTAGTTTTCTGGCCAATATCACCAGCATAGGTGAGTTTTTCAATTTTCTAAACTCCTGTTCTAGCCCCTAAGTGCGCTAATAAAGTAAACCAATTGTTGTTCTTTATCTCATTTGTGACCAGGATCGAGCTTCCAGCATTGGACGGAGGTTATCGCTTACCTCCTCAAATTAGAAATTAATTTATGCTAAGTTGCTCCAAGAAAATATAGTAAAGGGGCACAACTAGGTCGTCTCTCACGGAGGCTTCAACATTTAGTTGGAAAAATTAAGGGTTTTGAATAATGAGATTTAAAGCAATTAAAATTAAAAGTTAATAACAACAAGATAATAACAATTAGATAATAGCAATAGTAAAGAATGCACTAGTGCAAGGTATTCTTAGGATTAGAAATTAATTATTATTGACCAAATATTGAATCCATTAGTGGCTATTAGTAATTAATTACTAGCAATTCTACTAGTGATCAATCGATCCCTAGAATGTGATCAATAAAAATAACCAATAAATGAGATCTCAATTTATTTAGAAATTACAGTGATTTATGTAACGCCAGGAATTTCTAGTGTTTGAGTACAAATGACCAAAATGTTCCTGAGGTCATTTTTACAGAAATTAAAGGACAGTTGACCTGGCAATTCTCAATGGGTCAACTCAATGTTTGAAGGGGTTATAACTGTTATGTTTGATAACGAGGTGAAAAATCTCGTTTTCTAAACTTTCGGCTCAAAATGACCAAAATACCCTCCTGTGTCTACACGGGTAAAAGGTGCCATTTGAGCCGAATTTCCAGGAAGTTTAGAATGATGTTTTTAAGTAATGTTTGATGTTTAGTCGGGCTGGGAAGGTCCAAGGTTTAGTGCAAAATTATCATTTTGCCCCTAGAACGTGTCCAGTGAGCCTAATGACACAATTAAGCAAACCTAAGCAATATTAGGCTCTAATCGAAGATTAATTTATTTTGATAATTAATCTAAAGTCAAAATGATTTATTAAGATTAATTAGAACCTAAGATTGCTTGGTTAAACTCTAATTGCATTCTCTAATTCAAAATTCCTAGTCATAGAATCTTGAATAGTATTTTCTCTCTCAAATTCCTTAAATTAAAGAATTGTGCCATACCTCATTTGACTAAGAAAATGAATTTAATTTGTTAATCTAGTATGACCACTCCCTAATCAAGTCTTGACACTCCCAAGTACCCAATTACCTCACCTAAACACCTTCTTACAAACCCTAATCAAAACCTTAATCAAAGAAACACCTAAACACATAACTAACCCACAATTAGATGAACTAATTTTCTCTCTTTCTTGGCCTTAAGTGGCCGGCCACTCCACCCCTCCATAGCCCATCATGTTTTGTTTCAATTACACTCAAGAGCCATACTTCAAGCCATGCTTTGCCCATACCTCACCATGCCTTCAACCATACTTACAACCATACCTTTGTAAGAGATATTTCTTCTCTTCTTCCTCCCTCAAAGTGGCCGGTTCCTCCTCCCCCTTGGAAGCCTCATTGTTGAGAATTTCTATAAATACCAAGCCTTGATGAACCTTGTCACACTTTGGTTCATTTGTTAAGTTTACACTTCTTGCAAAATTCTCTCATTTCCTCTCAAACTCCCTCACTTTGGCCGAGTTCTTCCTCAAGACTTCAAGAGGATTTCCTTCTCATTTCATCAAGAAAACAAATCTTCCTTACATCTCTCTTCAAGGCTTCTTTAGGTAGGGGTTTTGTCTTAATGTTTTTACTTGTGTTCTTAAGAAAAGTTCTAGCTTTCTCTTAGTTTCAAACTCTTTTCCTTTTTTTTTTTCTTTCGGCCAAGAGCCCTTTATAAAGAGAACATGAGCTTGATGATGAGGTTTCAAGATTATGACTTGTTGTTGACTTGTGAGAAACCTCTAAAGCTTGAAACAACTTGGTCTTGGACCATACATGCTTGTGTTTCTTTCTTTTCCTTGCTTAAAATTTTCGGTTTCCTTTTCCTTTTCCTTTGAAAGATTTCGGTTTCTTTTGCCTTGGTTGGGACAAAGTTGCTAAAAATTATAAAGTAGAGCACAAAAGTTTTGTTAAGAAAAATTAATCCTAAAATTTCAAAAGCTCTAAGCTTACCCTTGCCAACCTTAAAGTTGGTCGACCGTTCTAAGAGTTTATTAGATTGAAGCCCATGAGCAATAAAATAAAGAATATGAGTAGTTCTATTTATGTTTGTTTTGTTAAAGTGTTGGTGTTTTTGGTTTTAATCCATTTTCTTGAGCTTGATGATGAGGTTCAAAACCAAAGTCTCCTTTGAAGACTTGGTGTTAAGAACTCTAAAGCTCATCTTCCATTGTTAAGATACATGTTGGGTTAAGGCCATTGATGTTCCTCTAAAGTCTTGTAGGAGCTCTAGTTAAGATAAAACAAGTTGCATTCATGTTTAAGTTTATGTCTTGCATCTCATGTTTATCTTGATGCCATCACTAATCTCATAAGAATAAATGAATGAACTTGCATTATCATATTTAAATTCCCAAGCTTTCATTTCATGTTTATATTTCAAGTCATCATTTAATCCTTAAAGATAATAATGAGGTTACATCTCATATTTATTTTACACCATCACTTTACTTTGTAATGAAGAGTAAAATAAAGTGCATAGCATGTTTAAGATTATGTTATCACTAAATACTCTAGAGCTCAAAGACTTGCCCTAAGTATCTTCAAGGGGAAATTTTAATAAAAAAGGAATGGATGTGTTAAAGTATGATACAATGATGATTTGATTTGGTAAATTGTAATGAGGTTTTCAGGAAAATATTGGAAAACTATTTTATGAGGTCTCAAGGTGTTTAAATAGTTTGGAATGTGTCAAAAATCATGTTTTCTCAAATTTAGGAGGTTCTGGTAATCGATTACCATTTATGTAATCGATTACCAGAGAGATTTCTCGAAAGGTTTTTGATTCTGGTAATCGATTACCAGAGACAATGTAATCGATTACCAAGGCTATTCTTCATGCCCAGAATCGGTCCTTAAACCCTATAATCGATTACCTATTTGTGTAATCGATTACTCAAATGTTCTTCATTTTCGAAAACGAGTTAACCCTAAGTAATCGATTACCATCATAAGTAATCGATTCTGCGGTTGTTTTTGAACCCAGAATAAAATTTAGTCCCTGGTAATCGATTACTAGGTACATGTAATCGATTACCAGAATGCCCTTTTGCTCATGAAATTATTCCAAGAGAAAGACTAGTAACTCGTATGCACTTATAACATGATTTGATACAAATGTGCATGATACATGCTTTTGGTTCTCTATCTTGTCGGCCACTGTATGAATTCAGTTAAGGAGTTAGAATGCGTAAGATTATGTTTGAGAGGAGTGAGGTACGATGTTGATAGTTAGAAAGGGTTAATCAAATAGAAAGGTTTGAGAATTAAAATCTTAACACCCTTAGACACGAGAATAATGATAACTTTTGTTCTAGCATAATTGAGCTTAAGGAAAATGGCCCATAATTAATGTTTATGCCTAGAAGTTGAACCTAGGATCTTAGGCAAAGACGAACTTAGAAAAAGCCTAAGCTGTAGATTCTAGAATCCCGTAGTCGAATAAATAATCATGGGGAGTAATCCATATAATGCTGTTGGATGAGTTGGTGAGCATAATGTTAGAAAGAATCATAAGGAGCGATCCCCTAGATATGATAAAGACTTGCAATGGGTGATAAGATTACTAGAATAAGAATTTAAGACCCGTAAGGGCCAAAACATAAGACACCATAAGATAGGAGGTGTGATGTGAGCATGAGACCGAGAGAGTATAATGATGTGAATATGTTAACATTTCAAGTATGAAACCTTATGTGTATAATTGACATGTTGATATGATGAAGTGTTGTGCCATGTATTTGAGATGCATGAGGTTTCGAAATATGAATGAGATTGAGGAATATGCTCATGTGAACTAGAAAGTTATTGATTTGAGAAAGTTCCATAAGAATGTTGCATGTGATCGAGGTTATGTGGCATGACTCAAATTTGAGGAAATTCGGAGAGTAGCTGTTATGCTACCAATTTTGTCAATTTGAGAGACTAAGAAAGTTTTTGAAATATGATGTTTAATGTGACACACGAGACGTACTTCTCCTCTAGGAATGAGAGAAGGTAAAACGTGAGGGTATAGACATTACCTGCCAAAGCGGACAAAGTCACTGGTCTTAACCGTCGATGCGTTTCGAAGAAGGAAAAAGTCCCATGATGGGTGATCCTTAGGCCCCTACTCGTACTCTGGGAGTAAGGATTATCATGATTATGATTATGATTATGTTTATGATTCGCTTATCAAGGGGATAAGTAAGAATTAGTGACGACTAGTTAAGGTATGAGCTCATAGCCTAGTTTAAGGGTGCAGTTACTATTATGTTTGGTGTCACAAGATTAAGATGAAGGAATGATGTTCAAAGAGAAGTTACATGCCACTTATATGTTGACTGATTATTGCTTGGTTTGCCTAAGATGTTGCCATGCATTCATGTTTTGCATGCTGCATACATGCATCTAGATTCATGATAAAAGACACGGACCTTGGATAATTAACTCTAAAACTTCATAATGAACCTATGCATTCTTAACCTTTTCATAATAAACCCAAGGTTCCTGGGGACGTAAACGATGACACTAGGATAGAGGATTTCCCTCCTGAGATTCTTTAGCAAGATTCTCACCCTCTCTCTCTTTCTCTTTCGTTACGTCTTCAGACATCAATGGCGTCGTTCGTGATCTTCATTGACCTACCCACTTGGGAGGTGCACTATGACCCCAAGCATCAGTCCTACCACTTCAAGGGTCATTGTGAGGTGCGCGTTTTTGTGTACGTGGGATGCCCATTACTTCCCCGTCTCCAGTTATCATTTCAATCCGACTTCACCTTTTGGCGACGACCTGATCTTTGAGAAGACGCGACCAGGAGACGGGCAGACCGTCGTGCCCGTCCTTCCTCATCGGAGCACGGATACCAGAGTATGTTTCCGTTCTCGGTAGAGGCCGATCCTCGGAGGGCTCTTCTCCTTCGTTTCCTATGGATCTCGGTGGAGGTAGCGAGGACACTCTCACCCGCTGAGGCATGCGAGGCGTGTTCGACAGCAGAGATGCGACCACGTCGTGGAGGCCACGCTGTCCCCGATTCCCATGCCTAGATCTCCGCTTCGTTGGGCTACATCCGAGGAGCTCCGTAGTTGCGATCATTTCCCCATCCGAGGATCAGCGTCATCAGTAAATGTGGAGGGTGAGGGTAGTGATAGTTGTGAGTTTTATCTTTTGGGGATTTACCATGTACTTGCCTTTATTTTCTTTTCCATTTATGTATTTCCAGTTTTCTATGTCCTCCAAGCTCTCCCACGTATATGGGTAAGACTCTATACATTTCCTTTATAATCCTATAGCTATGTACCTATTATGTTAATTAATGTTATGATGGATGTTTTCATGATTGAGATGTTCCTTATTGCTTTTGCCTCGTATGATTTATTCATTCTTCCGCTTTACGTTTTCGTTTATGTTGTACGCAAAGGCTCGCACTTTGATTTTACATATTCCATTTCAACAAAAAAAAAATTTACCTATATTTCTCCGAGTATTTGTAAATGAATTTAAAGGGAAGTAATAACTAATAATTAATCTTGATACGTCCTAGGCGTATTAGGTTAAATATTAGGGTGTTACAATTTAAGGTACCAATTGCTATAGCCTATCCACAATTGGAAGGTTAATTCTAATGTTCTCTTTCAAATATAAACCAATAGATCTATCAATTTATGCCTAAAGGGTTTCCATAAATGACAATCGCCAATTTAGTTATCTCAATAAAGATTATAGCAATCACCACAATAATTATAAGAATAGAAACTGCATAACATTAAGAAAACTAATGCATTCAATATAAATAAAGAGTCTCAAATATCATCCCAATCTATCTAGAAATCCCTACACTAGTAAGAGAAATCTATTCCTCCTTCTCTAGAGGGTTACAATAATGAAGATAGAAGAAAACCTGAAAATAATAGCAATAATCATTACCACAATCTCCAAGACAAAGCATCTTCACTAATGGAATCCCTAAGAGAGAAAGAAAAAGGTGTGTAGAGAGAAGATGGAGAAGAGAGAGAGAGAATAATAGCAACTAAAAGTCGAGCTTTGAAAGTGAGTTAAAAAACTAGGGTAAAAGTCTAATTCATTCCCATATATCCTGCTCTCTAAAATGGGCCAAAGTAAGGCCCAAAAACATATTAATGAACTGTTCTCCGTCATCGCATGAGTGCTACAACGCTTTCCAGAGAGAATGGTCTAGAATTTTCATGGTTGTCTCTCTCCAGAGTGTTGCATCGCTCATCTAGAGCCAACTTCTACGGCTTTTATTCCTTTTTACTCCAAGCTTCTTCCAAAGAGCTTCCAGCCTTGTTCTTGACACTTAGCACTTGATCCAAAGCTTTTGTACACAAAACCATACTTAAAGAGACAAGCCAAACGCAACAGGGTGTAATTATAAATTATTCTAAAATCATTGTAAAAGACAATAATTCTTCCAAATTTTCACAATGAGAAATAAATCAAAATCCTAATTAATTACATTAATAACTCAGTAAAATTCATGCAAAAAGCCAAGATTTGGAAGCAAGATAAGTGGCATAAATGCCTCTTATCAAGCATGCTCGATGACAAATAGATAGAGGAATAGTGTCTCTCCAACATGTGGCTTGGTGAGAGCTGAAGCTGAGAAAAGAAAGCCTTGAGCTCGGCGAAGGCTATTTCACATTCTTTAGTCCAATCGAACACTGCCCTTTCCTCAGTGTTTTGAAAAATGGAGCTCCTGGTTTGGCCGATCTTAACAAGAAACGAGATAGGGCGACAAGACATCGGTAAGCTAGACTTCTTTGATCGAGCTTGGGTTTCTCATCTGCAATATAGCTCGACACTTGTCTAGGTTGGCTTATGTTCCTCGGTTTGTGAGCATAAACCCTAGGAATTTCCTGTCGTGGACTCCAAATACACATTTTCTGGGTTCAGTCTCATGTATTTTCAAAGTTGTCTGAAGATTTCCTGGAGGTCCTGTTTATAGCTTCCGATTAGGGGAGTTCGCTACCATGTCATCGACAAACTAATAACTCCAGTTATGATTTATTTAGCTTCTAATTTGGCTTAAACTACATGCCTTATCCTTATTTTTCTAGGTGAAACACTTTAAAATAAGAAGAATTGGCTTGCTCTTATCTTGGAACTTTTGTTAAAAATTCAATGCCATAAAGCATGATTTATTGAGTTGAATTGCAAATTTCAAATTAAAATCTCATTTGGTGATTTTTGACAGAGGGAATTGTAGATTTATGGAGCATAAAAAGAATCCATAAAGGAGAAGAAGCAAGGCATGAAGAAAAAACCATTAAGAGGAGCATTTTTGCTCCTAAGTCGTGACCTGAAATCTATTGGGTTGCAACCTACTAGGCACATGCGGCATTTTATCATTTTGTCAAGTCGGTCGCAACGTGATATTTTTGCCAGGTTGTAACCCGACATGGCCCAGACCCATTTTTAATAACGTTTAAATCAGTTTTAGGGCAGTAGGGAGTTCGTTTTTCTACCTTGTTTAGCATATTTTTCAAAGGGAAAAACCTAGGTTTTGAAAGAGGCTAACACTAGAGAGAGATCTATCTTGGAGATTGAAGACCAAAAGTTTGGAGGAGGATTGAAGCACCATTTGTTCATATCTTTCTTTTTGTTTTTGTTCTTTAATGTTCATTATGTTTCTTGAACTAGTAGTTTGCTTGTTTATTATTATGGATAACTAAACTTGTAGTTAGGGATTGTTGGACCCTCTATGGATCTTGAATGCTTGTAGATTTACTTGCTTTAATATTAATGATGTTGGTTTTGGTTACCCATTTCTTATCTCAATGCTCTTATATGTTTGACCACCATTTAAGTTGATTTAGGGATTCCTTTGAACTAGACATAGGAATAGGGATATTGGACCTTTGTTATGGGTAATGTGTGTTCTTTTACACTTAATTGACTTAGGTGTGAGGATTAGTCAATGGGATGGAAACATACCCATTGGCCTTGCATAGTAGATGCTTGATGTTGGTTCTCAATGGGTTGATTTCACACTAATTCACAAGAACACTTAGTGTTTTCGATGAATGAGATATGGTTAATTGGTCTAGACATAGGCTTTTAACTATAATTGGCATGTTAACAAAAACTAACTTGTTGATGTTTAATTAAGTGATTTGCATATCCAAGTGAAATAGAGGCTGAAAAAGGTCCCCTAGGACTTTAATCTTGGTTGTCTGTTGTATTTAGTTATGTCATTATTTTCTAGTTACTTATTCTTTCATTATTTTCTCTTAATTCTCATTAAATCAATTTTACTTAAGCCTGAACACATTAGTTTAGTTGATCGCTACCATACTTCTATCCAATCCCTGTGAATATGATATTCTTGCGCTCACTACTGTATTATTTGAATGACCCGTGCACTTGCAGTGTTTTACCCACTTTTTAGGCAGCCATCACATACACCTCGACATTCCTCCGATATGCTCTTTAAAGACTTTTTTCATGAGTCTCTGATATGTGGCTCATGTTTTCTTGGGGTCGAATAACATGACTTTATAGTAGAAGTTTGTGTGCTCGGTAAGGAATGGTGTTTTGTCTTCATCCTTCGGTGCATCTTGATCTAGTTGTTATTGGGATAAGCGCCATGAAGCTCAGATACTAATATCCAAAGGCATTATTGATGAGCTTGTCGATGATGGGAAATAGGTAGGAGTCTTTAGTGCAGGCTTTTGTTAACAACTATAAAATCTACATACATGCGCCACTTTTTGAAGTTCTTCTTTACCATTACCATGTTTTCTAACCATATCCTGTACCTGATTTCCTTGATAAAACCAGCCTTGAGGAGTTTTTTGGTCTCTTCTAAGGCGGCCTTCTATCACTTGGCCCCGATACTTCTTTTCTTCTAAGTTATTAGTCGAGGTTTCAGGTTGACCATGAGCTTGAGGCTGATGACTTCGGGATTGATGCCTGGTGTAATGCCCGGTGATAAGGGCAAAAGTGATTCGCCAGTGCAAAAAGCACGGACATTGTAACACCCTAAACTTTTAACCTCAAATCGCATTTTGGTTAGTTATTAGTTATTACGCCTTTGTTTCAGAACTTGACTTATCTTTCTTTAAAATACGAGTAATCAAAATAGGGCTAAATTTTTCTTTTTGAACTTAAAGCTTAAAATGTGAGCCGCGCGTGTGCATACATATCAATTAATACACATAGGACTAAGCAATCATATAAACTTCATCATAGCATATATAGGTAGACTATCGAATAATCAGCACAATTCATATAAACATGTCATAATCATAACGTAATAGTGATGTCCTAAAAACATAAGGACGCCTTAAGATACTAAACACAACAAACAAGTTGAACATACACAAGCCCATAACTATAACAAAACTAGATTAGTCTTCACACTTCCACTGCGACCTTTGATCCAGGAGATGACATGATTCCTATGCTCGCGCCTCAAGGAAGATCACGAACAACCACATCATTCATGTCTGGAAATGACATGGAAGGAAGAAAATGGGTGAGAAACTTATTCAAGATTCTTAGTAGGGCTCCCGCCTTTAACACAAGTGTCATCGTCATCATCCCTAGCCACTTCGGTTTTCATTATGAAAAAGGTGTGCATGTATAAGATTTAATTTTAAATTTTCCAAATCCTTTTATCCAAAGTGGGTGTCTTTTAGCATGGGTCTTAATGACATAAATGCAACATATATCTCATGAATGCATGGCAATACCTCTAGAGCATAAATAACACATGTAAATAACACATACCACATGATTAAATGCACAATTAGAACAATGATGTGACATATGCATATGCATCTTTTACTTTATCATGCTTGAACTCTTCGAGTTCCTTTCTTAATTTCCACCCTCATGCGTCATCGCCAACATCCAACCAACTCACCGTCCCGGTGATTTTTAACGTCATCATCGACACTCGCCTCACCAATCGCCTAGGAATGAGCTCAATCCTAACTAGCCGTCGCTAGATTTTATATAGGGAAATATAGGGAAAACATATTACTTTCATATCATGAGCATGCACTTTCATGTCATGAGAAGTGCAACTTTCTTGGATCCCTCTCATAACCTTTAATTCGGAGTCTAGAGGATCATTTCCACATTAGCATATCATATAATGATGCAATATGAGCATGAAGTCATAGAATATCATAAAAACATATCATGTTAAGATGCATGGCCACAACCATATCATATACTTTACTTTTCCTCACATGCAACTTTGTAATATTTCAAGTAAAATCATAACATACCACATTCATTCAATAATAGCTCTAACATGTAAGATCTCAATTTCACTTAAATCCTCAAGCATATGGAATACTATAACATTCTTCAGAAACTAGTCATTTTACATCTTTAATTCTAAATTTTCCTTATAAATAATTTTTCATCGTCTTAGTAACATAATGACAAATCCCTAGATTAGTAGTAAAATTAATCTTTGTGGTCTTAGCCACATAATTAGTAATCTTTAGATTTGATGGTAAAATAACTCAATAAAACATGTTCTTACTTAATAACATATATGTACATACATATACATATTTCATAAGTCAAAGTTCATTATGTAAATTAAAATGGTGAGTCTTGAGCACTAACTTAATTTTTAGTGACGGCATATGTATAAATATGCAATACAAGCTTCATTCTTAGGTTTCTAGATTAATAGCAAGAAAATGTAAATATGCTATGCAAAGCTTAAAATTAAAAATGAGAATGCAAGCTCCAGTTTTACATCTTTAAGTTTTAGGTGATGACTTGAAAAAAAAAATATGCTAGACAAGAATTGCAAACATGAATGCAAGTTCAATTCTTTATTTTAGTGCTCTAGGCCTCTTAGAGTATCCACTCTAAATCACATCTCAACTTTAAGGTTGAGATAGGTAGGCTTTGAGATTAATTATTAAGTGATAACTTGAAAATAAATATGTTATGCAAGGATTTGAAATATAAATATGAATGCAAGAGCTTGAATATAAACATGAATGCAAGTTCAATTCTTTCTCTTAGAGTATTTACTCTAAATCACATCTCAACTTTAAGGTTGAGATAGGTAGGCTTTGAGAATAATTATTAAGTAATAACTTGAAAATAAATATGCTATGCAAGGACTTGAAATATAAATATGAATGCAAGAGCTTGAATATAAACACGAATGCAAGTTCAATTCTTTATTTTAGTGCTCTAGATCTCTTAGAGTATTTACTCTAAATCACATCTCAACTTTTAGGTTGAGATAAGTAGGCTTTGAGATTAATTATTAGATGGTAATGAAAGTGCAAGACTTAAATATAAATATGCAATGCAAGGACTTGAAATATAAATATGAATGCATTACTTTAAGTTCTAGGCTCAAGACTACCACTTTAACAACATAACTTTATCATTTGATAAAACTTTCTTAAAAGTGGAACCTTCAAGCTTTAGAGGTCAAACAAGTGAGGGTTTTGCAACCAACACCCAAGATCCTCATCATCAAGCCATAGTTCCATCATCATCTAGGCCTTGAGGCCGAAATGAACAAAGGAAGAAAGGAAATAGGAAAACTAAATAATGAAGAAAGAAAAGAAGAATTTTTCAACATGAAGCAAAATAAATCCAAGAAAAAGGATAGAAGTTTTAAAAGAACAATTCCCTACCAAAGATATTTTCCTTTTTAAAAGATGGAAGCTTGGTCTTGAAACAAGATGAGAAGAACAATTCCTTCCTTGATGCTCAAAGGAATTCGGCCAAGAGAAAAAGAAAAGGAAGGAAGGTTTACTTTGAGTTTTGATCTTGGGAATGGAAAGGTTTATGGTGTTTGAGTGGTGGTTTGTGTTTGGAAATTAGTGGAGGATGATGATTCTTTCAAAGGAGGAAGAAGAAGTAGAAGAAGAAATTTTAGAACTCAAAGAAAGAAAACTTGAAGCTTTGCACAAGTGAGCAAAATGTTACAAGCTTTCTTGGTTGCCTATTTATAGGAAATGAAACACAATGGAGGTGCATCCATGGAGGAGTGGCCGGTTGCTTTCTTGGAGGAAAAAGGAAGAGAAAATATCTCTTTGTAAGGTATGGCTTTGGGTATGGCTAGATAAGGTGCAAAGCATGGTTCAAAGTATGGCTAGGTATGGTTTTTTAAGCTTATTTTATTTGAATTTCAACATGTGATCGATGATTTTGGGGGAGTATGGCCGGTTGTGATTAAGGCATAATGGGGGAAGAAAATCTCATTTTAATGTTGGCTTATGTGTGTGTTTAGAAGTTGATTTGGTTAAGCCATGGATTAGGAGTTGTAATTTGTGTTTTAGGTGAGATAATGGGTAATTAAGGTGGTTTAAGAATAGATTAAAGAGTAGTCTTGCTTGATTTATGCAAATCCACCTTTATTAGGGAGGAATCTCATCATGTGACAACTTCCATGATTTAAGGAAATTGATTGGAAACTTTACTATTCATGAAAATGTGACATAAAGTCTTAAAATCAAGAAAAGGATTTTAAGTTTCTCTAAGCATTCTTAGGTTCTAATTAATCTTAATTAATTATTTTGACTCTGGGTTAGTAATTAGAATTTACTAATATTTATTTAGAGCCTAATATTGCTTAGGTTTTGCTAATCACATCATTAGGCCCAAAATGCACTTAGCTAGGGGTAAAACGGTAGTTTTTCGCAAAAAAAATCTCCAGGGCTACTGAGCTTAAACTATCATTAAACATTGCTTAAAAACTTCGTTTAAAACCTTTTAGTGAAGTCCAAGCTCAACTGGCACGTAATAATGTTACTAGCCACAGAGTGTTTTGGTAATTTATGTGCATCAGAACTCAAAAATGAGATTCTTCTGCTCTATTAACACACACAACACATATAATCCCCTATCATAATCAAAACGTCCCCTTGAGGATGGCCGAGACCGCGATCCTCATTTTCCGGGTAAAATGACCTCAGGGACATTTTGGTCATTTGTACAGGAAAAATTGGAGGCGTTACAGACATGGAGTGGCTCCTAGCAAGGCCTTTAAGCAGAGGGGTACATGAATGAACCAATTATACACCAGAATGAGAGGGATCCTGAGACTATATAGGTATGGGACTATACAGTTAATGATGGTTTATATGAATTGATTGGTACTATCTATGCCAACAAGATGCATCTTCGTTTTGTTAGCCCATCACTAAATAACTCCATGGTTAAGTGTGCTTGACTAGGAGCAATTTTGGGATGGGTGACCTCCTAAAAATTTTTCCCATGGAGCATGTGAGTGAGGACAAAGCATGCTGAAAAATCTATTGGTTTGTGGGGATAGTCGTCAATCCATAAAGCGCAGGATGTTACAAATGGTATCAGAGCCTGCACCTCTCCCAGTATGATGTGGTTCGAGGACAAACCAAGTGAAAGCTAGTAGGCATGTAATGTCCAGTGATGAGGACATGAGTGATCGTCGATGTAAGAAAACACGAACATGAAGTGGCTCCTAGCAAGGCCTCTAAGCGGAGGGGTACATGAATAACTGATTACACACCAGAATGAGAGGGATCTTTAGACTATGTAGGTGTGGGACTATACAGTTAATGATGGTTTTTATGAATTGATTGGTACTACCTATGCCAACAAGATGAATCTTCTTTTCATTAGCTCATCACTAAAGAACTCCATGGTTAAGCATGCTTGACTTGGAGCAATTTTGGGATGGGTGACCTCTGGGAAGTTTTCCCAGGGAGCGTATGAGTGAGGACAAAGCACGCTAAAAAAACCCATGCTAGTTTGTGGGGATAGTTGTCAATCTATAAAGCAGGAGATGATGTTACACCTGGCATGTTGGGGTCCAGGCAAAAAGGTCAAAGTTATTCAGAAGGAGAGAAGTGAGCTTGGCTGAGAAGTGCAAGGGAAGGTTATTTCCTATGAAAGTAACATTTTTGGCCTCATTGCCAATTTGAATAGGTTGCATGTCATTTGCTGCTGAGGGCGATTTTACATCTCCCCCATTAGGTCGAGTTCTGAGATGAGGGATCTGGTCAGTGTGAAAGACTAAGTGGACTTGTTCGATCTTGGGTGGGTTTGGAGCCTTCCGTTTCAAGCATTCATTGTAGTGTGCCCTAGCTTCTTTCAATTGGCGTGGATCACGCCCACTTTGGATTCAGAGACAAGGAACTTCATGGCCAAGTGAGGAGTTGAACCAACAACTCCTCAGGGCGTTGAGGGAAGGTTGCCCCAGGATTATATGGTAGGACTCGGGCAATCGATCACAAGGTATTGGAGGTCGCCTGTCGTCCAGGCTAGCCTGAATGTCATTCTCAAGCATATGTAGCTGAGGACATTGACTCTACTCCTAGTAAATTGACCAGTTCGCCATTGTAAAGGAGTAGTGAGCTTTCAAAGAGCTGCGTCCTCTTGAAAGTAAAGTAGAAGAGAATCTCAACGTAGCTCCCCTAATTAACTAGGATTTCCTGACCAAGAAATTGCCAGCAAGAATGGAAATTATAACAGGATCATGCAAGTTTTCATCAATTCCTTTGAAATCAGAATATGAGAAAGATATCACTAGGTTTTAACTCTTGGATTGTGTAGGATGTGAGGATCACTCTAATGCCATGATAGTCCGAAGTGATCTCTTCCTGACCGAGCTTGTCTCGTCTCCTCTAGTGAATCCTCTAGTAATGTGGTCAATGACGCTATGGATCTTGGTGTCTTCTCTTGACCAAGATTGTTTTCTTCTTCTCTTAGACTTTTTCCGGAGGTAAGGTTTCACTGTTGGAGAACAACGTAGATCTCCGTCCTTGTCTTTCTTTTGTTGGCTTCACCTCCTCTTCTTTTGTTTGACAAATTGCTTGAGGTAGCCTTCTTGAATAAAGCGCTTGATCTGATTTTTGAAGCCTTGGTATTCCTCGGTTGAGTGCCCTAGGGCATTGTAGTAATCACATTTTTGCTCTTATCGGCCAATTGCATGGCAGCCGAGGATTACCTCTTGGAGGTTTCATAAGGTAAGCAGCATAGATCTCATTCAAGATGATGCTCACCCAAGCATTGAAGGTGTCATAGTTGGTGTATCTCTACTCGGAATATCTGGAATCATTCCTCTACATCTTGTTTTTTGATTTGCTGCCTTTGTGCTTCCAGAGTCATCTTTGTTTGAATCCTTCTGTTGTTCTCTTTTGTGCGAAGCTCTTTAGTATTGATGTAGTCGATGGCTCTTTCCCAAAGCTCTTGTATGGTTCGGAGTCTGTTAATGGTTAGGTTCTCCTTGATGGGGGTCATATGTCGATCTTGATTTGATGAAGCTCGACAGCTAGGTCGAGGTAAGGGATCTGGGAAGCTTCTTCGTTGAATTTGGTCAAGTAATCTCCAGGGACTCATCAGAGCCTTGTCTTATGTGCTCCAAGAAGTCCGAGGTCTTAATGTAAATCTTATAATAGACGAATCTGTTAGTGAAGGCTTTGGCGATCTCATCAAAGTTGTGAATGAAATCTAGGGGGATAGAGGAAAGCCAGAAGCATCGACTTTTCAGGAAAGATGGGAAATTTCGACAGAGGATCTTATCAGCTGCCTTGTTGATCAACATCATGGATTTGAACATTGTAATGAAAGATTGAAGGTCTCCAAGCCCATCATAGAGGCGAAGTAATGTTGGGAGCCTAAAGTTGAAAAGTAGGCTAGTCGCCATGAACCTGTCCAAAAAAAGGCCACAATGTATTGGCTCTAAATGGTTGTCGGGCTCGGATTGTAAGTGGTGTAGCAGGAGTAAGAGGGTTTACCATCGTCGAAACCATAGTTTGGATGTTCAATCATCAGTGTTTCCATCACTACCGCGATGCCTTCTAGACGATAGTGGCGGTGGTTGTAGACCTTCAGGCATTGGTTTTCTTCCAGGAGCTTGCGAATAGTCTTAAGGAGTTCTTCAATATTGGGAGGAAGTTGAGGGTTGGTGGGACTGGTGTGGCTTGTAGCGTCAACCATTGGGGTTTGTGTTTGAGGTTGTAAGGAGGCTTGTTTACCAGGCCCCATAGTGGGCGCCAATGTTCTTACCTAAAAGTAGAGGCAAGGTGCAAGTAGCTCCACCGTCTATAGGAATAGGAAGTGGGGTACCTGCAAAGACGTTCTGACACTCAAGTCAATGGATGAATAAGGCATGGAGTGGTAGAGTGTGTAGGAGTGATAAACTTAGGTGTCGTACATGGGGGCGTTAGCCCCCTTAGAGGTTAACCCGTCCTAAATTTGGAGGTAATTTTCCTTGAATAAGGGAGATATTCCTGAATTTAGTCAGTGCTAGATATATTTCATATTAATGATAGATACGATCCAATATAGAAGATGTAAGAAAATAATGAGAGATATAGGGAGATCCTGGATGAGATGTAGGAGATTTCCTCTACTAAATTTGAGGTAAATCCATGGGAGAGCTAGGCACAAGATAGTTGATCTCTAGGACCAGCGTCCAAGCTCTAGTAGTGTGGATCGAGGTGTATGACCCATATTTCTAGTCTAGTACATGTATATGTATGTGTCTATATATATATATATATATATATATATATGATCATTTAGTATTCGTCCTTTAAAATTTGTTTGGCATGCTTTGACAATAAGAGGCAATAGCTGCCAAAGGAGCACATGAATCCCACCACCGTCGGCAATGGTTGCTATAATAAGGACTTTGTTATTTATATTAATATATTGATTTTATATTATTTTATTAAAATAGAATCGAAGTTTCAAAAAGTAAATTAAGTATCAAACTATAATAAAAATTGTTTTATTTATATCATCATTATAAAAGATTAAAATATACTTTCATTATTTAAACGTATCATTAGTTCTGAATTTAATTTCTATATGAAAAAGTTTTTAAAATAGTCCTTAAACATGTCATCTTTTCTAAATAAATCCATATCTATTCTCATAGCTTATTATCATTTCTCATATTATAATTAAGGTTTAATTAATCAGCTTGTCCCTATAGTTTTACCGAATTTTCAATTGGGTTCCTACATTTTAAAAGTTTTCAATTGGGTCCTTATACTAAATAAAAAATTTTAATTGAGTCTTTGGCCCCATCATCCGTTACAAAAATGTAAAAATTGACAGAATATTCTTCTACACTCATCACATGAATAATCACATGGCTTCTTTATGACACATCACCCCTTCACTTACTCACTGGCTCATCGTGAAGCCATAGCATTTCCCCCCAATTTTTCCCTCATCTCCCCTAACATCTCCACCTCACCTTTGCCATAAATCCTCGCGTCCCTTTCTCAGATTCCTGAGCATAATCAGAGGAGCATTGTGTCCATGCTTCAGTGGCTGTCTTGGTGGCAAAGAGGAGCACGTGGAAGTCCAATTTGCGTGCGATTTCATGGATAAGTTAGAGCAAAGGAGGATCACATGGAAGAGTTCTTATTGAGGTATGCATGTTGTTACCGTTTGCATATAGGAATCACAAACACTAAACATTTTTTGCTTTGTTTATTGTTAGCACTATGCACTTTAACTGGATTGGCTTCTACGTCACAATAGGGTTGGGTTGGGTTTGTGTTTGTTTTTGTCTTTAATTTATTTATAGTGATGGTGGGTACAAAGTTTACCATACACCTTCATCATGGTGGTCAGTTGATAACCACAAGATTTGGTTAGAAATATCTTGGTGGAAATGTAGAAAAATATTTACCCTTTGACTTGGATGAATGGTCACTGCAAGAAATTGTAAACAAGCTGAGGAACTAGGATATAAAGGGTATGTTAAGATGTTGTATCACCAGCTTGCCATAGAACCTAACAAAGATACTGCCAAGAAGGTATTTAGATATAGGACTAGTGGAAGACTTAAACAAACTGCAAGAAAATTCTTAAGCCAGCCTATTACAATTGATCTCACTAATGATAACTCTGCTCCAAACACTCTGTGACATCTTTGAAAGAAACTTTATTAAGTTTTAATTAGCATTTTGTATGGAATCCAATGTATATGGTTGTCATGTGGCTAGGGACCACTTTTCTTTTTGCTATCTTTTTTTTTTTTATGACCATTGGATGGATGTGTTAACAAGGTATTAACTTTGTCATTAAATATTGTACCCTTGAGACCTACTATTTTGAATGGTCAAATTGGAACCAGGATCTTAAAGTAAAGTTGTGTTGTCCATTTACTTATTGTGTTGCATTAGGTGATATTTGTTCAATAAAGTGACATTTGAAAATTCTCACAAGCAAGTGACAAAATCATTTGATTTCATGAACAAAACATTTTATTACAATGCCATAAATTAACCAAGAAGGCCACTTTTACATCCGAGAGCTAAACACTATAAATAAGAGCTAAACACCCTCAAAATATGATTTAAACATTCTTGAATTTTCATCCTTCACCTACCTTCTCTTTTTGAAAAGATCCTAAGCCCTAACCCCCCTTCCTAATATTAAGGGAATCATTGCAGTTACAAAGCAAATCAACAGAGACATTCTAATTTTTTTTTTACTTAAAGTAATTAGCCTCTAATCTTCCAAAGTTAGCCTTCATTTTTGTAATATGAGCCTCGAGGCGTCCAATATGAGCATTTAGTCTTCCAACCTCAGCCTCTAATGCTTTTATTTTCTTTTCCTGCTTTGCAAACAACATATTTATCCCTTCATCAACTGGACCATCAATCCATTGGAAAAATCCACATTTTCATGGATCCTACATTTGAAAGAAAGAAACCCACTATTATTACAAAAGAAAACAAAGAATAATTGAAAATAGAGAAAATCAAGCCTCAAACCTGATAGTTAGGACAACCAATGAACCTTTTTCCAGAATTAGTTCATGTGGTTGACACTTTCACCACTAGTTCATAGCCACAATAGCAATGGGTCCTTCTAGAACCCAACGAACCAACTGATTGTAACTTTCTTCCCGTAGAATTCATGGAATTCGCCATGGTGAATGAAGTGAGAGGGAAAATACGAAGGAAGAATAAGGGCAAGGGTTGTTGAGTCAAACAACTGGTGAAGGCAACGTGTGAAGTGTTGGAGATGATAGCTTGAATGAAAAAGAAGAGAAAGGAGAAGAATGGAGGGTAGGAGGAAGCAAATGTTTGGGTTATTGAGGAGGAAATGTTGTCAACATAAGCTTCAAAATTTTGGCCATGGTAGATTTTGGGTAAATTATGGACTTGTAACGAGCCTTAACTCTAAAATAGAGGAAGGTGCCACGTCATCCGTTAACTCTCATGTTTTTTGTAATAGATGATAGGGTTAGGTACTCAATTGAAATTTTTTATTTAGCATACTGACCTAATTGAAAACTTTTAAAATATAGGGACTCAATTAAAAATTTGGTAAAACTACAAGGATTGAGGGATTAATTAAACCTATAATTAACTAAGCGTTGAAATAGTTAGATCGTATTTGATTAATCAGTTTAACTCACAAATGACGTTATAACTCTAATTGATATGACTTAATTGGCTATTTCATTTATTTAGTTGATTATTATGAGATAAATGACAAACTATAACAGTTAGTAGGAGCTTATTTACACAATATGGGACGTATAGGTACTATTTAAAAAAAAAAACAATACATGGACTAAATTCAAAATCAATGACGCGTACAAGTGGTAAAATTATATTCTAACGCCTAATATATGATAAGAATGATGTAATAAAAAAAATTGATTTTGATATACTGACAATACTATCTATATAAAATTTGGGTAAAGCTTTATTTAGGTCCCTTTATTTTATCAAAGTTTCAAAAGTTTTTTTTTCTTATTCTATTTACATCCCTAATATTCTTAAGATGTTTTAATCTTATCCTTTTTATAGAATGCACCCAAATTATATATTAAAAAAAAGTAAAATAAAGGTCAAATTACAATGTTAAAAAGCCACAACAAAACAAAAAAAGATAACCTTACAATGTTAAGGGGTCACAACAAGACAAAATATCAAGTTTTCTATCACAATTTAAAGTTCATTTACATTTTGAAAACGTTAGGAATATAAATAGAACCAAAATAAACTTTTGAAGACCAAATAAATTGAAACCCTTAATAGTTGATAAAAAGTGAGGGGCGTAATTAAAGTTTCATCCAAAAATTTTTATATTATATCTAATCAAATTCTCTCGTTTACATAACTTTGTAAACAATAAGGGTAAGAGTTAATCATATTTGTGTATTTGATGATACATTATCAGATATATAACATTGTAAAACATTTTACACTTAAATCTATAATAAAAATAATATAAAAAATAGATATATGTGATTAAGATTCTAGGAGAAGTACTTCTTTAAAATTAGAAGTAGAAGCTGAAGTAGAAGTAAAAGCAAAAAATTGTTAATTTGTCATTTAAGCAAACTAAATTTTACCCAAAGAATGATTAAAACCCTAATTTCATCCTGACTAATATTGCGAGGAACAATAATCCCCCAACACTTAAAAGTCCTTATGTGGTCTCTCACTTTTCCCTAAAAGGGGTACATTAGTCTATCTGTTAATTCGTCATCCAACGTGTAATGGAAAAACACATATGAATCATAAAATGTTCATTGACTCCATAAAGCTCTGCAATTACATATTACTAATCTCTCATAAAAAAAAACAATATATTTTTTATCCCCTTACTTTTACTAGATTTTTTAATTTGATCTATTACCTTTTATTTTCTCAATTTGATCATTTATATTTCAAATTATTTTTAATTTGATCCAAGTCATTATTCAATCACATAATTGATGAAAAATATGATGTAGCACAAAAAGGCACGTGATAGCATTTTCTATCAATTATGTGACAGAACAATGTTTTGAGACCAAATTGATAACAATGTGAGACATAAAGGACCAAATTGATAATAATTTGAAACATAAACTATCAAATTGAAAAATGGAACGAATGTAAAAAATCAAAAAGTCCATTTTCCACAAAAGAAAAAAAAAAACCATGTTTTGATATTTTCTTTGTTAACTACACTTATGCATCAGCAACTCTTAACCTCATTTACTTTCAAAACATATTATATATACTCATTTTATCTAGAATAACATATCAATCCATCCATCATCCACCATTAAAATGATATATTTTTTATTTTAAATGTTTTGTTATGATATCCCAGGCAAAATATATTCATATTACAACTCTTTATTTTCTTATTACACATCTCAATCCAAATGACAATGATTAGTGTTAACATGGAGTTCAATGAAATATTATTAATTTAATAAGCCACGTGTCTTTTTTTAAATTTATTTAGTGTTGAAATGACAAGTACTGAGAAAAACAAAATTATGACCATATGAAATAAAATTCCAGTTAATAATCGTATAGATCTTTACTCCTAAAACAGTATAGATGATTAATCCTAAAATATAACTATTAATAAAAGCACAGAATTAATTAAAAAACAAACCTGTAACCAAAAAAGAGTAAATTAAAAAACAAGCCACCCGGGAAATCTTATATGTCCAGTTGTCCACTATCACTTCAACACACGATGCATGTGCTCCTACATAATCCAAATAGGCTTCATAGTTCGCCCAAGACATTAAGTTCATGCGTGTGAAACTTTACATCCGTAAAATCAAAACCAGAAAGATCAAAATCCTTCTACTTCAACTATAAACAGAATGGCCCCTACATGAAGGCACGGAAAAATAACTGATCAACTTGAAACAGCTGTTACGTTAAAACTGGAGTCTACAAAGACCGAAACAATTTTTGCAGTAATACAGCAGATAAATGCAAATCTTGAAGAGTGCTCATGCGAGAGCATCCACGATCCCCATTCTTTCTTGAATGTGAATGGATCCCTAGGCAGAATAGAAACAATTCGTTTTAAAGATCCATGCTCCATTTTCCTCTTTCTGGCTTTGCTGTACAACCTGTCATTAACTCAAGACTGCATGTCAGAATACAGGACGGGACTTTAACATCCCTCCCTAGAGCAATTAATAGGAATTAGTAACAGCATGGGACTTGTGAGTGAAAACATAAGCATCAAGTTGAAGTTTTTACTGTTGGTAGTATGTTTCAGATCCACAAATTTAGAAGGGGAAAGCTCTAGAATCTACTTGCAAGTATTATGGGAATAACAAATTAGAGAACAATATTCACAGCAACACTCTAGAATATTCCCAGGCCTTACTCATTCCTATCAGCAACACAACCCAAGCACTTATTTGCCCAAACTGCCAGCTTATAGACTATAAGGCAAGATAAACTTGTTTTGTTGAATTACACCTAGATATGACTGTAGATGCATTACTCAACAACAGAAACTGGTTTTGGAACTTTCCACAAGAAGCAACCAAGATTTATGATAGAAACTGGTTTTTGAACTTCCCATCTACATTTATAACATCATTAACATTTCTTTCTCCATCAATATCTCTGAACACGTTGGTCATAACATGAACTTGTAATGGTAACAAAAGCACTGTCTGAATATTAACATAAACGAGATAAACCATCAAATGCAAAATTATCACTGAAGAAATCAAAGCAGTGGGATCTAACAACTGATGCTAGGGGAGATTGTTATCCATTGAGGGTATAGATTGACTATCTAGAGAAATTTGCCGATGATTCAAGAACATACCATTCATGATGTTTTTTGACCCAGAACTTCCTCAATAGCAAGATGTATATAAAGTATAAAGTGGGGACAAAATTTTATATTGGGGATAAAATTCTGTTTAACCTAAAGCCAAGGGTACCTGCGCATGATTAGCACAATCAGAAGCTAATGAGCACTGGGTGCATCTCTCATGCTCAAATTCAGGCTGTTCCGCATGGTCCTCCTTCCAATTCCAGCATTGCCTTGCATCATGGCAGCAAATTCACCATAATCGATCCTTCCATCCTAAAAAAGAAAAAAGACAAAACCATGAAGCATAATTGCACTAGAAGAGGGTGAAGGAACTTAAATTCAATTAAGTAATTGCATGAAAAAAAGAAATATGCTTGTCAAATCTTTAGAATTCTAGTATTTGATATATCAGATGTATTTAAGGCATGATAAAAGTTCTGATTTATTAGTTGTTTCACAAGTATAACATCTCTGACCCAAAAGGTATAATGTATAGATGAAGATGGTATAGTGCATAGTGCATAACCCTTATCAACCGAATAGGAACCTGAAACAAGGCACATTTTATTTTAAGGAAAGAAACTTAAAATCACTGCTGTTATCAGTAATGCATCGATGGGCATTTGTACAAGAAGAGAAAAGAAATGTAGAGACACTGTTAGCATTTTGAGGGGCTTCCTTACTCCCTTCCCAATTCTCACTCACATCTTGCCTCGCCTTCCGCTCTCCTCTTCTCTTTTGTCTCATTCCCACTACGAAAATCTGTCTCCTGCACCTGGCACCAGGTAAGGTTGCATCACACTTCCCTTGCGCACTACTCCCAACAGCCATTAATCCCCTCTTACAATTATCTTTCTTGCTATTGTTCACCGAAACTTAGTTATAGGTGGCTGTCTAAAGCCCAAATCCAGTCATATATGAAAAAATAGAAAAAGCCTAAAGTCCAGATGCTACTGCAAGTTCTTTCTTTTAGTCATATTAGTTTTCATGAAAATTATGATTATCAATTAGTATAACTGAATTGTTCTTGAAGCAAATAGTATTAACAATTAATAAAAAAGCACAGGTTGGGAAAAAACCTGATGATGCTACTTTAATTACTATACCTAGGCAGATATATATGACAGCTAAGTAATTTTGGCAATAATAATTATAATGTAATCAGAACAACTTAACATCACAATGTTTTGTCACGTCTTTTGACTATCAGAATATAGCTCTAATAACAAAATATAAATGATAGAGAGCCAGATTTTTTTGTTTTTGGTCAAAATAATGTTGCATGCTTGTTGAGGCTTTGATGTGTAAATGGTCCTTAACACTTCATTACGTCCCACAATCATCATTTTATTATGCCAATGTTCTAGCTTCTAGCTGTGTAGCATTGCTCATAAGTTCATAACAAAATACTCTTAAGCAATTAGCATATCCCTTATCCTTTTATAAACTCATTAGTATTATTTTCTCCATTTCCTATTTGAGGATTTGATGAAACTAAATACTTTCTACAGTAATTATCATAATTTATCTAGGACACTGCATATGCATTTTTGAAAACAGAGATGCAAGCTTCCACCAGTATGCAACAAATTCAAAATATAATATTTATTTTAATTGCCACCAAAATAATTTAAGATGCAAATACAAATTCAAATTGGTTAATCAAAACTAGTTTTAAGGATCTAAATTTGTTGTAGATGTCAGAGACTTAGATAACGTTATCTTTATAAGCTATAGTCTTTGACGTGAAACTCCAGTTAATGTAGCATAATACCAAATTAATACTGTTTACAACATGCAAGCTTTTTTCCCCACAGAACATTCAAATTAGATTTCAAATAAAATGGAAACCAATTTATGGTAAATAAGGAATAGAAAATGTGAAGACCAAAAGACCAGGGATTTCTTATGTCAGTCTACAGAACAAGTGTAAATCACTTACATTATCTTGATCAACTTCCCTAATAATATCTTCAAGAAAAACATCAGTCATGTTATGTTCTGCACAAGCTTGTTGAAGTTCATCAACTGTAATATAACCACTCCCATCCTTGTCAAAATATTGGAATGCCGCAATGAGATGTTCCTCACGCTCTAGTTTGTTGAGATGAATTGTTGCAGCAATAAACTCCCCATAATCTATGGTTCCACTGTTGTCCACATCAGCCTGAAATAACAAAAACATTTCAGCCGCATGGAGCAAAATCAAAGAGTATATACAAGTTGCAGTTCATACAGAAAAGTTGAATTATTTATTTAAAGGATGACTACTTAGTCCTCTGGTTTTCTACAATAACATCATGTTTAAGCATGCTTCACTAATATCCAATGTCAACTTAACCATGAAAATTACAAGTTCTCAGCCAAAAAGGAACTCGTATAACTGACATAAGTTGTGCATGAGTCAATATCTTGTCATAGATCAATTCTATCCAATATATTATATTTTTTCTTCTATAAATAAAACTATTATTAATAAAGAGGAGAGGAAAAGTATGAAAAGGGTGATGATAAGGTATCCTCAAGAGTTGGAGGGGGGGGGAACTAAATAAAACACCAAAAAAAAAAAAAAGCAATACAAATGTAATTGCATATGACCAACTTTCCTAAAAAAACTTAAACTGTTAAGTGAAAACACATGAATAGTCTACTACAATGTTTTCAAAACTAGACAAGCCACTATACTTGTAGTCTTGTAGAAGAAGTTTAAGGTTTTGAGGTTCAAACAAGGTCGAGCAAAGGTTAAACAATGTTTTTGCATATGTATATTACAAAAATATATAACAATATGTTTTTGAAAAATTATCATTCATGTGTTAAGTATACAGATAAAATGACATAAAAAATATTGCAATACATTTATAAATAGCATGTGGCAGTACCGCATCTAATAAGTAAAAGGGGAGATAAGGCCCCTTATTATAACCACCGTTGCAATACATATACTGACATGCACCCACTTTATATGTGCATTATCTAAGCACAAACTTTATACGTGCACCCATCACTTCAGGTCAGCCAAACCTAACATGAACAACATCACAAAATGACTTAAACCTAAACCAGCGAAAGCACCAATCCTCTTCCAAGACCAAACTAAGCCAAGCACCATTGACCCAAATTATATTCTTTTTTTCTTTGGTGCTAATTATATTCTTTTTTGAATTATTTAAATGCCAAATCCTCTTCCAATGTTTGATCTTTGAACTATGTACTAAGAGTAACGAAGATTGAGGAAAATCATGCAGCAGGATCAATGAAAGAGAATAAAATATAAAGTAATAAGAAAAATATTAGAAGAGTTAAAAGATCATTTTTCAAAGAGAATAGGAAAAATAAGGAACAGGAGTGTGTACACAGAATACAGAAATACAATTTTCACATAACTAACACCCTACCGCTTCCATAAGATCACGTATCTCTGTATCCTTAAGGGTAGACCCATATCTTCTTAGACCAGCCTTGAGTTCATCAAAAGTGATTGCACCACTGTTATCAGTATCCATAGCCTGAAACATTTCTCTCAAACCAGCAATCTCCTCTTCGGACAAACTTTCAGCAATCACCTAAGAAAATAGCATAACAAGCAATTATAACTGCCAATCTCATTGGTCAGTAACACAGTAGGTAATGCTCAAAGACAGCAATGTTTATCAGAATTAAGATATAGCAACTGAAAAATAAGAGAACTACTTAAAATAATAAGTTAGAACTAAAGTTACCTAGTTTCAAACAAAAACATAATAGAGGAAAGACCATTGAAAATTAAGAGAAATTACAGAAGCTTGACAAGGTGAGGTTCATTTGGCGTAGAAGAAGTGAATGAAAGTTTGTTGACTAGACAAGCCAACAAGAACTTCATAATCATCATGAGAATGCATTTTTCTATTTTTCATAATGATGTACAAGCATACATTCATAAATAAACAAATATTCATGCATACATTAGCTTCACTTACCCGCAAAGCCATCTTCTTTAGCTTGTTCATTGCAGAGAACTGTTTGAGACGAGAAAGAACAGCAGGGTCCAGTGCTCTGTCAGGGGCAACTCCATTTTCACATATCCATGGATGACCTAAACAGGTACAACAATTAAAAACCTTTGATCTAAAAACTAGACTAAATCATGCATAACAATGCAGACAAAGCACAATGAAATAAAAATGGGCAATATTCTGAATATCTGCAAAATTTAATACATTCCTTTGTTTTATATAGCTGACAAGGAATATTTGGCTCTTATGTAAAACTGAAGTTTGCTTTCAACCAAAAAACAACTTTGATGTGTCTAATGATTTAGAAAGGAGGACTAGTTCTTCTAAGGTGTGTATGCAACAGATGAGGCAACACCAGTGAGACTTTAATCACCTATCTATTGCATCTTTAATCAATTTGAATACATCTTTGAAAGCCTGAATAGCACAAGAAGAGGCCAATTTTAATGTTCAGCCCTCTACTATATCTACTCAGTTATAACTCCACCAAGTAACTATAGTGACTAGTTTAAAAGGAAACACCATCTATTGAATTCATATCATCATGAACCTTGTTTATAATAAGTTTAGTACAACAGACGAACATACATAAGACTTCATGAGCCGTTAACCGTTCTGAAGGCCGAGAACAGAGCATCTTTCTTATTAGATCTTTTCCACTATCAGATATTAGAGGCCATGGATCCGAGTCAAAATCTATATGTCCCTTCAAAACAGCATCAAATATTCCCTGCTGGGTTTCTGAATTCCGAAAAGGAAGAAAGTTTCAGTTGTGTCACAGATGAAAAACTGAAGAAGAGTAGATCAAAAAGGGTGTTAACATTAACATATACCTGCCCAAAATGGTGGCACTCCACTAAGTAATATGTACAGTATGACACCCGCTGTCCACACATCTGCTTCAGGCCCATAATGCTTGAGGAGAACCTCAGGAGCAACGTAGTACGGGCTGCCTACCACATCAGTGAAAACTTGACCTGAGGCATTAAGATTGAATTAAAAATTATTAAACAAATTCTAATTAGAATGTAATGGAGTTTCCTAATTAGTAACTAGTAATAATTCGGAACACAAATACCAGTAAGTTTCAAGATAAGAATAATAATAAATTGTTATTTAAATACATCAACAAACCTTATGGAAGGAGAATTCAGAAGCATGAAAAAGAAGACAAAGGAAAAAAAGAGTACGCATTTATGACATATAAATGTTCCTGCCTAAAAGTTACAAATATATGCAATAACAAAAAGTTAATGTTGTTCTTTAAAGGTAAGCAGAAACATAAGGGGATAATAATGAGGAAAAAGTGGCGTATGATATAAAGAGAAGAGCAAAGAAAGGAATACTTGTTACCTGGTTTGAAGAAAACAGACAGGCCAAAGTCAATTGCTTTAAGAGAGAAATCATCGTCCTTATTGACCAACAAAAAGTTTTCAGGCTTAAGATCTCTATGCATAACCCCGAGGGAATGGCATGCTTCAACAACTCCAACAATAATTTTGGTCAATTCTGCAGCCTTCCTCTCGGTGTAGTGGCCCCTCTGGATGATGCGATCAAACAACTCGCCCCCAGAACAGAGCTCCATGACAATATGAACATAGAGGGGATCTTCATAAGCACCCTTGATAGTGACGATGTTCTTGTGACCAGCTAAATGGTGCATTATCTGAATTTCCCTCCTAACGTCCTCCACGTCCTCCTTGGAAATCAACTTCCTCTTGGAGATGGATTTGCATGCATATTCAATGTTGGTGGCATTCTCGGTGCATAAATAAGTGGTGCCAAATTGCCCCTGGCCCAGCTTACGGCCAAGAGTGTATAGATCACGAATGTTGGGAGTCTTGTGACCCAGGACATAATATGCTTGGTTGTCGAGGCCTCGGCGCATGATGGTGTCCTTCTTGAAGGGTGGATTGCTGGTGTTGCTGTTGCTGTTGTTGTTGTTGTTGTCGCTGCTAATGCTCTCTGCTGAATTCGGATTTTGTTTGGTAAGGTGGTGTTCTGAGTAGGAGCGATCAGATGGAGTGTTGCGTTTGGAATGGTCTTCGGGCTGGCTGAAGCCCTGAATATATTTTCCTTTCAAAGATCCGCGGCATGTGTTGCCCATGAAACAATACAATTTATATATTACGCTCTTTTCCTCATCCAAAGATCTCTCATCAGGTTCCCTTGTGCTGTGATGTCATGTGCTCGCAATCATAATAATGATAATAATCAAAATCGCAACCAAAATCAAAGACCAACTCATTTCATATCACGCAATCTAATCTAATCATCTTATAGCTAGACTTTCAGATGAAAAACGAAAAAGGAAAAAAAAGACCACGTAATAATAACAATAATAATAAATAATCGATGGAATTCAATTAAGCGTACCAGACCCGGAAGGTGTGAATGGAAAGAGGATGGATGGATGGATAGATAATCTCAACCACTCAAACTTGGTTTCCTTTCAATTCATCCTTCTCCTGTAGCTCCAACAGATCTCCAGCAAATTAGTCACAGAAAAAAGCTGTATATTTTCGTACTTGTTAATTTTAGGATGGATTTGGTTTGTATTGGCTCCTGCCGAGAAACATCGGAGGTCAGTGCTGACCAGCTACGCCCACTTCTCTCTGTAGAATTTTCAATTAAATATCACGCGGCTTCGGCCTATCTTTTTCCTTTTCTCTCTTTTTTAACCCTCCCCTTGTATTATGTGTCTTGCATTTCTATTTTTTAGTTCCAATTATTATTGCAAAGCCCGTAAGCCTAAATGTGTCAGTTGCTAAAATTCAAAATGATAATGTTCAGAATATTATTTATAACACTAATTTCTTTTTGGTCAAATAAATTTAATTTCTGTATGCTTAGAGTGTGGTTGGTTTGGGGTCAGAGGAGGGTAAAATTTGCAAGGATTAACGTTATAAGTAAAATTTCACATAAAATTTATTGATGAAAATTTTACCCATTATTACTCTCTAATCAAACATATCTAATGTTTAAAATTTTTTTACACAATCAACCAATATAATTTCACTAAAATGATAAATCATAATAAATAATTACCCACTATAATGTCCATTCACCATAATTTATCATTTTGATGAAATTCTACTAGTTGATGATATTATAAAATTATTTTATATTCTTCGAGTATAAAAATTTAATTTATTATTTATTATTATGCATATTATTTTTAATTTTAATATGGAAATTTTCTTAAACTTAAAAATCTAGTAATGTTAAAAATATCAAAGGCAACTTTAATTAAATAACACTTTATAAAATATCTATGATTTATAAAATATATAAAATTTTAATTTAAGGTGTGCTTGGTTTTGAAATAAAAGTGCGGATAATTCTTTATAAATAAATTTCATATGTAAAATTATTCATAAAATTTATCTATGAAAATTTTACCTCATTTTTACCCTCTAATCAATTAACCTTAAAAGTGAGTTTTGTGAAAAATAATCAATAAACTTTTATTTCATAATATATGAATTACTTAAAGTTATATTAGAGTATTAAAAAAAATTAAATGTGAGTAATGTTACGAATTTGGTTGATCCACAAGTGAATTGGGCCTAGATATACAAGCCCCTAACCTACGAAGGGCCTAATCTAGGACCCAATTATGATTATAGAAGGCAACACCTTTTACGAGTTGCTTTTTTCCCTCTAGGTAAGGCAATGCAAATGTTGACTAACTCAATTAATTAAAAACATTGTCTATTGTCTGATTATAGGCAACACTAATGGTGAAAATAGCATAAGTGTTGCTATTTTCCGATTATAGGCAACATGATAATTGTTTATGAAATTATTTAGTTTTTGATTTGGCTTAAATTACATACTTTGTCCTTAGTTTTTCTAAGTGAAACACTTAAAAATGCTAGAATATGGCTTATTATTTTCTTGCATCTTTTGTTGAAAATTAAAGCCATAAAGCACTATTTATTAAGGTGAATTGTAAATTTTAAATTAGAATCTCATTAGGTGATTTTTTACCATGAAAATTGTAAATTTTGAAGCTTAAAAATCATAGTTATAAAACTTGACCTATCGACTCGAATCAGGTAAAAGTCACTGGATCACTGGTAAATTAAAATATAATTAAATTAATATATAAAAATACAATTTAATGTAATAAAATATATGTTATATATTAAAAAAAAAACATAACACTAAATGTTGACTAGCCTAGTGGTAAAGAGTGGCACCCTCCTTCCCCTTCTTGCAGAGAAGGTTTGAACCCCACCTATGATATTTTTGAGAAAATTCTGAATTTTCTTGAAGGCATTGGTTCACTCGCTTTACCCCTTTTACCGAGTTTGACCGAGTTTGACAATTGCAAAACCGGTCCAATGGCAAAACGTGGCCAGGTGGCTGATTCACTGGTTTTTTGATTACGGCCCTTAGTTCTTTTTTATTACACTATTAAAAAGAATTCCAGTTGGTAGCCAAGAGGAAGGAAGCAAGGCATGAAGAAAAAGCCATTGAGAAGAGCATTTTAGTAGTTAAGTCGCGACTTGAAATCTATTAGATTACAACCTACTTGGCACACAATATGTTCCAGGATTTTTAAAAGTCAAGTTGTGACCTATTGTTTTTGCCAGGTTGTAACCGACAAGCCAAGCCCAATTTAGTAATGTTTTAAACCAGATTTTAGGACCAGCAAAGGAAAGTTCATTTTTCCTACCTTTTTTAGCATATTTTCAGAGAGAAAACCTAGGTTTTAGAAGAGGCTAACACTAGAGAATTTATCTTGGCCATTGAAGACTAAAGGCTTGGAGGAGGATTGAAGCATTATTTGTTCATCTCTTTCGTTTTTTTTTTTTGTTCTATAATGTTCATTATGTTTCTTGAACTAATGGTTTGCTTGTTTATTGTTATGGATAGCTAAACTTGTAGCTAGGATCCTTTGGAGCCCTCTACGATCTTGGATGTTTGTAAATTTACTTGTATGAATATTGATGATGTTAGTTTTGGTTATTCATTTCTTATCTTAATGCTCTAATATGTTTGACTACCATTTAAGTTAATTTGGGGGATTAGCTTAAACTAGACAAAGGAATAGGGATATTGGACCTTGGTTATGGATAATACTTGTTCTTTTGCACTTAATTAGCTTAGGTGTAAGGATTAGTCAATGGAATGGAAACATACCCATTGACCTTGCATAGCATATATATGCTTTATGTTAGTTCTTAATGAGTTGAATTCACATTAATTCACAAGGACATTTAGTGTTTTAGGTGAAGGAGAGGCAATTAATTGACCTAAACATACGCTTAACTATAATTGGCATGCTAACAAAAACCAACTTGTTGATGTTTATTTAAGTAATTTGCATATCCAAGTGAAGTAGAGGGTGAAAAGGTCCCCTAGGCCTTTTAACCTTAGTTGTCTCTCATTTTTAGTTGTATTATTATTTTTTTAATTACTAGTTCATTTCCTTCTTTGCTTTTAATTTCTCATCAAATCGTTATTGCTTAAACCTAAACATGGTATTTTAGTTAATGGCTGGTATACCTCTACACAATCCCTGAATACAATACTCTTTTACTCATCACCATATTACTTAAGCGACCTATGTACTTGCGGTGTTATACATGTTTTTGTAGGCAGCCATCAAGTTTTTGGTGTTGTTGTCAGGGGATTGGCTATATTATATTTGTGTGCTACTTTTGATTTAAATTACAAGTTCTTGACTTAAGCCTTCATTTTCTTTTATTTTTAGGTACCTCTTAATTTGCATGCGACGCTCTAAGAGCCTTAGAGATATTTTGATAGTGTGGATTTAGAAGGAATTTTTTTAATTTCCATGCCGACCTCATACTCATCGCACTAGATGCGGCATAGCAAATCAAGAGGGCCCCAACAACTCTGCGTGGGATTATGCTTCTCCACAACTCCAGGATGTGCACTCTAGCATTCACAGGCCTCCATCCAAACTCAGGTCGTGCATAACATAGTTCAGTTTGGTTGCCTAGTGAAGATCCTGGTGCTCATCTTCTAACTTCCTAGAAATGTGTGATACCTTATAACACAATGGCATTTCGGAGGAAGGTATTCATTTGTGCCTATTCCCATTCTCTCTAAGGGATAAAGCTAAGGCATGGCTCTTTTCGCTTCCTACAAACTTTATCACTACATGGCATGAGTTGGCCCAAAAGTTTCTTGTCAAATTTTTCCCACCAATCAAGACAACTAGGCTACACTCAAACATCACTTCTTTCAAGTAAACAATTGGTGAAACTCTATATGAGGCATGGGAAAGGTTCAAAGAGATGCTTAGGAAATGTCCACACCATGGCATTACTAAATGGCTCCAACTTCAGACCGTGTACATGGGAGTACTTCCTCAAGAGAGAGCTACTATTGATGCTGCAACAAGTGGTGCATTGATGGCTAGACTGGTAGATGCTACTTTTGAAATCTTAGAGGAAATGGCAGCTAACGATTATCAATTGCCAACCAAGCAAGTGACTACAAAGAAAGTAGCTGGTATGTATAAGGTGGATGCCCTCACTTCTCTCTCTGCTCAAGTGGCAGCTATTGCTAAGCCGCTGGATACAATGGGTGTGAACTCTATTGACAGCCCTCTTTGGCTTGTGATTTATGTGGAAACCTACACTCTAGTGATCAATGTCCCCATATCATGGAAAATGTACAATTTTTAGCTCAAAATCACCAATCTGGTCCTAATTGACCATTAATAACAACTATAACCAAAGAAGGCGAAGTCAAGGCAATTATGCTTGTGGAGGTAACAAACAAGTCTCTTCTTCCTTCACTTAACCTAAGATGGCTCCAAAACTTTCACTTGGCTTCCAACCACAACCTTCCCCACCTAAGGAGCACTTTCAAGACTGAACTTCAACCCTTGAGAGCATGTTCATGACCTTCATTAATAAGACTCGATGCTTACATGGCCAAGACTGCTCATTTAGTTGGCCAAGATGCTCATTTGGCTTGCCAAGATACTCTCTTGCAAAGTCAAGTTACTTTATTGCGAAACTTGGGGACTCAAATCGGCCAACAATGAGTAATAGCTCTTTGGGAACCTTTCCTAGTGACACAATCAATAATCCCAAGGGTGGCAACAATGAGCAATACAAGACCATAACTATTAAGAATGGGAAGGAGATTGAATAGAATCCAAAGACAAAGTTGTTGTATAAGAAGGTGGGACGAGCTGAACATGAGGAAGTGGTTAAATAGAATGAGGTTGACAAGAAAAATGTAGTTTCCAAAAAGGAGGAGAACAAAAAAGTTGAGAAGCCCATCATTCCTCCCCTACTATTCCCTAACCATCCTGCCAAGCAAAAGCTTGATGCACAGTTCCAAAAGCTCTTGGAAGTCATCAAGAAGCTTCACATAAACATTCCCTTTGTCAAAGCTTTGGAGTAAATGCCAAGTTATGTGGAGTTTATGAAGGATATTCTTTCAAAGAAGGGCAAGCTGGGTGACTTTGAAACTTTTCCATTAACACAGGAGAGCAATGCCATTTTGGAAAAGAAGTTTCCTCCTAAGTTAAAGGTTCCTAGAACCTTCACTATTCCTTGCCATATTGGAAACGGATTCTTTGGGAGAGCCTTATATGACTTAGAGGCAGGCATAAATCTCACACCCTATCAATATTCCAAAAGTTGAGTTTGCGGAATGCAAGCCCACCATTATCACTTTTCAACTAGCAGATCACTTTTTCACCTATCCTAAAGGGATTATTGAAGATGTCTTAGTCAAGGTGGATAAGTTCATATTCCTTGCAAATTTCATCATCTTGGACATAGAGGAAGACCGCAATGTGCCAATAATTCTTGCCCGTCCTTTTTTAGCCATAGGTAAGACTGTTATTGATGTTCAAAAGGGTGAGTTGACTATGCGTGTGCAATACTAATAGGTAACATTTAATATTTTTAAGGCCATTGAATTCCCCCATGGGTATGAAGAGTGTTCTTATATAGGCATTTTTGGACCATGGCATTTCTGATTCTTTTCATGAGAAATATCCTCAAGACCATATTTCATTGTCATTAACTAGTGCATTGGTCATGTTTATAGCATTAATGATGTTTATTATGATTGTGTTAAACTCCTTGATGCGTCTCCTAACATCATTATGATTGTGTTAAACTGTTGATGTGTCTCCTAAGTTTTTCAAGTCATCTCAGTTTTAGCCCTTAGAACTCCCTTCATCTAAAGCTTCTTTGAAGCTTTCAATTAAAGAGCCTCCAAAGTTAGATTTCACGCTGCCAAGTCCTTTGCATTATGCCCATCTTGGAGCTACGCCTTGCCATTGATAATTTCACCAATTCCAAGTAAGGAACAAGTAGACAAGCTGCTCAATGTGCTCAAAGATAAAAAAAAAAAAAGAAAAAACAGAGTGTAGGTTGGACTAAAGAATACATCTATTATATTAGCCTAGCAACTAACATGAAAAAGGTCTTATTTGAAGGTGACTTCAAAGCCTCCATCGAGCACCAATTGTGTTTAAGCCCCAGATTAAGCGAGTGTGTTCCTAAAAGGAGGAAATGACCATTATATCCAATGAAAATCGTGAATTGATCCCCATATGCAATACGACTCAAACTCCCCCTAACAAAGCCCGAATTTGGGTGCTCAAGTCCATTTTTGGTAGGGAAAGTGTTTTCCCATGGAGTTGTGATTCATGGAGATCCTTCAAAGCCAACCTATGAGGTCAACAGCCAATGGCTCAAGTTATGCTTAGGTGGAGAGGGTTGCACTATTATGCTGAATGAGAAGAATGAATTAATCCTCATTTTTAATACTAGACATAAACTATTCTCAATGAAGCACAAATTTCAATGGTCAAGTCCAATTTTTATGGTAAAAGAGCCTTTTCGAGGAGTTGTGAGTATTGCATATTTGAATTTGAAGTCAACCAACAAAGTCAACACCCAATGGCTCAAAATGCACTTGGGAGGAGAGGAGAATTGTTGCAAAGCTTCTCTCATTTTCTTTCCAACAACTTGAGTTTGTGACACAGTTTAGCCAAAACTATAACTAAGGTGCTTCTTGGGAGGCAACCCAAGTTCTTACCCTCTTTTCTCTTAATTTGGTGTTTTTCTACTTGTTCTAGTTTGGTAGCAATATGTTTAGTTTATTTGATTTCATATGCACAATACTCTTTATCATGCTTAGCATTTCATGTTTTGATAATTTCATTTAGGCATATGTTGTTCTTTTATCATTCCACAAGTGCTCTATAGCTTGAAGAGTTGTTGGTTGCATATTTGGAGTACTATTGTAGTTGTTTGGTTGCTTGAGCAAGTTCTTAGATTGTATGGTTCTTAAGCATCAATGTTGCTGCATAATTTTACAACATAATGTGTGTTAGATAATTCTTATGTTTTCTTGTGTTTGTACTGTTGGTGTCTTTGATCTTGTATGTTGTTCATGTTATTTGTGTTGTTTTCATGCATGATTTGGTTGCCTAGCTTGTGTTTTTCTGGTTTAAAGTGAGCATGTCGCACTTTATTTGCTTGAATTCATATTCACGATGCCCTTTATCATACTTAATTCTTGTGTTTTGCTCTTTGTATATAGGTCATAGTGTTATAAGTATATTAGAGTGTGTATGAGTTTTTTTGTTGTGTGGTGTCTATGTATTCAAGTTTGATGTCATAGTGTTTAAATTGTCCAATTCACATGCATTATGCTCTTTTTCATGTTTAATTCTTGTGGTTTTATGATTTTATATGAATCTTAGTGTTAATTATAGTCAAGGTTTTAAATTGCAGCTGCATCAAACCTAATTGCGGTGTGATGCATTTTTACATAAATTAATCACAATGCAACCACAACAGGCCGCATCGAACCGCATCAAGGCAACAACAAGCCTCAATGGGCTCTTTTTCAATTAAAAGACATGTAAAAATTTCACACGGCATCAGCCGCATTTTCACCCGCAACAATCGTAACCACAACCGCATCCATGACTATAACTGTAATTTAAAACATTGAATGTAGTGAATTAGTCTTGTTGATATGTGAGAAGTTATTTTGTTGAGAAGAAAAGAGTTTGGCATCACTAAAATTCTACTCATAATTGCATCAAGGTTGCAACCTGTTAATTTAGCTAGGTCGCGACTTGCTACTCGTAGATTGTACAAAAATTTCAAACCTGAGAGCAATAGATGGCAACTTAAGTTGGGTCGCAACTTGATGCTCGACGATTGCACAGAGATTTCAAATCTAAGAGCAATAAGTGGAAACCTGAGTTAGGTCACGACTAAATGCTCACAGGTTGCACAAAACTTCAGACCTGAGACCTCCAGACCTTAGACCTCCAGGTTGTAACCTAAGTTGGGTTGCAACTCAAAACTTTTCAAAGATTGAAAAAAAAATCCTCCCCACTTACACAACTCAAACACAAACCCTCCATTCATCTCTCTCTCCCTTCCACCTATGACCCTTCATTCCTGCGACCACCATCGACATCAAACCTCTCTCCCTCTTTGCCTAGTCGCGACTTAGAGCACCCATGCCTAGCATGATCGCACTTCATCCTCCATCTCTCAATCTCTTTGCACTCAGCCCTTTCCTCCCTTCGTCATGTCAAAAATGCCTAACTCACTCTCTTACCGTTCCATCATCCACTTAGCTCCACCAGCTAGGGTCACGACCTTGTGAATCCAACACCATTGTGAGTGTTGCATCTCTGCCTTTTCCTTCATCTCTCCACTTCTTCGCATAACCAGTTTTAGCAAATGCACCTTTCGCCAAGCATCATGGTTGAAATCATCGCGAGCTTGCCTCACCGAACTACCATACCACTGGTTCACCTTCAATTCCCTTTTGTTCTATTCTCTTTTTTTTTTTTCCTTTTTCTGGTGTTCTCTATTTTCTAGTTCGGCCTCTAAGAAAAATAAAAAATAATTGTTGTGTTGCTGAGGTTTCTAGGCTACATGTTCATCAATAGTTAGGGACTAAATGTTTGAATTGCTTGTAACTTCATGGCTCAATTTCTTTTCTATTACTATGGTAGTCTTTAAGCAACAAAAGTGCTAAGTTGTTGTCCTGTTAGTGCACATTGTGATGTTTCTATCTATTTAGATATGATGGTGATATTCTGATGAGTTGATGGGACTATTTTTGCTAGTATGCCTTGTGATTGGTACTTGTTAGAGCTATTTGTGGTTTGGGTTCCTATTCTATTGTTGAGTTAATGGTACACTATGTATAGAGGTTATATTACTGGATTATCATATTCCTCTAATTTTTTTATTGTGATCTTTTATTGAGGATCCTGAGTTATTACTCTATTCATGGCCATTGTGTTAAATTCTTTTTGTTGGGCTGTTTCTTTGGTGTTGTGTTTGTGTTCTTGTGTTTGATATATTGGAAAAATGATCTTTGATCCTGCAAAATAAGCAAATAGTGAAGATGGTTGTTAAGCTTAAGGCATGTGATGCACTGTCCTTAAGTATTATTCTGTCATGTAAAATCTCCCAGGATACAACAGACTTTTTGAATTAACAAAGAACTCAGGAACTACAATTGCAGATATATTTTGATTGATAACTAGGGTGGGAGGCAGAACGGCCTATCAAAGGCCTATGGCCTGGCCTATATAAAAATTAATACCAGGCCTAGGCTTATTTAATAGCCTGTTTATCTTAGAAGGCCAGGATTATATAACCTACCAAGCCCTTAGGCTAGCCTGTTAAGAATTATATTGTTTAATACCTGTAAAATATCAAAATTGAGAGTTGAACTATGTACCTTTAATGCATATAACTTTCAACTAGCCACTAATCCAACATGGCATTCTTATCATATGAATGCATAATATTATATTTTAAACCTTTATTATTTTATTTCATTTAAATTCACTTTTAAACCCTACCACTTACTCACCTACTTACCAGTTACCACTAGTGCAACACCTCCCTTTTTCTCTCCTTTAACAGAACTTCCTCATTTTAACCCATTCTCTAACAACCCTTCGCCTTCTCCATCTCCTTGTCCTTCTTAGTGCAAAGTTCAGAGGATTATGACTTACTCTTTCTCACTTTCTTAGCACCAAAGTTCATATCAGCACCAAAGTTCAATGCCATGGACAAGTCAAATCAACCATGTACGTTTCTCACCTACTCTTTTGATTTTTTTTTCCATTTTATTATTATTATTATTATTATTAATCTAACCTTGTTCCTTTCTGGTTTGGTTTCCTTAGAACTTGATTTTCAGGTTCCTTTAAAGAGTAAGTCCTTACCTATACTCTCATTATACTCTTTTTTGGTTCACGATTCATTTGGCTTTGCATCATTTTTGCCTGTTCTTTTTTGTCTAACTCTAATTTTTCTCTCTAATTTTTTCAAATGATTAAGTCTATATTTTTTTCATTTTTGCTGTAATCATTAGTGTTGATTTTGTTAGGATTTTGATTGGGATTTGTTATTTTTTCACTGTGATTTATGGTATTGATTTTACCTGGATTTGTTTAAAATTGAGTTGCTAGATACATTTTTGTTTTTAGCAGGTTTTTTGGTTGAAAATGTAGGCTCTTTAAAAGACTTAGGTCATGCCAGGCATACGCTTAAAAAATATCCTTTAACAAGCCATAGGCCAAGGCTTAAGCCAAATATTTAATAAGCCTAGCCTGTAAAACCACTTGCCGCCTTCCACTCCTATTGATAACCCAGGAAATAGAATAACAATATAAGAGTATTATATAGAAAAAAAAAATGTATGTATTCGTATAAAACAAGACCACAATTTTCTTTTTAATAGAAAGGAAACAAACAGTCATATTAATAAAATATGTATGTATATCACTTTATGGTTATTAAATGGTATTAGTTAATAGTTATGTATGAAAACCAAATCAACAGTTTTTGTCTTAAAACATTCAGAATATTTTATTTAAAACAGAATTAAGGATAGATTAAAAACATGATAAGTTACAATTGACATTACTTACTAGGATATTTGCACACATAAATTTTAGAAACCAATCATGATGTTCCATTAATAATAATATAATGTCAATTTTATTTAATCACATGATTCACTTTGAAAAGGATTTGTAATCTTTAGTTTTGAATAATTAGTCGTTTCAATACTGATTATAAAAAATAATGAGTAGATAAATAATAAACCTTTTGAAATATATAATTTAAATTTAAAAAAAAACAACAATCTCCCACCTATTTTAGAAGGTTTTCCCTTTAAAAATAAATAAATAAATAAAATCGTGGGCTATACATAGGTGAAAATGCTTTGAATCTAGTGTCTTTTGGACTATGAACCAGACCTAGATAGAAAGGACTTTAAATTACAATGTATTGGTGAAGTTTTGTCTACTTCTATGAACCAAACATTTTTGCATAACTTAGATTCCTATCTAATCACATTTACACCCTCAAAACACATCACCATCATTGTTAATGTTGTTTTGTGCTTTTCGGCCATACGCGTGCCTGGTAGTTCATGAGTGCTCTAGAGATTTAGCCACAATCTCATAGGAGCAGCCCTACTTCTATACTCATATAGGTGGTTTTCACCAAGTGTATACTGCACTTTATAAACCACCCATAAGGGCTATGAAATTCATTAAAAGCATTTAGCTTACCATCCTATAAATGTAGTCTAGCACAACTCATATTTCTCACACCATAGGAAGGGATGCATAATGTGCTAGCAAGAATTAACAAGTGACTTGTTATTACCCATATAAACCTTCTTCCTAGGATCTCCATTCACAAAGGTTGAGTTCCCATCATTGTTAATTTTCAAATTGGCTTAAGTCTCATTCCCTCAATGTGGCAATTATAAAATTCTTTCCAAAAGGCTTAGTTAGAAAATCTACAAGATTCACTTCTAATTCACATAATCAATTGATATAATTTCATCTTTTAGTAGTTATTTTATCACTTCATATTTTAGCCTAATGTGTCTGTGTTTACAGTTATATGCCTTGTTATTTGCAATAGTTATTGCTGCTTTATCATCACAATGTACATACTCAGGAGGCATTAGCACATTCCCAAAGGAATATTACTCAAAAAAAATTTAACCACTTAGCCTCATTACAGGCATGCTCTAGAGCAATAAACTATGATTCCATGGTAGACTTCGCAATAATTGTTTGCTTAGCTGATTTTCAAGTAATAGCACCACCTCCCAAATTAAACACAAAACCACTAGTGGATTTAATTCATTAATTCTATCCAGTTAGCATCACTGTATCCTCCTAATACATGAAATATCCACTATACTCAATACCATAATTAATGATACCTTTCAAATATTTCATCAATCTAGCCAATATGGCCCAATGATCTTTGTTTGGGTTATGTGTATATCTACTCAATCTGCACACAATGTAACGCCTCGATTTCTGCCTTAGAGTACAAATGACCGAAATGCCCCTGAGGTCATTTTTACCAAAATTAAAGGGCAGTTGCCCCAACCCTCAAATGGGTCAACTCGATGTTTGAAGGGGATTATGCTGTTATGGATGATATCGAGGAGAGAACCTCGTTCTAAACTTCGGCTCAAAATGACCAAAATACCCCTGTGTCTACACGGGTAAAAGGTGCCGTTTGAGCCCGAAACTTTTCCAGGAAGTTTAGAATGATGTTTATGAGCAATGTTTGATGTTTAGTTGGGCAGAGGTCCCGGGCAGTTTAGCGCAAAATTACCATTTTGCCCCTAGAACAGTGTCCAGTAAGCCTAATGACGCAATTAAGCAAACCTAAGCAATATTAGGCTCTAATCGAAGATTAATTTATTTCGATAATTAATCTAGAGTCAAAATGATTTATTAAGGTTAATTAGAACCTAAGATTGCTTAGATAAACTCTAATTGTATTCTTTAAAATTCAAGATTCCTAGTCATGGAATCTTGAATAGTATTTTCTCTCCAATTCCTTAAATTAAGGAATTGAGCCATACCTCATTTGACCAAAAGAATTATTTTAAATTACTAATCTAATAAGATTACCCTCCTAATCAAGTCTTGAACCACCTTAATTAACCATTTTCTCACCTAAACACTTGCTTACAAACTCCTAACCAAAACCTTAATCAAAGAAACACTTAAACACATCCTTAAACCACAATTACATGAACAAAAATCCCTTCCCCTTGGCTGATGTGTTGACCAAAATCCCCCTTAAAAATGGTGCTACATGTTGATTTTTGATGCACTCCAAGCCCATGCCTTAGGCCATGCTTTGCCCATACCTTGCCCATGCTTCCAACCATGCTTGCCATGCCTAAGCCCATGCTTTTGTAAGAGATATTTTCCTCCTCCCTTGACCTTGAAAAGCCATCAGCCATTCCCTCCCCAAATCAGCCAACATGTCTCATTTTTCTATAAATACCAAGCCTTTGAAGGCTTGGTTGCTCTTTGGATCATTTGCCAAGTTTAAGCATTCTTACACTTTCTCTCATTTCCTCTCAAATTCCCTCAACTTGGCTGATTTCTTCCTCAAGATTCCAAGAGGATTTCCTTCTCCTTCCATCAAGAAAACAAAGCTTTCTTACATCTCTTCAAGACTTCTTAAGGTAGGGGTTAAGTTTTGATGATTTTTGTTTGTGTTCTTCAAGAAAGTTCTAGTTTTCTCTTGGTTTCAAACTCCTTTCCCTTCCCTTTCTTTTTCGGCCAAGAGGCCTTTTTACAAAAAGAATGTGAGCTTGATGATGAGGTTTCAAGATAATGACTTGTTGTTGTCATGTGAGAAACCTCTAAAGCTTGAAACAACTTGGTCTTGGACCATACATGCTTGGATTTCCTTTCTTTTCTTGGCTTAAGTTTCGGTTTTCCTTTCCTCTTTCCCTTAAGGATTTCAGTTTTTCTTCTTTGGATTTGAACAAAGTTTGTAAAATATGTCTAGTAGATCACAAAAGTTTTGTTAAGAAAGTTAATCTTATGATTTCAAAGAGCTCTAAGCTTACCCTTGCCAACCTTAAAGTTGGTCGGCCATTCTAAGAGTTTTACTCTAGATTGAAGCCCATGAGCAATAAAATAAAGAATATGACTTAGTTCTTGTAGTTTTGTTTAGACAAAGTGATGAACTTTGGGTCCATTTCTTTAAGCTTGATGATGAGTTCAAACCTTAAGATTTCTTTTGAAGTCTAGGTGCTAAGAACTCTAAAGCTTGCCTTATGATACATAATGGGTTGAGGTTTATGTTCCTCTAAAAGTCTTGCAAGAGCTCTAGCTAAGATAAAAACAAGATGCATTCATGTTTAAATTTATGTCTTGCATCTCATGTTTATTTTGATGCTATCACTAATTTCACAAGAGTAAATAAATGAACTTGCATTACCATATTTAAATTCCCAAGCTTGCATTTCATGTTTATATTTCAAGTCATCACTTAATCCTTAAAGATAATAATGAAGTTGCATCTCATATTTATTTTATGCTCTCACTTTACTTTCTAATGAAGAGTAAAATAAAGTGCATGGCATGTTTAAGATTTTGTCATCACCTAAATACTCTAGAGCTCAAAGACTTGCCCTAAGTATCCTAAAAAGGAAACTCCATTCAAAAAGAAATGGATGAGTTTTGGTATGATCCAATAATGGTTTGATTTTGTAAAATACATGAATAATTTCAAGAAAATGTTGGAAAACTGTTTTATGAGGTCTCAAGATGTTTAAAATAGTTTGGAATGTGTCAAAATCATGTTTTCTCAAATTCAGGAGGTTCTGGTAATCGATTACCACCCATGTAATCGATTACCAGAAGGGTTTTCGAAGGACTTTTGGTTTGGTAATCGATTACCAGAGGCAGTGTAATGATTACCACGGCTTTTTCATGCCTAGAACCTCTGGAAACCATGTAATCGATTACCTTATAGTGTAATCGATTACCCTATGTTCTTTATTTTTCCAAAAGATTAACCCAAGTAATCGATTACCATTATATGTAATCGATTACCCTTGTTTTTGAAACCCAGAATGAATTGAGCTCCTGGTAATCGATTACTAGGAACATGTAATCGATTACCAGAACACCTTTTGTTTCCAGAAACATCCCAAGAGAAAACTAGTAACTTATATGCATTTCAAACCAAGAGATTATGTGATCTTATGGGTTCATGATTTGGTTCTATGTTTGGCTACTGTATAAATGCTGTTCTAAGGTGTTAAATGTGTAAAAGTTATGTTGAGTGAAGCAAGGATCGATTTAGAAAAGTTAGAAAAGAATAAGTAACTTAAAAGGGATTAGAGATGAGAATTCTAGAACACCTTAATGCAAAGAAAAACAAATCTGTTCTAGCATGATTAATTCAAGGATAAATGGCTCATAATTAGTAAGACATATACAAGATCCTTTCATAAATAATTAGGTGTTAACTTCTAAGTTTAAGATGATGATAAGAGATTTAAAGTGGTTCATAACTTAGAGAACATGCCTAGGAATCCCTCATAATTGATCTAAGAATTAATTATGGAGCCTTAGGCGAAGATGGATCTTAAAAAGGGTCACAAATGGAGATTTTAGAGCCCCGTAAGCTCATGATATTTTCTGCCCTTTTATGATAAGTGCTGATTGAAATTTTGATGGGTTCAAATCTTAGAGAAAAGTTTAAGTGCCAACCCCTTGAGGGTAATAATGATGCAAATACAAGTTTAAGCCCGTAAGGGTCAAAACATAAGATACTATGAGATAGGTGGACGAGAGAGTATGATTATGATGATGAACCTCGTGCACACTTATGATGATGTGATTATGTTAGTTCCTTGAGCATGAAACTTTATGTGCCAAATTTGATATGGTGATATGATGAAATGTTGTGTTTGAGATGCATAATGTTTCAAAGATATGAATGAAATTGAGAAATATGCTCATGTGAACTAGAAAGTTTTGCAATGAGAAAGTTCCATGAAAATGATGCATGTGATTGAAATTATGTGGCATGACTCAAATTTGAGGAAATTCGAGAGTAGCTGTTATGCCGCCGAATTTTCGTCAAATTTGAGGGACAAAAAGAAAGTTTTTGAGAAATATGAAGTTTAAAGTTATATGCCGAGACGCATTTCTCCTGCTCTGAGGAGAAAGTAAACCCGTGGGGTATGGACGTCCATACCGAAACGGACAAAGTCGCTGGTCTTAACCAGTCGATGCGTTTCGAAGAATGAAAGTATATGATGTTTAAGGTGACACACCGAGACGTACTTCTCCTGCTCTGAGGAGAAGGTAAAACCGTGAGGGCATAGACATTAGCCTGCCAAAGCGGACAAAGTCGCTGGTCTTAACCAGTCGATGCGTTTCGAAGAAGGAAAAAGTCCCATGATGGGTGATCCTTAGGCCCCCTACCCGTACTCTGAGAGTCGGGATTATGATGATTATGATTATGTTTATGATTCGCTTATCAAGAGGATAAGTAAGAACTAGTGACGACTAGTTAAGGTATGAGCTCATAGCCTAGTTTAAGGGTGCGGTTACTATTATGATTGGTGTCACAAGTATGAGAAAAGGAAAGATGTTCAAGAGAAAAGTTACATGCCACTTTTATGTTGTTTGGTATTTGTTTGATTTACCTAAAGTATTGCCATGCATCCATGAACTATTATGTTGCATACATGCATTAAGAATCATTATAAAAGACATGGACCTTGGATAATAACTTTTGCGAAAACCTCATAATGAACCTATGCATGCTTAACCTTTTCATAATAAACCCAAGGTTCCTGGGATGTAAACGATGACACTAGGATAGAGGATTTCCTCCTGAGATTCTTTAGCAAGAATTCTCACCCCTCTCTCTTTCTTTCCGTTACGTCTTCAGATATCGATGGCGTCGTTCGTGATTTTTGTTGACCCGCCTACATGGGAGGTGCACTATGACCCCGAGCATCAGTCCTACCACTTCAAGGGTCATTGCGAGGTGCGCATTTTTGCATACGTGGGACGTCCTTTTGCTTTCCCGTCTCCAGCTATCGCTTCGACCCGACTTCACCCTTTGGCGACGACTTGATCTTTGAGAGGACGCGACCCCGTGACGGGAGAACCCGTGCCGACCCTCGTCCTCAGCCGCATGATCATCGGAGTTCATATCCCTCATACGCCGCTCGGGAGAGACCTATCCGAGGACTCACCGATCCGTATTCGGAGGATTCCGCCCTTCGTGCCTTTGGCCGAAGAGGTAGCGAGGATAGTCTCCAGCCGAGGCCTGTGAGGCGTGTACGTCAGCCGAGAGACGCCCTCGCCGAGGTGGTCACGTCGCTCCGCCATCCGCATGCCCACGTCTCCTCTTCGATGGGCCACATCCGAGGAGCTTCAAGTTCGTAGGCTACATATCCCCATCCGAGGATTTGCATCGTCCGTAGGTGTTGGAGGAGAGTCTTAGCTTGGGAGTATCTTTTGGGGTTGTTCCATGTATTTGTCTTCATGTTTCTTATTCTATGTTATTGTCCTGCAAGCTCTCCCACTAGTATGGATAAGACTTTACATTTCTGTTATATTTCTATTGTAATGTACTAAACTATATTACCTAATGTGATGAGGAATGATGTTTATGATGGATGTGTTCTTTAATGCTTATGTTCTGTATGTTTTATTTATTCTTCCGCTTCACGTTGTTTATGTTACGCGCAAAGGCTCGCACTTTGTTTTATATAAATCATTTCAAAAAAAAAATTACCCGTATTTTCCGCTAAGTATTTTACAAATGAATTTAAAGAGAAGTAATAACTAATAATTAGTCTTGATACGTCCTAGGCGTATTGGATTAAATATTAGGATGTTACACATAACATATGCTATGTCAGGTCAAGTAAAATTCATCAAATGCATCAAACTCCCAACAATTTGTGCATACTAAGATTGGGCAACAAGTTCACCCTTATTTTTCTTTAATTAACTATTAGCATATAAGGGGTATTCACGGATTTGACATTGAAATGTCCAAACATTTTCAAAAAAATTTCAACATATTGATCTTGTGATAATATTATACTATCACACTTCCTTATGACTTTAACATCCAAAATTACACTTGCTTCACCCTAGACTTTCATATCAAATTTTGATGCAAGAATCTTCACCTTAATTATAACTTCACGAGTAGTGCCAAAAATAAGCATATTATCAACATATAAGCAAATAATTCCACATTAACAATTGATTTGTTTAGTACATACACACTTATCTACTTCCATAGCCAAAAACCATCAGAGATTAATGTTTGATCAAATTTCTCATGTCATTGTTTTGGTGCTTGCTTTAGGCCATATAAAAACTTAATGAGTTTGTATACTTTATTTTCTTGACCAGGTTTCACACTCCCTCAGGTTGTACCATATAAATTTCCTTTTCTAATTCTCCATTTAAAAAAATTGTTTTAACATCCATTTAATGAATAACAAATTTATGAATTGATTGTAACATCTATCACATTTGGGCGTTACATATAACCTGTTCCAATGTGAGTGTAACATCCAACATGCAGATATTGTCTGCTTTGGAGCCTGACTGGGCTCCTCATGGATTTACTCTTCCATCCTCTCAAGGGGAAAACTCGTTTGCATAGGGGATGTATCTATATTCTTATAAATCATGCTTCGTTCCCTCCTTAACCAATGTAGGAGGGGAACATTTGCATAAAGGCCAGTGCTTATGGGGCATTTTTGCATGTTACGAGTATGGTGAAAAGGGGCACAAGAAGAAGGAATGCTCACTACATCATGGACCAACAAGCCAAATGATAGAGAAACCCGACGCAACCCCTTCAGCTGAGGTTAAAAGTGACGCGGCCCCCACTGAGGAGGGTTCGCCTAAGAGTAACCTAGAGTTAGCCAATAGAGTCACGATGGCACCACTAATCATGCATATAGGCATATTACAGGATTGATAATTTTTTTCTGGTATGTTTAATTATTTAAGGTAATCTTTGATGCCATGAACACCTTGCATGTCATGTTCTAAAAATGTATGTCAGAAAGTATGCCTTTGCATGACTTGAGTATAGTATGCATGTGGAATATGGAGACAATAGGATGCGAATTGCTAAACAAGTCCTACATGTCATTGGGAATTGTTTCACATGTAAATTACATTGGGATTGATTTTAGTCGTCTTTTTTCTTCTCTCCAGATTATTTGCCTGAATGATTAATTTGTTGTGATGAATTGGAACTTTGGAGAATGAAGTTAAGGAATTGCATGACTATATGTGCATGTATGAGTAGACTAAGGAAATGTAATGTTTGGGAAAATGTTTTCAATTGCAAAGTAATAGGTTCCTCATGCTTAGTGTGTTATAAATGATTGCCATTGAAATGAAATAAGTATGTAAAGTTTTGAACCTCATAGATTAAGAATTAGACTAAAGAGCACTTGTATTTGGTGTAACATTTAGAAGTTTGGTGTATTGATTTCATCGATTCTTGCAAAGACAGGCCATGTTTTGTTAGCATGATGATTTGAGTGAGTGAGTGATATGTCCATGATTGTATGCCTAGCTTCATGTATGAAAATGTATAGTTGCTATGTATCTGGAATGATGAGTAAAATAGTTTCCTTTGGTGCATTCATGATCACGAAAATCCATGGTCTCTAGTTTGAAGATTTTGAAGTGCTACTACAACATGTAGACATGAGGCAAGATTTGATGCCTATGTTCTTACCTTTGTGAAGTTTATGTTTACCTGAAGATTTGAATAAATGTTTTGCAAGATTCTAGATGGAAAGATTTTCTCAAAGAGGCTTTACTAATGTCACATTACCATGATTAGTTTTCTTAAAATGGAAAAAAAGGGTAAGAAATAGAGATGTATTTTGCTTACGTAGATGCAAGCATCTTAAATAGTCTTGTTCCATGTTCATAGCAAATGACTTGGTTCAAGATAAAATGTTTTCAAAGGGTTGTGTTTTCATTTAGGAATGCCTTTTTCTTCTGTTAATAGGCGTGAAAGGTGTTAATTGAAGTTGTGTAATATGAGTCCGAATACTATATGCATATATGATAGTCTGCTGAATTTGGCATTGCACAAACATGTTTAGAGTAGCTTAAAGAGAATAATTTTGAATCTTAAATGTTGATGTGTTGCATGATGAGTTGAGGAACTCATATGAAAGATCTATGTTCTTTTTCTAACCCATGTATGTCAATTGGATGAGAGACTTAGATTAAAATCTATCATGTTTAATATGCAACTTGACAAGAGGATAGTAAAGTGTTTAATGGCCTCAATAAGGCAGTGTTGAATTAATTAACCGTTGTGTGCTTGATTGATGACTTCTTCTGGCAAAATTAAAATCGCATGTTTTTGTTAGCATGCATGTTAGCCTTATCTTGGGAAGCATGTTGATTGCCTCAATTACATGTACTACCATGATAGGCAAATATGATTTGATGTCTAGAATAAACCTGATTGGGAATATGGAGCTTAAGCACAAAAAAGCTAGTCCATGAAGAATCGATAATGCATGTTGTCATGACACAATGATTTAGAATATTAGCGCAAGCTATGTTCATAGATTGATCTATGTTATGTATGTGATGTGAAAAAATTACACACGCTAGGAATATAGGCATTGGTTATGTAACATGACCTTGTTGCTGAAACATGCTAGTTAAGCATGATGCACACTAATGCCATATTTGCTAATCACATTGTCCATGTGCACAAATATATTAGTTTTGAGTGCCGTGCATGACACTCGAATAGAGATCAGTACGAAAGTTTAGAAAAAACCAAGGACTCTAATTCCATTGATATCAATCAACATAAGATGAAAGAGAGAAGGGAGAGAACAAGGATGGGAGCTGATGCTTAACACCTTTTGACCTTGAAAGCTCTCGTACTCACGAAATGGCAAAGCATAGTTGTCCACCTAGGGCATCCACGTGGAAAGGTGGAGCCGCCTAGTGTAAATGTCATGATAGGAGCCATTGTTGCCTCGAGGGAAAGGGCTGCCCTAGGAGACAGACATGTGACAATTGGCTTCCTTTACTAGAGTAAAGGAGCAGGAGCCTTAAGGATGACACTGTCTCCTGAGAGTATCAGCTAATACAACCAAAGTATCATGTTAGAGTGTCCTAGGCACTTAGGCCCATCCTTGAAACCCCTTGTAGGTTAAGTATTCCATCTCCTTGATCTTCAAGATGCACAAGTTTAGATTTGGGGACCAAATCTTTTAAAGGGAGAAGTATGTAATACCTTGGGTATACGTATCCCTAGACTAGCTCAGTATGGCCTTAGGGTCCCTGGAATCCACCCGTGTCATCGAGAAGGCCCCAGATGCATGAAAGACCCAGAATGCAGAACTGGTATTGCAAGCTATAGCAGTCATGTGTTTCCGCAGAAGGGTGTTGAAGGCACCTTGACTGCTATAACGGTGCCCTTGAACCTAGAACGTGCAAAATGAGGTTTTATTTAAGTGACCTCCACCCCTATAAATGCTCTTATACTCAAATTTTTCCCTAAAAATCCAAGAACCCGAACCCCAAATCTCTCTTCTTCCCTCCTTACTCTCATCCCACTCAAATCCTCATTCTCCAAGTTTCAAGGTGAGAGATTTTTTATGGTTTATGTCTCTTTCTCTTACTCCTTCCATGTTCTTGGGTATGAGTTATCTATTTTCTCCATTATTGTCAAGTGGGGTGTTCTCCCAATGTTCTTAGAGTTGTTTTAGAATTGTTTTAGAGTTTATATAGATTATTCATGAGTTTTTGTTGCTTCTATGGTAGATATTGGTGCTATCCCTACTCCACAAAGCTCCATTGGCGTTGATACTATTTGTTCCTCCCTTCTAGGTGAGTGGGTTTGAACTCACTACCTTAGTTTCATCACTATTAGTATATTTCATGCATGATGTTTGTTAAATATGAAGTTAGAAATGAAAATGTGTATAGACATGATTTTACAAGCTATGGCAAAGCTAACAAAAACTATGATTTATGATAATAGCATGAAAAATGTATTTTAAGAAAACTATGGAACCATGATTTGGATGAATATATGTCATAAAAATGTTTCATGTGCTCATGAAATGATTATTGGAAAAAAAATATGATTTAGCAAGTTTGTCAATTTATTAAACATGTTTTATGAATTTTGACATCACTATGCTTTTAAGATTTAAAATTTCAGACTATGCTTTTAAAGTGTCAAGTTAATTTATTTTGTAAGAATGTTGAACGGAGATGTTCCTTGATTTAGAGTTTTCATGATTCTGAACCCTATTGGTTTTGAAGCATGATATTAGAGTTATCTAGTTTATGGAAAATATGTTAGCTTGATAGATGATTTAGAAATTCAGTCATAAAAATTTTAGAGCACGGATCTCCCTATGATTTATAGCAGTTGGCGACTACATACTCTATGGGCCTTGAAATCACAATGTCTACAAGCGAGTGATCCCTTGGACATGATTTCATAGCCACAATTATGCTAAGGTTAGACTGTTAGAGTTACATGAATACAGAGCTCTTAGAGTATTAAGAGATTTTAGGAGTTTCTAGACTTAATATACTTCTGTACAAACTAGTTTAGACGATAGAGATAAAGAATTAGATAGTGAGTTAGCGGCTATGAGAGATCATCAACCTTGGTACTAAGTTATCCTCCAGAAGACAATCTCATCCTAGAGAAATTGGAGATGGAACCTAGTTAGGTGTCCATTTTGGGTATTTTGCCATAGAGTTCAGAGTAGATTAAGAGAAATATATTGTTATATTATATTTCTTATGTATAACCAAGAAATTTATTGTTATGCCATATATTTTGTGCATAACAGGAGTAAATTTGGGACCTTGTAAGGTGCCTATAAAGAAAATTCAGAGACAACTATTATTATTATTATTATTATTATTATTATTATTATGTACTTATTTATCATATTCAACATATTGTTTCTCGAGGCTCTACCACACCATAAGTTAAAATGATTTCTTGATAGATTATAAATTTAGAAATGTTTTTCTATGAATTCAAAGATGTTTTCCTATATAACTATGTATGTAAATATCAAACGATTTATGCTTATTGCATGTATATTGTATTATTGTATATCCCTTGGATGTCCTATGTCGGTTGTGGGTGAGAATCCACTCACTAAGTTTGATGGCTTACCCATCTCCCTTCATTGCGGTAAGATATATCCAGTCATTGTTCCAGGAGACACAGTTGTTCCAGGTAGTGGACCTTACTTTGCAATAAGGTTTAGATTATAATTATGTTAGAGTAGAGTGCTCAAGTAGATGTGGCAGGGATGGAGCCATACATTTATTTTCAGATTATGTATTTAATTTTAGAGTTAGAAACATCTATGTATATGTTTACAGATTTCAAGTATGAATTTAAAATTGTAGACTATGATTAGAAATTTTGTAACAAGCCAAATATGAATCATGATTCGGTTTTAATGTTAACTAGATTTTGAGAGCATGATAAAAATGTTTTGAAAGCTATATGTGTTAAATGCTTCAATTTTCATGAATTTGAATCTTATTTTAAATAGAGAAATTGATATTGATTTAGAAGAAAATCATGTTTTAACTATGAAATTTCGATAAATCATGCATTTAGAGAGGCATGTCACCCAATGGGCTTATATGAGGATGGGATTCCTTATGTGCCGATTACGTTCCCAAATCGAGTCATTGTCATGACCCAATCTGGGCACGTGACCACGTGAGAAATCTCATCCTCACGTAAGCCTCGAGACCTGTAATGCTTTATATGCATGCTTTGTTCGTAAAAGAAATCTATGAAAAATAGAAAATTTCTCTTTTTTCTACATACAAATCACCTAATCTTTGAACTTCAAAATAATCAAAATTGTTTAACAGTCAAATCTACAATTTTTATAATCTACCTCTAAAGTCTGAAGCCATAATATAACACATGACAATAAATCGCTTTGTTCTAAATTGTCCATGAAATTAGCATACATAAGTTATTAAACACAAAACAACAATATACTGTTTCAATATGTGAGATGCAAAATGTGATCTAAGGTCTGGATCCTGCCATTATCCTGGAGCACTCTAAACCAACCCATAATACATGCCTCACCCTGAGGAAGCTTACCATTTGACTCTTTGTTGGGGTTGAATAGAATTTGCAATCATGGTTCTATCTAAAAATAAGAGAAATGAGAGGGATGAGTTTTGATATCCAAAACTTAATGAGTGAGTCCTCACTTGAATCCCTTTCATGGGACATCCAAGAGTAATAAATAAAGCAAACCATAATAATATTACAAGTACTTATAAATCTTATGCAAATACATGTATCTATATAAATACATTCTCAAACCCTCCTTTCATGAAACCAATAAAAGCAATTCCTTTAATTCATTTTCATTCTGGAATCATATAAGCTTAAAACCATGAACTTTTTCATACTTTCTAGTGACTACTTTATCAATTCAAAAGTCATTTCATTAACTAACTTTCGTACCTGGTATTAGACCAACTCATACTAATATAGCTTCTAAGAAACAGAATTCTCTGGGCACATCTGGGTGTTACGTATCACCGTCCCAAGTGTGTCAGTAATTCTCTGAAATCTCTAGTCACATCTGGGTGTTACATATCGCCGTCCCAAGTGTGACCATAACGGAACCTAAATAGGTCCCTTCCCTGAATACTCTGCCCGGATACTTGGTACCAAGGTTAACGGATTTCCCCGTTAACATACAGCTTGTTCTCTATAGCTCCTGTAAATTAACCTAAAACTTCTTAAAACCATTTTATTCTCTAAGAGTTCTAATCTCTATAACTCTAACAGTTTGACCTTAGCATAACTTGGGACTATAAAACCATACTCGATGATTTAAGTCCAGAATATGTATCCCCAACTGCTCTGAGTCATCTAAAGATTCGTGCTCTAAAACATTTTGACTCAATATCTAAACATGTTTCAATCAGTCATGCTCTTCATAAACTAAAAGCTCTATATCATATTATGAACTTACAAAGTCTGAACCATATTTCCAATCATTTTCTCTAAACTTGGTTACAAAACTATATCATGTAAATAAACCAGTTCCATAATTGCGAAATAATCACAAAACCTCTAACAATCACATATATTATCAATTCTGCATAACATCAGTTCAACAAGCATGGTCCCATGAGTTTTTATCAAAAATATGTTTCATGCTCTAAAATTAACATTTCCAAACATATAATCCAATAGAAATCTTCATGCTTCTTGTATAATAATCTCTAAGTTAAGCAACAATATTATATTTTCCTAAAAATAACTAATGCACAACATAAAGGTCACAAGTGCGAACTCACTCACCTGGAGGGGTAAAGTGCACGAGAACAGCACCAACAAGATACTTGAGAGTGGAACTGATAATATCTGACATAGAAGCAATAAAACTCTAAATCATTCTCTAGATACTCAAATCTAATTCTAACTTTCATGAGGGAGCACCATGGCAAGAAAGCATGAAGAACACTAAAGCCAACCTCTAGAATCATGAGAAATTGGGAGATAAGGAAGCAAGATCAAAAACTATACATACCTTGAACTCTTAAAAGGAAGAAAAATGGAGTTAGGTTGAGAAAATGATGAAGAAATGGAGTGGGGAGGTGAGGATTTCGCATTTCTCCTGGAGAGAGGGTAGAATGTCTGGGTCCCAAAATGGGGTTTTTATGTTCGTTGATCGCTTGGGCGGTCCATCGCCACTTTGGCGCACCGACTCACTCTCTGTTAACCGCCTGGGCGGTCTCCAGAAGCTCCAGATCTCAATGCTGTATGTATTGGACTACTATTCCACTACTCACTTATTTACATTTCTTAATTTTAAGTTAATCCATTAACTTTAAAACATAAATGTAAATAGGGAAATACCCCTTATTTGTATTCAAATAAAATATTAAAAAAATCAAAATCCCAATCAATCAAAATCTAACTTTTGGGTTTTAGTTCAAATTCGGAAACCTTACGATTTCATAAACTTGTAACCTAAAAACGGAGTACTTAAGAGTTTTATAAAATTCGCTAAAAATCATCCTTCAACTCATTTTTCTCTAGGGAATAATTACGGGACTTTTAGTCCCAAGAAAATGGCTCTAATATATAGCCCTCCAAGGGCATGTAGCTTCCAGACTTAGTGAAATTTAGGACCCGAAACGACAAGTAAGGGTGACGGCACCTTTCTTTGTTCGAAAAAATTTCTGCCCTTATTTATTTTTTTGAAAATCTAGGGTATTACAGTCATGACACTAGAGGATCCTTTGAACCCTCTATGGATCTTGGATGTTTGTAGATTTATATGTATAAATATTAATGATGCTGGTTTTGGTTACCTATTTCTTATCCTAATGCTCTTATATGCTTGGCTACCATTTAAGTTGATTTGGGGGATTTTCTTGAACTAAACATAGAAATAGGAATATCGAACTTTGGTTATGGGTAATACTTGTTCTTTTGCACTTAATTGGCTTAGATGTGAGGATTGGTTAATGGGATGGAAACATACCCATTGACTTTGCATAGTATATGATTGATGTCAGTTCTCAATGAGTTGAATTCACACTAATTCACAAGGACACTTAGTGGTTTAGGTGAAGGAGACACGGTTAATTGACCAAGATATAGGCTTTTAATTATAATTAGCATGCTAATAAAATCAACTTGTTGATGTTTATTTAAGTAATTTGCATATCTAAGTGAAGTAGAGGGTGAAAAGGTCCCCTTGGCCTTTTAACCTTGGTTGTCTCTTATTTTTTAATTGTGTTATTGTTTTCTTAATTAATAATTCATTTCCTTCTTTTCTTTTAATTTCTTATTAAATCAATATTGCTTAAGTTTGAACATAATATTTTAGTTAATCACTAGTATACTTCTACACGATCCTTGTAGATACGATATTCTTTTACTTATCACTATATTACTTGAGGAATTTGTGCACTTACAGTGTTATACACGCTTTTGTATGTGATCATCACAACACTAATAGTGAAAACAACATAAGTGTTCCCTTTTCTCGCCTAATTGATTGCTCCCAAAAGAGAGTGACACTAGCAAGTATACTAGGTCATCAAGTAAAAGAGTAAAAGAGAGGGTTGTTGTACCTACAAGAATAATTCAAATATTGGTTCTAGTTAATCATATGGTAGTTTGAACAATTGAAAAGATATAATATCCGAAGGAATTTAAATGCTAAAAGATGTAATTGGGATATGAGAGTTGATGGAGTAAAGTGTTAAGGTGATTTACTTTGGCTATGTGTAAACAATACACAATATAAACTCCAATATGTCTTGTTCAAATTCAACTAAGTTATGATAGGATCCATATGTTCATTAAAAGTTTTTCTCAAGATCATCTAATGCTACTCAATTAAAGTTAAACACCCAATCTCTTAGCATACTTAATTCCAACTAGAGTGATTTAGTTCTCAAGTTCTTAAATACTACATGAATCATGTTTGCCTATCTTCAGGTGTCATTCAATTCATGACATTGCATTTATAGGCATAACTCTTACTCTTTTTCTCAAATTTGTGATAACCCCTATAATCCTAAATTGGTGATCAAGAAATTCAAGATAAATAAATGCAAATGCAATGCTCACCATCTAATAAGAACAAGACATAAATTCATTCACATTAGGATAATATCAAACACATAGGCTCTATAAATCACCCTTAGCAAAGAGGGTTTAGTTATAAGTTGTGAAAAATGAAACAAAATCAATATAAAAGAAGGGGGAATAATAAGAATCTATGAACAAAGAAAAATACAAGTATTCGAAGAATAATCCAAGAGAAGTCTTCTCTTTAATTTCTTGAAGCTTCAACCTCTTTGTCCTAAATGCTTTAGCCTCCTTTTTCCCAATTTGGTGCTAATGATGTAACTCCTCTTCCAAATGCGTTCTCCTAGATTTTTGTGTCAATCATGGGCTACCATTATCAATAGTGCACCCACGCTATAGCTAGCATGGGTGTGGTTACGCTGTAGCATAGCTTAAGTAAGAAGATCATAACTCTAACAGCAACCCACGCTGGAATATGGCCTTAGTTTCTGGACCCATGCTCTAACATGGATTTCTAGACTCTAGCATAGATTTCGACATACTTTCAGCTTCAATCATTGCTCCTTTGCACTCCTAGCTCAATTGATTCCCTAATTCCTCTTCAAAAATGCTATAAAACTAATGGAAAACACTAATAGAATCTAAGATTAAGCTGGAGTACAATCATGCAAGAACTTGAATTGAATGAGGTAAAAAGGTAACCAAGAAAACTACAACTAAGTATCAACTAAGTTATCACTAATCAAAGGCAACACAAATTCTAACTAAGGCAACACTCCCCAAGCGTTGTTTATTTTCTAATCATAGGATGGTAAAAATAGCAAAAGTGTTGCCTTTTCTTCCTGATTAAAGGCAATAGTATTAAAGTGTTGCCTTTCTTAGAGCATAGCCAACACAGAATCTTGTTAAGGCAATCTTTTAGAAGCATTGCCTTTTAATGATTATAGGCAACACATTCTAAATGTTGTCTTTTTTTTTAACCACATATCTTAAAAATAAATGTCAATAAAATATAGGCTTCATATATCTCTGCAACATTGTAAAATCACCATCTTACCTTTCTTCCTTCCCTTCCACCTTTCCCTCATTCTCTCGCTCCCTTTAAGCACACCACTGTAAGCATCAGATAAAAAGTGGAGCTAGCAAGAATAGCTCCATATCAACCATGACTTCTTTTTCTAAGGACCCTCACGTGAATTGGAGGACTAATCCTCTTCCCCTTAATTACCTTCTCATCTTAAGCTTAAACAAATCAAAACAATAAATAACCAACCTACCCCACTTGATGAGAGTGTGTTACATTTTTTTTTTCTTTTCACTTCTGCCAAACCAATGTTTCAGATTAAATATCATATTGATTATTTGAAGGTTTAAATGAGTTGAAACTCATTTTCCAAATCGTGGATTGGATTCACCCAACGTCAAAACAAACACACAGTCATGCTATTTGGCTTAGCGTTTGGGGTTCCAAACGCCGGTTCAACCATCCTCGAAAGTAGTGCGACTTTCAATTTTAAAGCTCAGTTCACTTGAAGCACAACATTGTTTCTTGTGTGTTAACTTTATCCTCTTGAACAATTGAATTCAACAAATAAATTTTCAAATACGCACATTAACCCTCCACTAATATTTGACGGTGGGAAATTACTCTTCATGCATCTCATTAACTAAAATTATAATCTAATTATTTTTATGCATTTGTTCTACATATTTTGCTGTAAATTTTTTTTATTTATAATTTAATACTAACACCCAAAATTATTCTGGTATTTCAAAAATGTTTATTTATAATAATATTAACATAATTTTATTTATATTAGGATAGTTTGAATAAATTTTTCCAAAATAAAATTAAATGGAAATTTTAAAGATTTTTATTTTAAAAAAATGTTATCTTTTGTTTCAATTGAATAATAATATCAAATTTTTTATACTATCAATATATAAAATTAAATTGAAATTAATTTATATTTGAATGCACTATTAAAAGTATAATATAAAAATCATATCAATTTTAGTAATTTTTCCTTCAAAAGTGATTTTAATTAATATTATCTAAACAATTTTTATTTTATCATAATCACTTTTGATATAAAAATTTCTAAATATAAATTATATAAAATCAAGTTGATGCACACCTTAATTTACAAACTCTAATTCAAACAGACAATCAATGTTGAGAGATTTTCTTCATCAAGTATAGAATTGCCAAACACACAGAGACAGAGGAATAAAAAATTAGAGCAACGAGCAAAAGTTATCAAAGTTGAGATTTTTCTAGATGAAATTGGAAAATCAAACGAGACCAAAAAATAACCTCAGCATAATTTCCCTTATTCCTTTTGTTTGTTGTTTAGAAACAACAGGATTTAGAGTTGAAAAAACGAGAACACGTCACAGCTCACGGCAAGATGACGAAACGGGGGTGGGAGGAGAGGAAGGGAAAGGAGGAAAAATGGTGCTTACAATGCCTATAACATAGATAGATAGATAGATATAACACAGATAGATGTCAAGCGCGTGGATACACTTTTTTCTTTGGGTAAGCGCACATGTATACACTTTAAGATGTCAAGTCCTTAGATAAGTTAGTGTGTGCCTTTAGCAGGCGTCCCACAGACACGGCCTATGTGAAAAGAGCAACGCCATTCGATTTTACTATTTTAGTGAAAACAGAGCGAGTTTGAAGCGCATTAGCGCAGTATGTGTGTGATATTTGACGGATTAATAACTGAATTCCAATGGGAAAGCGAGTAACAAGGGCAGGTGTCCGATGGGGAGTTTCTGTTGCAAAGAAAACAGGGTGCCACTGTCTCATTTGGTTTCATTACTTTTTCAAATTATTTAATTCTTTTCTACCTGGCGAATAGGATCGCCATGGTACTCATTCACTACATTATCTTCCTCGCTTACTTGGCTTGGTCTAGTCGCGCGGTAGTGTGGTACTGCTCTGTTGCACCCACCCACCTAGTAGTATTAGTCAGTTAATAATAATAACTGTAAAAGGCGAGCACTCCCTCCCTTCCTCCCTCCCTTTCTGCGTCTGACATTCATATATACCTGAACGTTGAAGCGGGATTTCATTGGGGTCTGGAAGATGGGAAACATGGTTTGCATTCTGGATCGTGATGCATCATCCCCTTAGCCTTAGCCTTAGCCTTAGCCCCATCCATCTCGAGTCTATCTGTATCTCTTCAGTATCAGTGATCTATCTATCCATCTATCTATCTGTCGATCATTTTATTTGCTCTTTCATTCAAAGGCTGATTGACTCACTGCCAATTCAAGTGGAAAATGAGTGGAGCTATTCTTGTTGCCGTGGCTGCCGCTATCGGTAACTTGCTGCAAGGATGGGATAATGCCACCATTGCAGGTCAATTTCTGTTTCCGTCAATAATAATAATAATAATAGTATATGATTGATTTGCTTCATTTATTTGTGTTGCGTTACGCAGGATCTATTTTGTACATAAAGAAGGAGTTTAAATTGGAAAGTGAACCCACCGTGGAAGGTCTAATTGTGGCCATGTCCCTTATTGGTGCCACAGTGGTCACCACGTGCTCCGGAGCCTTATCAGATTTGCTGGGCCGCCGTCCCATGCTGATCATCTCCTCCATCCTTTATTTCGCAAGCTCTCTTGTGATGTTGTGGTCTCCAAATGTCTATGTCCTCCTCTTTGCAAGGCTTTTAGATGGGTTGGGGATTGGTTTGGCAGTTACCCTGGTACCCCTTTACATATCCGAGACAGCTCCACCTGAGATTAGAGGATTGCTCAACACGCTTCCACAGTTCACCGGCTCTGCAGGGATGTTCTTCTCCTATTGTATGGTGTTTGGTATGTCACTCACCAAGGCCCCTAGTTGGAGACTCATGTTGGGGGTTCTTTCTATTCCCTCTCTCCTTTATTTTGCGCTCACACTGTTCTTCTTGCCCGAATCTCCAAGATGGCTTGTCAGTAAAGGCCGGATGCTCGAGGCCAAGAAGGTTTTGCAACGCCTTCGTGGCAGGGAAGATGTCACTGGTTGTTGCTTTTGCACTTATGTTTAAGAATTACTTGTGCAGTTACTTTCACAATTGATATATTTATGTCGGACTTCAATTTAGATCTTAGCTTGATACGATTAGACTCATGTCATGGCATACTTATAGAGAAAAACTAAGCCCTGTAGAATTGCTTTAAAGTCACTTGAACTCTGAACTCTGAATGCAACCCAGTCAATGCTGGATGTTTAGTTAATCAATTTTCCAAAGTTTTATCTAGGTGATTTATGCCTGCATTCTATGAACCTAATCCGCTGCATTTGGCCACAATTCATTTGTGCTAACGAGACTTGATGGTTAGCAATAGTGATGTTGCAACATCCAATTCATTGTTGAGTGATGTTGCAACATTCGATTCTTTGATTTTAATCTTATGCATATGCATGATTTTAATGGTAAATTGTCCTTGGCCATGACCAGGTGAGATGGCTTTACTGGCTGAGGGTCTTGTAGTGGGGCGTGATACAGCTATAGAAGAGTACATAATTGCTCCAGCTAATGAATTCACTGATGCGGAGGATCCATCAGCCAAAAAAGAGCATATCAAATTGTATGGGCCAGAGCAAGGTCTGTCCTGGATTGCCAAACCTGCCCCTGGACAAAGTTCCATTGGCCTTGTATCTCGGAGAGGAAGCATGGCAAATCAGAGTGGTTTTGTGGATCCTCTAGTCAAGCTCTTTGATAGTATCCATGAGAAGCTCCCAGAAACAGGAAGCATGCGAAGCGCCCTTTTTCCACACTTTGGAAGTATGTTCAGTATTGGAGGAAATCAACCTAGGAATGAAGATTGGGATGAAGAAAGCCTTGCCAGAGAGGGTGATGATTATGTGTCGGATGCTGCTGGTGATGATTCTGATGACCATTTGCAGAGTCCACTGATCTCACGTCAGGCAACAAGTCTGGATAAGGACATGCCTCCTCCCGCCCATTGTAGTAGCCTTTCAAGCATGAGGCAAGGTAGTCTTTTGCAAGGAAATGCTGGAGAGCCTATTGGTAGTACAGGGATTGGTGGTGGTTGGCAGCTAGCATGGAAATGGACTGAAAGAGAAGGCCTAGATGGGAAAAAGGAAGGTGGTTTCCAGAGGATATATTTACACCAAGAGGGTGGTCCTGGATCTAGACGCGGGTCTCAGATTTCATTTGCGGGTGGTGATGTGCGAGCAGATGGTGAGATTGTCCAGGCTGCCGCTCTTGTGAGCAAGCCAGCCCTTTACACAAAAGAGCTCATGCATCAGCAGCCAGTTGGACCAGCTATGATTCATCCATCTGAAACAGCTGCAAAAGGGCCAAGTTGGAGCGATCTTTTTGAACCTGGAGTGAAGCAGGCGTTGATTGTGGGCGTGGGGCTTCAAGTTCTTCAGCAGGTAATGACATCCTTTCTTTTCAATGTCCACTCCTTCATACTTCCCTGCACCGTAACACTCTTTAAGTACTTTTTTTTTTCTTTATTGCCTTGATTTCAGCATGACACATTACAATGTTTTGTATCCAAGTCATGCTTACTGGTGCTTTCTTTAATCCTTGTTCACTTTCTTGAAAACATTTAATGGGCGATAGCAGGGTTTAATTTCACTCTCTAGCTTTGCTGCACTTTTGCAGCTTTGTATACAGCTTAACTATATATTTAATATGACGTCCTCTCTGTTTCTGCTCATACGTAGTTTCTTTGAGCTTCAAACAATGGTGGGTTTGCGATTGCTATTAGATTTTGTATTTATGAAGCGCAGGTAGTTGTTTATAGAAAATTCCACTTTTGAGAAATCTTATACTTTGACAAGTTATTTGAAAAGTGATGTGAGTCGAACTGTTTTAGTTGGGGTTTTTTTAGACCAGTTCACTTTCGAATATAAAATATGAAAATGGTATCAAAAACTTCAAGCCAATTTGCAGCATTTTGAGTTCCTTTTTTTAAAAAAGAAATTAAAAACAAATTACACGATATGTTATGAAACAATTATATACATCCTGTAAATCTGGCCGTCATCTAACTCCTCTTTGAACATTGCAGTTCTCTGGTATAAATGGGGTCCTCTACTATACACCTCAAATTCTTGAGCAGGCGGGAGTTGGTTTTCTTCTTTCGAGCCTAGGCCTTGGTTCTACTTCTGCATCGTTTCTTATTAGCACTGTCATAACCTTGTTGATGCTGCCTTGTATAGCTGTTGCCATGAGGCTCATGGATATATCCGGAAGAAGGTATACATCTTCCTCTATCATTTTCTGTTGATTCTTGCTTAAATGATAACATATATGTTTCAATAGGTGGATGTATGCCGGAGGGTTCCTTTCGTTGAACATACTACTTCCAATGCATTGTTTTTCTTATCTGCGCTTTACCCAAATCTTTTGCACTATAGGGTAGCATTTCAATAATAATGTGGGTTCGACTTTTGCACCATGAGCTCACTGGTCCCTAATGATCCATGTATCCTGACTCTGCGTAGTGGATAATGTTTGGTCATGGTTGTTGTTGTTGTCCTTCTTCTTTTTGTTATGTGCCTATATAAAAGGTATTTGATATTTTTCTGGTCAATAAGTTTATTAACAAAAGATAATCAAATGGTACAATATTTTTTTTCCCTAGAAGCAGTGTTTGATGAAATTTTGTTCCCGTGGTGATATTTATCAATATTTTTGTTTTATTCCTAAGGTCCATTAGTGATTCTTACATGGCGTTTATTTCAAGGCATATTTAATTATTTTTGGAATAGGTAATTATGAATGATATGTTTTTGTTACAAGTTTTATAAAAAAATCTCCTAGTATTAATTATTCGATGAAAAAAAAATTTTATGATTTAGTGAAATCATTTCAAGTTGAAGGGTGGATAAAAAATATTTCCATGAATTGGGAATCATAATTATTAAACAAAATTACTAAATCATCCCTCAATTATTTAACTTTTCCACACAATTATTTGACCTACGAGTATTTTGAAAATTATAACATATATTCTAAATATAGATTATAAAACACATCTTTTAAATTTATTCCTAGGAATCTTAACAAAAATCTCAAGAATGTTTAATGTTAAACAAATAATTTTTTAAAGATACCAGAGAGTAAAATTCCTAGGAGTATTAATCATTCATGATAATATAATTTAAAATCTTGAAACAAACGTCTTATAGTTAAAATAATGTAGAGTTTTAAAACCGACCACCAATTCATAAGAGATAATTCGTGAAATTTTTATCTTTATAAGTTAGTGTTTGAGAGTTAGAACAACTTAAATTGTTAATAAATTTGAAGTTTAATTTTGATACATTAACATTATAAAACTATTTGAAATCATCGTCCAATCAAAATAGTTCTTTTGGATGACTTTTTAATTAGTAGGTATAAAAGTCAACAATTATGGCTTATGTGGAAATACATGATTGGATGACAATAAAAAAATTTTACACTGTTAATGGATGACAATTCCTAGAATGATATTCCTGGGAATATGATTCCTGATATCTTTAAAAAATTGTTTGTTTAGCATTAAATATTTTTGGGATTATTTGTTAAGATTTCCAGAAATAAATTTAAAACATATTTGTTTTATAATCTATATTTATAGAATATATGTCATAATTTCTAAAATACCTTTAACACAATCATAAAAAAAGAAAAAGTCAAATAATTGAGGGATGATTTAATAATTGTTTAATAATTGTGATTCCCAAGTCTTGGAAATTTTTTTCCCTACTCTTCAACTTGGAAATAGATTTCACTAAATTATAGGAAAATCTTTTTCTATGGAATAATTATATATCAGAAAAAATTTTATAAAACTTGTAACTAAGAACGCATCATTCCAACTACCTATTCAGAAATAATTAAATATATCCCGAAATAAACATCCCGTTAAGATTTTGGTCTTTCATACTATTATCTTAGTAGTTAATAACTTGTAGTACATGGATCAATATTTGATTAAAAATAGGACCATTAAGTTTTGACGAATAGAAATTATAGGAAAGAAATACTTCAAAGACCAAGATCCAAGGTATTTAGTGACTAAAATCCACTTTTAACTTGATTAATATCAGCTGAGTTGTGTCCACTTTGTGGAGTTTTGTTTGCCGTACACGCATGCGATTCTTTGTGTATTTCTTCCCCTTACATGTTAGTATTCATGCAGTTTGCAGTACAGTGTGGTGACATTATTTTTTTTATGGGTTCAGGACTTTGCTGCTGACTACAATTCCGGTGTTGATAGCATCTCTTCTCATATTAGTCATAGGGAGTCTTGTGGATTTGGGAGTACGGTGAATGCATCTATCTCAACCATAAGTGTCGTTGTCTACTTCTGCAGTTTTGTCATGGGATTCGGGCCAATTCCCAACATCCTTTGCGCAGAGATATTCCCCACTCGAGTTCGGGGTCTGTGCATTGCCATATGTGCTCTTACCTTTTGGATATGTGACATCATCGTCACCTACACACTCCCGGTTATGCTTAATTCTCTAGGCCTTGTTGGTGTCTTTGGTATGTATGCGGTCGTGTGCACCGTAGCTTGGGTATTCGTCTTCCTCAAAGTTCCAGAAACCAAGGGCATGCCACTAGAAGTGATCATTGAGTTCTTCTCTGTCGGGGCAAAGCAGGCAGAAGAAGTTGCCAATAATAGCTGACTTTGGATTGCGACAAATTGAAAGTTTTGAATTTTTTTTCCCGTAATACATACTTTCAATCTACCGATTTTTTTTTTTTTGGCTTTTTATTGGTACGGTAGAAAGAAAAGGCGCTGCCCTTTCCCCTATTAGTATCTTTTCTATGGGTTGAGAATTGACATCGACAAAGGAGAGCTTTGTTCATGTAGAAAGTGTTCATTTTATTTTTCTCGTGTAGTATGCCATAAAGGATGCTAGTGAAACAACGAATTTTAATCTTTCAATACAACAAAAATAATAGGACGGAGAATTTTTATTTTTATTTTTTGGATTATTGGGAAGGAGAAATTTTTAGACCAATATTGCTAATTTGCTACTATAATCACTATTAGATATGTATATATGACTTATGGCCTTAATTCTTCTTTTTTCTCTGGTTTTTTTTTTCTTTCGTAAGAGTGCTGTTAAAGGGTTGTTATCTTGTTATCGGTTGTCTCATCTGTGATTTTTTTTTTTTACTTTTCTGTGGGAGTTTTGTTTTCTTTTCATGGATATTTATCTTTTTTATGATCTTATAAATAAAAAAAATTAAATTTACTGTAAAAAGGAGGTGTGATACATTTTCTAAGCTGCAACATTTTTTGTCTCCATTATGAAAGATGATTTGATATCAATAGTTTTCAAACAAGGACATAATAATAGATTGTTGGATAATTCAAAGTTTGAAATATATTTTATTTTTATTCAATTTATATTTAAAATATCTTCTTTTCATTTGCAACCATTACTGAACTTTTCCGTGAATAAAATTTTCTTTCAAGTGAAAAAAAATCCACTATTATATGTGTGTAACGTTGTATATCATATCATCCTTGTGAATGCATCTATCTATGCAGTTTATTATTGAATATTAATAAACTTTCAATGTTAAAGATGCATTTTTTCACATAAAAATAAGGAATTAATTGAAATACACCTACAATATAAAATATCTTTACACTATCAATAAATTAAAAGTTAATAACTCATCCATTTGTATAATTTTTAAAAATTTGAACTATCTATGATCTTATAATTAACGCACATGACATTTTTATTTTATTTTATGACAATACAAAGATGGTTACACTATCAATTATACTCTAAAAATAAATCTTTTAACTTACGAAAATTATTTTTTTTCATAAAAGTTATTGATGTTAATTTTTATTCAAAGTTAAAAATTGATATTTGCTAAACTTTTGAGTAGAAATTGAGATGAGTACTTTCAGGAAAATTGACTTTTTAGTTAAAAGTTACTTTTTTTTTTGGTAAAAATAAAAAACCTGAAACACACATCCTAATTAATATTAATTTTACTACAATGATAGCATATTATAGCTCAATTATGTGCTGCTATGTTACAAATTTGAAAAGTATAACTTTTATAGCAATTACACAATTACTTGAATAATCACACTTTTTTTTTTATAATGTAACCATGTTTTAGTACTAATGCAAAAATTTGGCACCCATCATTGGAATTTCAAATAGGAAAGAGTCTAAAAAACCCATTCAGCTTTACTCAATGTGCTCTTTAATCATATTACTTTAAAAGCATGCAAATTGATTCTAATCCTTCTTTATTTGTGCAAGTTACATCAATAATGAAATGGTACAAGCGTGCTTTTCTAGCTAATCATAAACACAATGTTTTAAGTGTAAAAAGATATATGTGCTAAAAGTGAGCTTGTTAAAATTGCTACAAATAGATACTCATGTGAAAACTTCATGTAATCTGATCATAAGCAAGTTTTCATTATCAATAAAAAATGTGGAAAGTTAATCAAAAATGCGGAAATTGCACAAAAGCGCACGAGAGAATCTAATTTATGATGACGAAAATTTGCTAATAACTACATCATGTGAAAGTTTTACGTAGAGGAGCAATTCCCAAGCTTTCATATTAAAATTTGTGACGACCGTCTCGACACATGTTCTTGGATATTATAATGAAAAGAATTTTAAAAATATCATCATCAAAATAATAGATAAAACTATTATGTATACAAATAATATTAATAAGGTTGGTTTTTTATGTTTCCACCAATGTTTTAAAAATCAAACCAATCACTAAATCGAGAGCATTTCCAAACAACAGACTGGAGATTTTTCTCTATTTATTCAAACAATAGTAATTTTTATTTGGTTCCATCTCATTCTATTCCATACCACTCACCATTAATATCCAAATAGATCCTTAAGCTTTTGAAATAGTAGTTTCTTTACAGAAAAAGTAGAGAGCAATCAACGGAAGACATTTTACATGCTATACAAAAGCAGGAACACAATAAAAAAATAAGGAAAGACTACAAAGGGCACATTATTGAGCTTTCTTAAGTAGCAAGCTGAAGAAGGAGGGAAAAGAAAAGCAACAACAACGCCTAAAACATGCCTTTTAGTTCATCATAACACTGACCTAATCAAGGTGTTTCATAATTATTCCTCGTTAAATTATCATCACCCAAAAGCAGCTCCCAGCTTGGTTTTAATGTTTCTCTTTTGATTCTGAACTCACTATAATGCTGCTACATTGATCAAAGATACGTGACAGTCCAGCACTTATCGCGCCAAAGGGAATTCTTTTGAGATCCATTCTTTTGAGATTGACTAGTCTCTGGTATGCACATGTTACAAGTTAGAATTCAATATTAGATCAAGTAAGCTGATGGAAATTTATCAACCATGTTGTTTTAGGGACTTTCAGCCATTAAATTCACCTAAAATATAAAGGAAATTTAATTCAATAGTCTTAGAAACTTTGAGATTCAAAGAGAACATCATAATCAACTTCAAGAAGCTTAGAACGTAAATGAGATGGGTTAAGAACAAAGTGCAATCCTGATTCATGTAGCCAACCCTTGTTGTAATAATATATTCTAAGCTAGACCTAGAAATCACAAGGAAGCCACTTAAATAACAATATCAAATCCTCAGACAAGTACCATCAACGAGCATTGAGCAAAAATCAGAGAACATTAGTGTTCCATACAGTTTTGGATAAAATGATTTGGACATCAAATACCAGTAACACTAGGTGATGTGGGATGCATTGGGCTCTATCTTGAGCCCATAAAATTGATGGATGCATGGATGAAGTCCATCAAGGGGGAATGTTCATGGATTGGGGATAGGGCCTAGAGGGAACTAACTTCCTTGTGGAATGGTGGATTTGAGCAGTACATGTCCCCTGCCCAAGGTTCCTGGGCCTGCACAAAAGGGGGATGTTCTTGAGGAATCTGGGAAGTTCTCCCTAACCAGAAGAGACGCCGTGAAAGAGAGGTGAATTGTGTTTTTAGGAAAAGACCCATATTTAGTAACGCTTGTCCAATCTGTGTTCACCCTTGTAAAACTTCCCAAATATAGTCCACTTGTCTTCTGGCCCAATACCCGTTCCATCCATCAACCCATGTCACGTAAAAGAGAAGTTTTGTCATGTTGTAGAGCCACCTTAGTGTCTTGTCTGGCAGCATATAGGAGCCCTCACCCTTTTACCAGGGAACACGTTACAAAGAGTGAAAGAAAGGCAAAGTGACAAGACGAAGAGAGAAAAAAGAGGCTAGCATAGTCATAGGAAGGCTAGGTTGAGGAATAGACGGCATCCTCATGGTGAAAAGGAGAGAACTTCACTGGTCATCCCCAGACTCCCACATGAAATGGTTACCTGTTGTTTAACACCACACTGAAGGGAGTTCCTATCACATTACTTGCTCACTCACTCACCATTGATCCTCACAAAGCTTACGAACTTAGATCTTAAAAGAGAAACAATTGTAAGTAGAGAAATACAAAACTAATTTGATTTCTGATTTTTTGGTTTGAAACAAATGGCGACTCCACTTGGGAGGATTGGTGAGCGTGGCAGATCTAGATGGAAAAAGAACCTTTGTTGGTGGAAGAAAAGCAAGGAAAGATGCTACTAAAAAAAAAAACCACCAAAATGACCAAGATCAACCACAATTCCAAACTATGGAAACCAGCCCAACACAGACCAAATTCAGCACAAGAGTCCCACTCTCTTCCTCAAAACGGTTCGAGGGTTCATCGAGTTCATGAGCCTCAAGTACCATATGGGATTGGTGCTCTCCTCCACGATCAACATCTACCTCATCTTGTACGACAAATGGTTGCAGGTACAACCTCACCATCAAGGATTTTCTTCTGTCCATATCCAACGCCGCGCACCCTCCCCTCCGTTGAGGGCTAGTAGTGCACCGTCTCCTTCTACACTTACCAGATCGACGCCAACATCTCCCGCTTCGTCTCTCACGCGAATACTTTGACACCCGCTACTTCTACGGCCTCACGCGCTTTCCATACAACAAGTCATTGCTACCGTCGTCGAGTGTAAGCCCTCCCCATCAACCACCGCAATGGGATCTACCTCGTCCTCACCGCCACCTCTTGCCGATCACGCCTCCAAGCCTAGCTCCAAACCCGATGCCCGACCCACAGGTTCAGATCCAGGACTTCCAGGAACGAGAAGTTGCTAAGGTTGAGGGGATGGCGGATATACAACAGGACAAGGGCAACCATGGAAGAGAAGACTGAAAGAGAAATTTCTTGATCGCTCTATTGAGAGATGACATCGAATAGGGCAAATTCGTAATGACTGGTCAAGGTCTCCAGAAGGCCCAAGAAAAGGCCCAAGCATGTTCAGAAACAACTTGATATCACTTTCCATGGCTTATGGTTAGTGGGAGCAACTTGAATGCTCATAGAGTGGCTGATGCTCCTCCCAAGATGTGCTAAATAACACTTCATCATATTCCTAAACGACTCTGGCTTTCAGCTAAACAAATTTAAGATTGAAAAAGCTTGAAGAAAAAATGAAAGCAAAGACTAGTGTTTCTCATCAAGAGATATCAAGATCAAGCACTATAATGGAAGGCGCTGCTCAAAGTTTACAAAAATAAGGCAAAAGGAAGTGGTACCAACTACACATGCAAGAGGTACCCAGGCAGGACGCCCGTCAATTATCAGGCAAACTTGTCAGGAAGAAAGCTCATGGATCATTGCTGTCATGACAAGTCTTCAAAAGCTAAGTACACATAACCCTTGATATTGGTGAAGTATAGGAAAAGGATGGGAAATAGGATGCCCAATGATTTAACTCTTTGACTTTAATCTAGATCTTGCTTATGTGACATCTCATCATCACAAGTTATGCATTTGGTGTTTATGTTTATATTTCACATTATATCACTTGTTATTGATATAACCGAAAATAAAGCGAAGAAAAAAATAAGAAAAGATAAAGAAAGAAACAAGTTCAATGACTTGCATCATGTAGTGGATACTTTCAATGAGTTTCATGATAAGCACCATTTTGACACTAGTTTAATGGCATGAATGCATAGTTGATAAATTCTGAAGCTTTTCCTCAAGTAATATTCTCCCTAAATGTGTGAAAGGTAGTTGTTGCTTGAAAGGTAACGACATGTCAAAGAAAATAGATGCAAAAGCATGCTTCCCCCAAACAAATATTCATGCTCTTGAGATTTCTATGTTTGAGATGCTTTCCAGCAAATAAAGTTGTTATATGATAACAAAAATAGTAAATAAAAGGTTAGCATAAGAGGGCTCAAGAATAATGAGAGAAAGGAATTTATCATGTTTTACCTGTATGGTTTGTCTAGAACAAGACCTCATGTTCACCATTGTGAGTCACATGTCCCTCATGATGGATAGCATGTTTGCTTTCCACATATAGACATGCATGATTGTTTATGGAGGTGTTAATAAAGTCATTTCAATGCACAAGTATGTTTTCATGTTTATCATCACGATATGTTCATGATAGCTAAAGCAAAGGAGAATGACGCCCAAGGGCATTCATAAAATTTCTATATGACCTTGCTTTGCTTATGATTCTTTTTGTTATTACATGATATGTCAGATTTATTCTCTTCGATGCATCTTTGATTTTGTTAACATTTCACAAAGGGCTATGATTGAAATGATCCATTGGATACATTGCTTTGTTATCCTTCTCATGTTATCTTTGTAGAACCATGTTTTGAAGTATGAATGAAAGTAATGATGTCATTCATATAGTCTTTATTTCTTGCAAGTTCTTGGCTAAAAGAAAAAAAGTAGGGGGAAGGAGAAGTTATGCTCATGAACCCAAGCTTAATCTTGATTTTAGTGTCATGATTCTTTTTCGTGGTCTCAAATAACAAGTACTGGATTGTTTTGGTTCAACAACCTCCCAATTACTGCGTGTTAAGTTTTCCTTACAAGTATTCTTGTCATATATACATTACATAACTGATTTTGTTTCAGGGAATATGAAACCTTATTATTGACATCAAAGTAAAGGCTTTAGTGCTAACATTTAACACAGAAGTATAATGCTAAAACGAAAATAATGGACATTGCCTATTGTATGAAAAAGTATTAGATTATGACAAGAACAAAGAATACTGTACGTGCTAGGCAACAAGCAAATGCTATGGCAAGAATGAAGGACGTTGCATGGTGTAGTGAAAAGTGACAGATGATGAAGGATGTTGCACAACAAGCCAGAAAGTGAAAAATACTATGATAAAAACAAAGGATTGCACGTTGATCTGAAAAATGAAGAACAATATGATAAGAGTGAAGAAAATGGTGACAAGAGTAAAGGATGCCGTACTAAAATGACAGATGCTATGGCAAAAGCAATAGACGCTATAAAAAGGCTAAAGGAATTGGAAGAACATACTAAATTGCAAAAAGGGCATCCCCTTTTCAAAAATTACAAGTAGCGTGCCCTCTAAGGACGAGGGGTCCTACAGGAGGCATCCACAAATACTTGTTGGCCCCAAGGTTCGGAACACCCCAAAAGCAAAGAGGGAATCAAAGCTGAATAAGTGCTCAATGCAATGTGCGAACAAGAGAGGTTTGGCCTTTATCAAAGGTTATAGCGACAGGCGTCTTCTGGTTCAACATGCAAGAATTAAAAATGAAACTGGAGCATCATGCAAGTCATGTCAAGGAGGAAAAGAAGCCTAGAGGAACTCACATAAATGAATCCAAAGGCAAGGAGATTCACGAGCCTCATGAACCCCAAGTATGTTAAGATATGATGTTTAAAGTTTTATCTATAGCCACAAAATATCAAGTATGTTGGAAATAGCATGTTTAATGTCATATATGCATATATGCTTCTATCATGCCCTTGATATATTACTTATTATATTTATGATGGTACATGAATAGTATGACATACCTTAGGAAAACAAGATTTGATAGGGCGTCAAAATGCTAACTGAACATAGCTTTGAGACATGATATAGCTGCTATAGAAAAAGACACAAATGGATAGGATGAGGAAATAAGTTAGTGCCTATCCCCATGGACGCGCTTCTATTGAACCTAGAAACCGAAAAAAAGAGTATAGGTCCTGTTTAGCTTTAAATGTATAAAGAAATGATGTGCTTAATTATGTGAATTCATTTTGATGATGATTGCATTTCTAAATTCTGTATTTCCTTTAGGAATCATGTGTTGTGCTATAAAGAAATGTTGTGACAAGATTGATGAAATGACTGAAACTAGAAGACATGTTATGATCAAAGCATATTTTAACATGTGTTTTGCTTATTGGAAACCCAACACTAAGGTAGACAATGCTGAAATGCTTTCCATGAATAACCTGAACAATGCTATTAAATTATTTGGCTGTGGATGTCCAGAAAAGGGGCTCATGTAAAAAGGTAAAATTTATTTTTTTAATTATAATATAAGAGAAGACGATGGTACAAGATCATAACACCATCATCCTAATGCAATTTATAAACAAGTAATTAAGATTGGGTGTCTTTGATATTTCCAAAGGCTAGGGCGAGAAGCTCACAAAACATGTCCATGTCTCCCCTAATGCGAATAGAAATTTAATACTTAAGTGATAAGGCCAAGGGGGCTCTAAGAACACATTCTTACGATAGCCTTACATGTGAAGTACCAAAATGCTACACTAAGGGGCGTACTTACATGTTCTCATATCCTTCTTAAGTGCCAAGAATTAAGCACAAAGGATAAACTTGAACCAGAGTCAATAAAGTGCAAAGTAATGTGCACAAAGAGCATATCCTTCGAAAGTGCTAGGAAATAAGCACAAAGGATTAAACCATGAAAAGGTCCTCAAGATGCAAAGTGATGTGTGCATAAGGAACCTATTGCTTAAGTGTCTTGGTATTTAAGGGCGTCCAGGGCACAAGGGATGACCTTAAAACACACTTAATGCATTTTTGCCCTGATATTAGCAACCTCTAGTTTGACAATTTGGGACCAAGAAATTAGTCAAAGGAGGCTTAGTGATATGTCCTAATATGTGAAATACAAAAGTGCTAATGGTCCAAGGGCATGGGACCTAAAGGGCATATTCACATGGTCTTCTTCCTTCAAAAGGTGCTAGGAACAGAGCACGAAGGATAAAACAAATTATGGTTACAAGATGCAAAATAATGTACATAAGCACCATACCCTTTAAAAGGTGCTAGGAATGGAGCACGAAGGATAAAACAAATTATGGTTACACGATGCAAAGTAATGTGAATATGAACCATACCCTTCAAAAGGTGCTAGGAACGGAGCACGAAAGATAAAACAAATTATGGTTATAGGGTGCAAAATAATGTACACATGAACTATACCTTCAAAAGGTGCCAAGAAATGAGCACAAAAGGTCAAGCAAGGTATAGTCAATAAGGTGCAAGGCAATGTGCACATGAACCATATTCTTCGGATGTGCTATGTGAAGAAGCACGAAGGATAAAACCAAACCAAGATAATGACAAAGGACAAGGACGTCCAAACAATGACAAAACAAAGAGAATGCCTAGGTAATGCTAGTGAATGTAGAGATAATCATGGTACAAACGGAAAAAGATTCAGAATCAAGTATAAGTAAAGTTACATAGGAAAATGGGATGAGAGGAAGCTAAGTTTCTTAACATGTACTCTTAGTATGCAAGACGCCTTAGCATTGCATTTCTTTATTATTGAACATGAACTCACAATCCAAAATGGATGAAATGCTAACAATTTTACTGTTGAAGTTCCAAAATTTTAAGTAATGCAGGCAGCCCTCTGGATGCAAGCTTAGACAAGCTCTTAGAAACCTCAAGAGGAATGACCGGTTGCAAAGAAAAGACGCTAGCCAGAGATTATAGAGTTTTCAGAAACCATGATGCAAGACTTGGTGAAGACGCCCATGTGATCTTACAGATCATCCTCAAGATACTAGGGGGCTCCAGAAATCATATGCCTTTTGCCTAAAATGAAAAACCAAAGCCAGCATATTCTTATGAAAAGAGATCAAGAAAGAGCAAGTCACAAAAAAGATGAAAAAGGCAAAGAAGAAGATGCCCAGAGAATAAAGACACGCTATGCAAGAAAGGCGACATGTGGAGTGTGCGTCTTGGTGACTTCAGTTGTCCCCAATACACAAGGGGGCTATTGTTCCATACCATTTTGGATAAAATGATTTGGATATCAAATACCAGGAAGACCAGGTGATGTGGGATGCATTGGGCCCTATCTTGAGCCCATGAAATTGGTGGATGCATGGATGAAGCCCATCAAGGGGGAATGTTCATGGATAGAGGAAACTAACTTCCTTGTGGTATGGTGGATTTGAGCGGTACATGCCCCCTGCCCAAAGTTCCTGGGCCCACAAAAGGGGGACGTTCCTGAGGGAACTGGGAAAGTTCTCCCTAACCAGAAGAAGGACACCATGAGAGAAAGGTGAATTGTTTTTTAGAAAGACCCATATTTAGTAACTGCTTGCCAATCTGTGTTCACCCTTGTAAAACTTCCCAAATATAGTCCACTTGTCTCCTGGCCCAATACCTATTCCATCCATCAACCCATGACACGTAAAAGAGAAGTTTTGTCATGTTGCAGAGCCACCTTAATGTCTTGTCTAGCAGCATATAGGAGCCCTCACCCTTTTACCAGGAACATGTTACTAAGAGTGAAAGAAAGGCGAGTGATAGGACGAAGAGAGAAAAAGAGGCTAGCATAGTCATAGGAAGGCTGGGGTGAGGAATAGACGGCATCCTCATGGTGAAAAGGAGAGAACTTCACTGGTCATCCCCAGACTCCCACATGGAATGGGTACTAATGTTTAACGCATAGCCACACTGAAAGGAGTTCCTATCACATTACTTGCTCACTCACTTTCATTAACCTATGAATTGTCGTGATGCTGCGTGATTGTTGTTTTCTTCTTGGGCATTATATATATATATATATATATATATATATATATATATATATATATATATATATATATATATGGTTTTGTGTTTTCTTATGTTACGAATGCATGTGCGTTGGTTTTATGTACGCATAAACCAAAACCGTGGTTTCCCAATTGATGAAATATATATATGTATAATTATCATTTTGTCATTACTCGTATATATACAATGGACGCCCAAGTGCTTAACTTATTAATATGCACACATGTGTGTCTTGCTTTCATGCATAAATATGGTAGTTATAAAGTGATTTAGAATTTTAAACATTCATAGGAGCCCTTCTAAAATTCTATCTGAGTTATTGCACAAATCTGATTATTATATTATGAACAAATTGTTAGGATATGATGACATGTCTATTAAATGTGATTGTATGATATCAAGATATGTATACATACATGCATCTATATAGAATGTTAACGGATATAATTCCCTCCAGTAATAATTTGGATCCTCTCTTAAGAAGAGGTAATCCTATCTATCATCATTTTATCCCCATCTGATATTTGTTGGTGACAATTAGCTATTGGAATGAGCTCACTACCCCACTGATTATAAACGAGATGTATAAAGAAATAGATGTATTAAGAAAAGATTGGACTAAGTTCCTTATGTGACTGTCTGAATTTTGTGTATATAGATATTAATTGTATTGTCATGTATTCATGTAAATGTAGGAAGTGCATCCATAATAGGAAATATCATATTAAAAGACACGTCTACCTCTGGTAAAGATCTTTGGAACTTATTAATTGGATTTTAATGTATGTTCATATTTTTCAAGAATAAACCGAGGTGGCTAGATGATTTCGATGACACTAATGACTGTGTGCATTTATCCTTATTGGAAACTTTCGTGTTCTCACCCCTTTCCTTTTTCCGTGTCATCTCTAGATGTGGAGCGGCTAGTGAGGTCCTCGAGGAAGAGTACGTACCTGAAGAATAGATAGAATTTAATTTCACTTATGATACTTTAGTTGATTAGACCTATTCGATTATTTAGTGTTTTTGGTTTATTGGTGACTGGACTATTGTTAGCTAGAGGTTTATTATTACTCATACTATTTATATTATAGCGGCTGCATATGTGTTGGAGTTAATTACCTGTTATTACAATATATTATTATAGACTTTCGATTGAATGAATGTGTTCATTATTACTTAGCTAGTTTCGCTATAAAATAGTATTACATATAATTATGTATGCATCAGGCTTCTAGTTTGATTTTTTTAAATACAAATAAAAATTATTATTGTTATTGTTCTACCTATATTATATCTTGAAACTGCAAAATCATGACGTCAAAGCGTAACAATTCAATAATAAATTCCACGTGACTTAAGCATATGGGAATAATTATTAGGATGTTGCACCCCAGACTCCCACATGGAATGGGTACTGCTGTTTAACGCACAATCACACTGAAGGGAGTTCCTATCACATTACTTGCTCACTCACTTACTCACCATTAATCCTCACAAAGCTTAAAAACTCAGATCTTAAAAGAGAAACAATTGTAAGTAGAGAAATATAAAACTAATTTGATTTCTGATTTTCTGGTTTGAGACAATTAGAAAACACCTTTCTTTATTCTATTATCTCTATTTATAACATTATCCCTGTTTTTGGTTTGGCGGGTTGTGGTAGGGGGTGAGAATTAGAAGCATGGCAAATTTGTAGTCTCTGAGGAAAGCAACGTGGTACAAAAGCAAGTAAGGATTAAGCTGTGGAGAAAGTAAACTCAAAGCTCATTGTAACAACTAAGTACACTTGGACACAGGTTTGTAGCTGCAACAGTTTTTGTTTTTCGGAAGGAAAAAAAAACATCCCGAATACATATCCTATTAACAGCGTCGCCAACTTGCTCCCGATGGGAGAGCCACTACAAATTCAACAAACAAATGCTGGCTGAGACAGACCGCATGAAATGCTTTACCGCACTACCACAAGCAAAAATTATGAACAATAACCTTTGTTTTGCAGAGCGTCAAGGGCTAAATGAGAATTGTCCAAGAGAGCGAATCCAGCATCCTAAAAGGGTTTCGATTGATGCAACCTTATAACTAGGTGCCACATGAATCAGCTGATGTATCTTATTATCATTAAAATCAAGCTGCTATACTGCCTACACAACCAATCACAATACGTTACCATAGTGAAGTGATTGGCTTCTCCACAGAACACATAACCCAGAAAGTGCCCCAGGGCTGGCACAACATTCATATATATAGACCAAATAGTCCATAGATACACAAACCATTCAAATTATTGCGCTCACTGGAAGCATGTGTGTACGTGCATGTAAATCAAGAGATATTTACGAAAAAGAAGCAACATTCAAGAGTTGTATGTATTCTCGCCAAGAATCCGGAGAAATATATGCCTGCGAATGCAATTATAATGAACATCAGACTATAAAGCATTGAACATTAAGTCAACTAGGTCTGTCTTGGGGGAAGTAGTAGTAGCATCCTGATTCCTGATCACTGAATGAGACTAGCCTAGACTGACAGAATGAATGAAGGAGGACGGAACATACCACAGCATAGCGTAGCATAGATATAGCGGACAAGCTTGCCTCAAATGGTGGTGCTAGTGATCAGTCTAGCACCAACCCGATCGAGGCGCTTGACGTTGGCACAAGCCTTCAAATTGCCCTCCTTGAGGAAAGCCTCTGCCATGAGATGGCCAATCTGGAGGCCCCTGTCCTCGTCGTCAACGACGGCAACGGCAGTGGGGCCAGCTCCGCTGATGGTGCAGCCAAAGGCGCCGGCCTCAAGAGCAGCCCTCTTGACGGCCTCCATGCCAGGAATCAAGGGGGCACGCCTCGGCTCCACGATCTTATCGGAGGAGAGGGCCTTCCCCAGGCCCGGCAAGTCCCCCTGCAGCACCGAAGCCACCAGAGCGCCAGCCTGGCTGCAGTTCCACACGTGGTGCGGCATCCCAATCTCGGCGGGGAGCGCGGCCCGCATCTTCTTCGTGGGGGCTTCAAACTCAGGCGTCACCAGCACGAAGAACAGGTCCTTCTCGGCAGGAAACTTGAGCTGGATCAAATCCAAGGGCTCGTAGCTCCGAATCAGCACAAACCCCCCCATGATGGCCGGCGCCACGTTGTCCGCGTGGTAGCCGGAGACCTTCTCCTCCGACTTCAGGGACGCCAGCACCAGGTCCTGCACGCCCAGCTTGTTCCCGAAGATCTCGTTCACGGCAACGGCGGCGGCCGCTGCGCTCGCCGCACTCGATCCCAGCCCGCTTCCCAGGGGCAGCCCCTTCTGGAGGGAGAGCGAGAGGCCCACGGAGCGGATGCCCAGCATTTTCATGACTTCAATGGCGGCGATTCCAGCGCAGTTCCAGAGAGGGTTTTTGCTGAGCTTGCTGGTGTTGCTGCCCGAGATATCCGAGATGGAAATCTCGCCGGGGTGAACGTGCGGGTCCACCGTGAGCGACACCGTGTCCCCAAGCCCATCCACCGCGCACCCGAGGAAGTCGAACCCCGGACCGAGATTGGCCACCGTCGCCGGAGCAAACGCTTTCACGGAGGTGTAAACGGGTTCCGGCTCCGTCTTGGTTATGGCGTTGGTTTTCGAGGGGACGGAGAGGTTGCATCTGATCCTCAATAGTGGTTTTCGTGTTGGGATCGTGATGGCGTTGTTGCTGCTACTGCTGGTCGTGGTGGTCGTGGCGGTGCTGCTACTGCCACTGCCACTGCCACTGCTACTGGCTGCGAAATCCAATGGAGACCGAGACGAAGACGGACACAGCCACAGGAAACATGCTGCCATCGGATCGTATCGTATCGGATCAGATCGACCTCCGCTACTCTTAGCTTGCTCGTTTATGCTAGAAGCAGACTGTGGCTGTTAAGTGTTAACCAGTAACAACCCTAAATTACTAGGAAACCAATTCCGGTTTTTTGGGGGTGAGAGAAGTACAGTAATAGTTTTTTAAGGCCTGCCTTTCATTGAGCCCCATGCTTCAAGCAGGCGAAAAGCCCAAATCAATAATATTTTAGACATCAAAATTTGGTGATCGGGGGACGGGCTGCTGGTGCCTTTCAGCTCTCCTCTCACGGGGTTGGGACCACATTAATTAGTGTTCTCATACTTTTTCTGACCCAAAAAAATAAATTGCAAAACTTTAAATAGTCAAGCTGAAATTGATCTTTGAAGGAGTTACAGGTCATTAATCTAATAATAAAAATATTTATTATATTTATGAGTTTAATTTCTATGTAGATTTTTATCCAATTAAATCATCTCATTTGCATAATTTTTCAAGTAATAGGTGTAACTATAACTATTTTTGTTAATGTGAAATTCATGATTAGATGATATATTTATATTATTAATGCATAGAAATTTAGCTCTATATTTATTTAGTTCTTGAAAGATTAATTCTTATTTCAACTTAATTCAAACATTAGTTTATGTAAAGAAAACTTCAATTAGTGTCTCATGTGTCACATTATGTGATAATGTCATGACATTTAAAAAAGGGTGACTACTCCCATGAATGTGCTGATCAATGGCTTCCATGCATGTGATATGTGTATAGCAAGCATGACATGTAATGGTTACTGTTATGAGTGATTATGATATGTGTAAAAAATCATGGAAGTAATTTAGGCTTTTCATTTTTTATATGATTGAGGTTTCTAAAGTTTAGTTTTATTTCTGCATTAGTACCTTTTAGTTTTTTTTAATTGTAAAATTTTTTGTATATTTAATTATGTTTAATATTAGGGCTCCAATTTTGTTTAATTTTTTATTTCAATTTTTTGTTGTTGTTGAATTCGGTTGTTCGAAATTCATTAAGCGAATAGTGGTTTCTTTATTTTTCCCATCCCCTTTTTTTTTGACAAATTTCGGTTTTGTTTATATTTAATGTTTATATTTTTTTTAATTGTAAATTTGTAAATAATTCAAGTGATCTAATTATAGCTATAGTCCAGCACCTGTTTTTTTTTATTTTCCTATTATGTTTATTTTGTTAATTTTAGGTATTTTTAATATTCCTTTTTATTTAAGTTATAAGGAATTCAGGTTGTTTGAACTCAATATATTGTACAATGATATTTTGAATTCTTATTTTTTATGTTGTTAATTTTAATTATTTTCAATATATATATTTTGTAATTTTAGAAGAGTTCAGTTGTTGCAAATCTTATGGAGTGTACAATGATTCTTTATTTTATTATATTTGTTTTTGTAAATAATTTAGTTTGTACCAGTTGTATATGTGTAAGTGATTTTCTATGTTAAATCAAAATTTGGACACCCTAAATTCTATATACGGTACAGTATACTATTTGTAAAACAAAGTTCAAAACATCCAAACTCCATATTTTGTACAGTAGTATTTTTTGTTAGGTTGCTGAATTTTTTTTTTTTTTGTATCTTTTAATTCTTATTGTCTTTAATATGTTGGAATAATTTGTATTTGTAGTGAGCAATACTCATCCTTTTTCATTTTTGTTTTTTTGTTTATATGATTAAGGTTTGTCAAGTTTATTTTTATTTTTGCATTCGTCTTACTTTTTAAGTTTTTTCTTAATTGTAATAATTTTTTTATATTTAATTATTTTTAATATAAGGGTTCTAATTATGTTTATTTTTTTATTTGAATTTTTTCTGTTTAGTTTGGTTGTAGAAATATGTTAAGGCTTTTTTTATTTTTCCCTTTCCTTTTATTTTATTGTGACAAAGTCTAATAATTTTTTATATTTAATGGTTATATGTTTTAATTGTAACTTTGTAAAGAATTCGTTATCCAAATTGTAGCGATTGTAATTTTGTAAATATTTAATTGTAACTTTCCTGATTTCTTTTTTTTTTCCACTTACCCCCAATATTTTTATCGCCATAATTATTTCACTAATTGACTTTCCTCCCTTATTCTTCCCAACAAATCCGCTTCACTCCCTTAGTAAAATGAAACATGACCCACCGTGCCTTGGGTCACTCCTGATTCGCTGCGCCATTAAAGTTGTAGGATTCACTCAACTTCATATGAGAATCCCTAAAAGAGTTGTAGATCATTATTTTAGTCTTTGAGGGATTGATTTTTATTGCTTGGAAGGATCAAATTGAAGTTATGTAACTCATTTGAGGGTTAATTTAGGGTCTATTTTAGTAGATAAAGTGTTACTTCATCACAAATCATAACAAATCAAACATCAATAATGATTTCTTCATTGAGGCTAACATTTGAATTAAATTGATATAAAATTTCATCTTTCAAAGACCAAATTAATATCATAAATCTTTTGAGAGCCTAATTAATCTTTCACAACTCTTTCGAATGCCAATTGAGATTTTACTCAAGTTTCAATTAACATTATTGCTAGTTATGCTTTGATAAATATGGAGCACCACACACTTCTCTATTCTCAACTATTCATGCCAATATTAATGATTGATATTATAATTAATTATCTATACGTTATTCAATCAATGCTCCACACTAGAAGCACCCCCCTCCACCCCTCGCTCTCTCTCTTTCCATTCATCTAATTCATCAATTTGCCAGGCTACATGAAGTTGACTTGAACAAAGGGCACCTAAAATGGAAAAATTCTTGTTTAAACACAATTTTTACAAGCTATATTTAAATACTATCACAATAAAATTACTAAGACCTATAAATAAGTAAATGTGTTTTAAACAAAGCTGATTAGATCAACTTTATTATCATTATGTCTAGAGATAAAGTGTTAGAATTGGATTCATCATACAATAATCTCTCCCTAAAAGAAATACAACCATATTGCCTTTGAAGCCTTTTTTACCCTAACTATGGCCCATGACTTGACAATGTCTATAATCCTTAAGGTAGCATTTGTTTATTGTCCTAAAACATGAAACATAGGGATAATGGAGACGAGACATAAATAATAAATATGTATGGGGTATTATTGGAAGACAAAAATATTAAATTTTTATTTTCATATCCTGTCTCCATATTTGAGGTACAAAAATTTTATATTTTTATATTTTCTCTTCCTTTCCTGTCTTCACCACCAACCTTTTGTCTCCAATATTTCTTATTTCTTCCGAAGATAGTAACCAAATGCTACCTAATATTTTATATTTATACATACTCATAATAACATAATAAAATTAATGAGACTCTTAAACCCCTAAATATACTCTCTCTTTTTCATTAAACCTTCATTGTATCGCCGCTTCCTTTATGATTTCATCACCAGGCAACTGTGTAACTAGGTCCATGAAGTTGACTTGAACAAAGGGCATTTAAGAAAGAGAATTTTTTTTGGTACAATTCTATCAACTCGTAAAATAATATATGAACACAAGTATTTCATAAAATAGCATATGTACAATCAAGTTCTATTTCATCTTAAAATAAGAACAGCATTTGACAATTGACATTAAACATAAGCAATAGAAATTCAATATTATCCAAATGTAGATATGCTAATTGTGCATTACATTGGGATGGACCTGCGCAGTATCTGTGCTTTAAAATGATACACCACCTTCTACGATGTCTAAGTCATAATAGCAGTTCTACCCTACGGTCTTCATGAATTATACAGTATTACACATTAATCCATCAAGATTCTCACCCATCGTTATGTAATATATATATATATATACACACACACAAAAGATGAGTTCGCACAGGACATACATTTCAGAAATAGAAGTACAACCGACTGAATTGGAGGATATGCTTTGGTCAAATAATGAAGCCAAGTTCAATCAGAAGTAGTCTCTTGGTCTTGGGAAGTGTTCATTTGTAATCTCTTGGACATGGTCCTTAAATGATTGGCTTTGGAATAAGCATTTGATGAAATATCTTCAAGCTTTCTTTTTAACTTCTTGCTTGATGTGTCTTCTTTTTCATCAACAAAACTTAGAAATGTCTGGATGCGTGCAGAAGGCGAGCAGCGACGATTAAAAGGATCAGCTTTTTCAGGGGATTTTTGAATAAATTGGCGTACCATTGAAACAAAGTAGATAAGGAGCGCCCCGAAACACGCTATCCCACAGATCATAAACAGGCCGCGGAAGCTATTCAACTGAAGTTGCTCTTCCTCAGCACTAGGAAAATCACAAGCCTTTTCTGAAAGCCACTTCTCACGGATCTTCCGAAGTTCACCATTCTCAGATAAAGTCAGAATGGCAGTTGACATGTCAATGGATAACGGAGAGTCCCTCGGGAATGCCTGCCGAAAAACACTGAGAAATTTAAGGAGCCCAGCCTAATGACAAATTTAATGGAATTCAAATCCATATACAATCTGTTAACTGCATAAATAGAATAACAAAGACAAGTAGTAATATAATCTAAGGATTTAGATGTACCCGACTTGACTTGCAGTTGAGTTGAGAATTAACTGCAATGCATTAATTAATTAATCAAATAATGATAGAGAACGATACTCACAAATCCCCATCCACTTTTGGTGAACTCTTGGCCCCTAATTGAGAATTGGCAGTGTTCTGACAGGAAGAGTTCTACATATGGTCGTTCATCCACCACGGCAGCAACAGTTCCCTTCTCAAGGGCTGTGGCATATTCTTCTGGTGAGCCAAGAGGAACAAGTCTATGTTTTGGGATGTTGAGCTCCTGACTCAGATAGTTTTCAGCAAATGATCCCACCTGGAATCCTATAGGTTTGTTGCTGGATATCAAGGTGTCAATTCCTGTTATGGGTGAGGACAGTTGTTGCACCGTGAGAATTGACGTCAAGCTTGCAGTGTAGCTTGAATTAACTATCAGAACCACAAAAAGCCATATAATCAGCACAACACGACCAAGTGGACTTGCTGTGTTTTCTCCTGAAACAATAAAGAAGCTGGTTTATTTCCAGTTACAAAAATACACTAGAATATGTTTCATGAATATAATGTCAACGTGAACATGAAGAGGGTGGACTTACTGTGCGCAAAGAACATTGTTGAGAAACTAAACCTGCGTCAGCATACAAAGATAAGGAGTTACGTCGAGTTATGCAGACAACCTTCAAGTCAAATCAGAAGGAAGGGAAGTGACATTATTTTTTACTTGATTCATCTGGATGGATAATGAGATTGAATGCAAAGCAGATCCTACCTTGCTACTGTAAGCAGTTAATTGTGTGTGGCAACGAGGAACATATAAAAATCTGATGAGATGGCTAAAATGCTGAAACAAGATTATTGGAATGCTAATCTAGCTGTGGAGGAAAAATTAGCTTGCAATGACGAAAGAAACTTAAGAGAAGTAGTGGGTTTTCTTGCTCAATGAGTTTGATATTGGAGGTCAATGACGGATGACTACGGATGTATAATTCAATAATAAGAAAAGTACATACCAAAGAACTGTGACAATCTGTTTCTTTGGAGGCCCTCGAAACTCATCATTTGTTCGATGTTCAAGAATCCAGACCACTGCTCCAACAAGGAGGAAAAAAAGTGCAGTGACTCCCCACATAGGTGGAGTAAATGGTCGCAAGAAAGCCCAAGCACTTGACTTCAACTTTTTAACTGGGGCAACCACAACCAGCCCTGACTCTATAAATGGTTGAGTAAAATCCACAATCTTTGTTCGGTCAGTGACAATTGCAATGTCGCCTACAGCAGCATCAAAAACCTGTAGATGCAAGCACAACACAATCAATCAATAAAAGCAAGATAACTATATATCATAGTTGTAGAAAAAGGATTGAATAAGTGTTGCTCACATCGGAAGGAATCATATTGACAAGTTCATAGTAGCTTGGGTTCTTATGCCCATTTCCAAACAGAATGAACCTATATTGAACTGCATATGGAAGATGTTTTATGGCAGCCAAGAATATATCTATGCAATATCCTTGAACTACGTTGGTGCCATTTATTTGTGAGACAATGTCCCGGTAACTAACTCTGTTGGGGACTCCAATTCTCAGTTGCCTTCCATTATCCGGGAACACCCATCCACGAGGCTTTTCTCTTGTATTTCCAGGCCATGTGACATTGTATAGATGCTGATTTGAAACTGAACGATTGGCAGGCTTTCTTTTGAGTCTCTGGGAGTAATTACTGAGAGCCCAGAATAATTAGACCAGTATCCTACAGTCATATAACCGGTAGCATTTACATTGAGGATGTCATATGATGGATGTAAAGGTGACCTGTCTGAGCCAAATTGAATGGATCCTGTCAATCCAGTCATATTAAGGCTCAATATGTTATCAAGCAACTGTTTCCCTCCATCAAAAACGCCCAAAGCACCAAGACCCATCTCTCCCTTCACACCACTTAAATTAGTATTATTAGAGAATGAAATGGTACCATTCTGATCAAAAAATACTTTTAATGCCTGAGCAATCATCCAAACAGCATCATAAGCATACAGTCCATATGGATTTAATCCAATCGAGCCATTACTTATCCGGTTCCACCTTGAGATAAATGCCTGCTTTTTTCTTGATTGAGGGGTGTGAGGGCGAAGTGTGAGAACGCCTTGGATTGAGTTAGAAGTGGTATTTGAAGATAGTGATGAAGTTGAATCTAAAACAGTTGAAAGCCAAGCAGTAGCTATCCAGACAAACCCTTTGCTCATCATCCCGTGTTTTTGAGCCACATCAAAAACCAAGAGGCCTGTTTGGGCAAAGGTGTGTACAACAATTACTCGAGCTTCCATACTTCGAAGCTTCACCAACTCACCACTAACATCACTTGGGGTGGCTTTTGGATCAGGGGGCAGTGCTGCTTTGTAAGATAATTTACAGCGTCTCTCTGCGAGCTTATCCCCTAAGACAATTATACCATTTCGACTCTGATCGTCATCGCTAAATACTGCAATGACCTCTCTCCAACCATAATAACTAATTATGTCCGCCACCGCAGTCATCTGGAACCGATCACTGGGTGCAGTTTGAACAAAATAAGGGTACTGGAGTGGTGATAGGGTGGGATCCAGAGCCGTGAAGGACAGTAGAGGAACATGGAGCTCATTTGCAAGATGCGAGAGCACCGGGGCCATTACTGAATTTTGTGGCCCAATTATGGCTACAGTGTCAGTCACTAGGAACTCGAGGGCTGTTATCACGTCACAGTACATGCACAGGTGTGGATGACACCAGACCAAAAAAAAAAAAAAAGTGTGAATGACACTATATGTTAGGCAACAGTCACAACCAACAAGATAACAATAATTTAATCACAATTTACACTTCATACAATAATTAGACAGAAGGGAAAATAATTGAATGAGTACCAAAGTAAGCTAGAAGGAACTAATACAGGAAAGAAAATTAACTAAGATATATATAATAAGGAAGTGGCCTGATATATACCCCCAATGAAGCCAAGAAAACCGCTGAAGTTGGAATCATGGATGGTGATGGACAATTTACGTCCACCCAGGATGCGAGGATCGGCATTTACATCTCTCACAGCTTCTTCGATGGCAATTTTAGAAACTCGTCCGTTTATAGTTTTTAATGTGAAAATCGCACCGATTTTGACTACATCAGGTCTGGAAGCCCCTTCTGTGGATGTTCCATGTCCATGCAATAGAATCAATGTTAACGAAACGCATAGCAGATTCATCCAGAACCCACGACCATGATATGCAAACTGCATCATTGTGTGTGAACAAAGGAGGTATATACATACATATAGGAGAGAAAAGAGGGAATGAATTAGGAAAAGGCACTAGGTACTACTCGATGAAGTGAAGCTGTGTTTTAATGGAAATTATGGATTATGGACAAGTAATAGTCAGCATGCAGCTGCGGGGTACGTTTTGGTTTGTGATTATTATTATCATCATTTCAATAGGGGGAGATGAAGGAATGTGGCGTGATCTATCGGTGAACAATTCTTTGAAGAGAAGAGAAGATGGTGGACAGGATTTTATGGGTACAGACAGACAGGTGTTGTCTTGTTTTGTGGAGTATAAGGGGTTATAATTAGATTAGATAGATTTTAGAGTTGGAACTAAAGGACCACCCCACCACCAGAGTTAGTTAGTGCCCCGTGCCCAGTGGGACTGGGACTGGGAGCACTGAGTTCGGACAATGTCTTCATTTCTAGTCTATGAACTATATATGACATGAATGAGTCCGCAAAGCAAGACACGCATGCGCATCAGATTTTGATGTCTCATCGTTTATCATCATAATTTCAACGTGCGAGTGCTCTTTGGGGATGTGATGACTGATGAGGGTGTCGGCTGCGCCACTCCAGTAGTATAGTATAATTATAGGTTATGGAAGGAATATAGAAAAGTGAGGATTGAATTGAGATATTCATTTTATTATTTTTTTGATGTCATAGATGAATAAATAAACTTGATATTACTATCATATTCTACCATGATGGAATTATATACTCATTTTTAAATATTAGAATAATATTTTTATGTGCAAGAATATCTCCTCACAAGATTGGAGAAATTATTCCATACTCCTATAGTGCCCCTATTCTCACTTCATTCATATTATGCCACCAAATAGTGGGGTTAACAACTAACTATTATGACTTTTTTAAAATATATATATAATAATTGCATTTATTACATATTTACAGCAATAAACATTGATTCAAGAAAAAAATTAGGACTTTTTGTAATCAAATCAAAAGTTCCAGCGTGAAGTTGAAAAGTTACAAGCCCTCAGAAGTTCAAAAGTTACCAGAAGACTCCCTCAATCAAAAGAACACAAAGACTTCTACTTCAAAGGCTCCACTTTCTTCATCAGAGGCTCCACTTTAGGTGACGACTTTTAATTTTTTTTTTTAACTCTTTTGGTGGTTTTTCTTTTTGTTAGTTAAGGTTACCTTCATTGCTTCAAATAATCGAATATTGTTAGATAAAAAATCAACAAAAATTCTATTTGAAGGGTGTAAATAATGAAATTTTCAAATCGGCTTCTTTAGGGTTATTTGGTTTGAGTTTTCAATTTTCAGTTTAGTTTTCAGAATTTATGAAGAAAAACTGAAAATTTTGAAAACTACAAATTTCAGTTTCAGAATTTTTAGCTTTTCCTTGACAAATTCTAGAAAACTAAAAAACTGAAACTTAAACTCAAACCAAATAGGCCAATAGTTTCAATTTTTTTTTTTTAAAATCTAGAAAATTGAAAAACCTGAAAATTAAAATTAAAAACTGGAAACCAAATCAAACAAGTTATTACTTTCTTCTTCAACAACCCGCAAAAAATACTAGGAGTCCAAAACCTTATAATAATGGGGTAAAAATAGTTTTCTTCTTCTTTTTCTTTCTAGATAAAATGAACAAAGTCTTGACCCATTATGTAAATGAGGGGAGCTGATAATGCTTTTGATACATTAAGAACTAGTTGTTTGACCCGTGTAATGCATGGTGTGATATTAAAAAATAATTTGTTGGTCATTACTAAAAGAAATAACAATTTAATTAAATAAACCTTATCATAAACTGAATATATAAATTAATTTTAAAAATAAGTTAATAGTTAAATAATTAAATAATGAATAAAATATAAAAGAGTATCATAAAATTTAATAAATAATTAGTATCATTTCAAAGAAGGAAAATTCTGGAATTGAAGTCTTTTTTTAAAAAGTTTTAATGTTAAAAAATTGAATGATTTTCACCCTATAGGTAAATTGATACTTATTCATTACTAATTTATTAATTAATCAATATTAATTATAAAAATAAAAATGGAAGTATCAATAACATATCATAATAACAATAATTATAAACTTTTTTATTATAATTATCAATATAATTTAACAAATTTTAAACATCATTTGGTTCATTTAGAAAAATGAAAACATTGACATTGCAAAAACACCATAATAGTAAGCAATAACATCAAAAATATTTAAATAAAAAATATTTTTATTTGAAGTAGATAATGTCCATTCTAAATTAAATCAATCTTCTCCTATTTAATTGTCTTTTACTTCACTATATCTTTCAAATAGAATCATATATTTATTACATGATCTTTTAGATAGAATCAAACAAATCCCATAAATAAATTATGATTCATTAATTTCATTGAATTTAATTTATCAGTATTGGCTATAGAGAAATTGAATATTAAATTATATGTTAAAATATCAAAAACTTAAAAATTTAAATAACATGATGTTTGAATTAATAAAGTTATATTGTAAAAAGTTAAAAAAAATAAATGAAATATAAAATAAAAGTAAATTTAGATGAGTATAAAACATAAAGTCCATTTTTCAAATTACCTCAATTTGATTTTATTTATTTAGCATAATTATTTTAATCATTGTGTTGTATCATCAATTAATTAATTAAAATTGATAATTAATTTACTTTAAATTATTTTTTTACAAATTAAATATAATATTCATATTAATTGAATAAAATAAAATTTGATTTGATTTACAAATCATTTATATATTTAAAATATATTAAGTAGGTTTTTATTTCTTTCATAACATTGTTAAGTGGTGTTTAAAATGAATAAGAATATACATCAATTTAATTTGAGTTTAAATTTGAAATAAAATTAAACCCCATCAATCAAATTTCTTTTTTTATCTGATCATCAATCAAATTTAATATGATCTTAAAACTAAAAATCAAATTTGATGAGATTTGTTAAATCACATGATGTATTATTTTTAAAAGAAATTCAGGATATGAATGATAAAAATATCTAATTTAGTTTTTATTAATATTCAATTAGAACACTCATGTAAAAAATTGTATACAATTAAAGCATAAAATTTATCTATAAAATCCTATTAAAAATTGAGATAATAAAATTGCGTAACTAAATTCAAATTAATTAAATCCAAGATAAAAAATTTTTAATACAATAATAGTATATAAAGGAAACCTTGATTCAAATTTTGAATTAACAACCCATAATTGAAAACATAATCATAAATATTTTACAAATTGGATTTTTTTATTGAAATATATCAATAAGTTCACACTAAGACCATTACATTCCAATAAAATCATTAGCATTGATAACCAATGTATATATACATATAAAATCTCTAATATTTTAGAAATCTATACCATTAAAACTACCTATACTAACCATCAATATATCTAGTAGTTATGTCATTCACATTGTTTTAGCATGAATCCAAAAAAGATTATAATCCAATGCTTCCAAACTTATTGATGATTTATCTAAAAACTTCCTCATGTGGGGTTCAAACCCTGTTAAAAGCAAGTAGAGAGCATGGCCACCTTCCACTAGACCAACTACTCTTTTGTTATAATATGTGACAATCAATATATATATTACATATTAATTGGTATTTGGCAAATAAGTGAGCAAATCTAAAATCCAATGTGGGGGCTGACAAGTTCAAACTCATTGCCTTGTAGTGGAATGCACATACGCCAACCACTAGGCCATTTTGACTTTTGTTAAAATATGTGAATATATATATATATATATATATATATATATATATATATATATATATATATATATATATATAACAAATTATTTGTTACCCATAACTAATCCAATGATCCATGGTGCTGTCAATCACCGGTCAAGTTTAATAACTATGTATAATATTCTTCTTCGAACAACTTGTACAATTCAATGTGTTTATTGAAGGATGTTTCTTGATCACATAACTTATCTCTCTAATCTTGAACTATTTTAAAGCTTCTAAAACAATAGATGAAGACAATTCAAATGTGATAATAAATTGTAAAAAAATAAACACCTAAAATAAAGAAAAGTATTAAATATATAACAAAAGATGAAAATATAAACGTAAGAATAAAAGAAAAAATATGTAGAACTGATAGTAGTAAAATTGATATAAATTAAAATAAGGTGTACTACTCATCCATATCAATTTTGATGACATTGCAAATTATCTTTTTCTTTCTTTCAATAGAAATAGAACTTTGAATTTTAATAACTTAAGATGTTCCATAAGTGAAGAATTCTAACATGAAATTAGTATAACTCATTGTTAAAACTGATATGAGAAACCATATTGATAGATTAAATAATATTATATTACTGTATAGATTAATAATAATTATATTATTGTATATAATAAATAGAGGAACATTCTATTAGTTGCAAATACAAAAAAAAAAGAATTATTATTTGAGTTTGTATTATTGATGAGCTATAGAAAAATAGATATTGATAGAGTAACTAAATGATTGAAGGAAATATAAATTATTATGATATTGTTATTATTACAATTATAGATAGATTGTAAAATAATATGCATTAATTTAAGGAAGTTTTAAATTTTATATCAGAATAAGTGTCGTTAAGTGTATTTCTACTTTTGGCGAGAGAAATTTTTTCTAAAAAATATAAAATTACCAAAAAAAAACCTAACATTACAATTATTGTCTAATATCCCTAAATATTATATTTATATAGCTAGTTTAAGATTTTTTTAAAAAATATTTTAGATGACAATTTGCTTATGAAATTATACAATACATTATTTGGACAAATATCAAAATTTTAATCATAATCAATTAAAATTTTGAATTAGTGACATATTTTCAAATTCAATTTCAATAACACACCCTAAAGAACATCATAACAACAAATCCAAAAAAAAAAAACAACCAAAAAAATCCAACAAATCCAAATAAAACAATCAAAACACATCCATATCCAACCCAACGCAAATTGATAAAAATCTATATTATATATAAAAAAAAGGTGATAGAAAAATACTATTTTGCTACATTACACATCATAAGACACATATGCCAAAACTCTAACATTAATGGAGTTGTTTGAAAATATATATGATAGGAAATGTATTGAATGGACAAAACCTTGTAAATTATAGAAGAATGAATCAATTAAAAGTGAAAAATAGAATAGTGAAATAAATAAAAAGGAATATAATAGTTCAACTGGTATTGCTTTGTTCCTATACTTAGAAAAGGCTAGAAAATACAAAATATTTTTAAAAAATATATCAATCTTAAAAATTTAAATAATATTGTTTGTTTTCCACAATTGATATAACAATATATAATAAAATAAAAGAATAAAAATTTACGATAAAAATTATGGGATAGATTAGAATAATGAAAGAGTAGGAAATAAAAGCAAATTTGAAGAAATGAAGGAAGCTCATTTAACCTAAAAAATATAAGAAATGAATAAACTCATCTTGGAACATGAGGTAATGTTTGATGGCATTGAAGCTGATCAACAACTTACAATGGCCATTGGTGAGAGAAAAGAAGTGAGAATGAGAGAATGAAAGAGATCTTATAAGAAGGAATACAGGAGTTATAGAATAATGATAAGTAAACCACAAAATAAAATCAACAATACTAATCATCAAAAATAAAATAAGATAAAAATAAGTTAAGACAACAATTGAGGGTGATGAAAAGCAAATAATCATAGAGTCGTTCACATAGAAAATTTTAGAAACTAATGTATCAAGACAAAAAATAGAATAACCTAACAAAATAAAACAATATTGAGAGGCTCTTTACAACGAAAAATAATATTGATAAAAATTTAAATTAAAAAATTTGAAACTTAGTATTTATTATTGTAGATATAAAAATACTATACATTGATTTAAATTTGATATTGAATTTGAAATTTAAATTTTGTATTTTTTAATTGATTAATTATATGAATTTTAAAATATAATTTCTATTTTTGAAGTAAATAAAGTTTAAAAAAATTATGAAAAAATGACACATGGTATGTAAATGTGGAAGAATAAATTTTATAGAATATAGATTTGAATTTTTCAAAAATTCAACAGGGATGTAAAAATGTAGCTAACTCACATCATAATAGTTCTCTCATATTCAATAGGTTTGGTATTTATTTTAGATTTAAGTTTTTTAGAAGTTTTATAAATATTTCCTTATTTAAATATGATTTTGAATTTTGTAATTGATATTTATTGTACATGTGAAAATATATGTATTAATTGAATATGATTTTCAATTCAAAATTCAAATTTTTGTAATTAATTGTATTCATATTATATGAAATGTTAAATATACCTTTTATTTTACATAAAAGAATACCCTTTATTTAAGAAGTACAAATAATTTTCTAAACAATATAAATTATGAGAAAATGGCACATGGTGAAACAATTTCAAAAAATCTATTATAATAACTTTTTTTATAATAGTTGTTTCATTTAACTAATTATTTGTTATAGTTAATTATTAATATTATAATTATAGTATTTTAATACTATAATAATATATTTGATTGCCATTTCTTTATGTTATTTTTTTTATCATTTTAAAGTTCAATTTTTTCAATTATAATATTTTGTTTAGCCTTATTTCAATTGTCGTTTGTAATAAATGCCATAATATTTCATATAGGGTATTTATGGTGCATTGATAATAAAGAGATATGAAGGTGGTTTTTTTAAAAATAATTAATAATTAAGATTATTCAGCTCTTAGTTTTTCTCTCTTCTATATTTGTGTCTTGATATTTTTTTATTTTAGGGTCTCCATGCTAGCATGTACTATTATCTTATTTATCTTTTATTTATTTTTTTAATAATCTTATATGCATAATAAATCAATTCAAGATATAGTACATTAAGTTGGTAAATGCAGTTTAAGAATATGCAAACAAAATATAATAATATTTATTCAAATATCTATCTTTAATAATAAAAAAAGGATTATAAAAAATAATAAAAAAGAAAGGGTTTGGTGACATTCAAAATAGATAGATCATCCTATGCATTATTTAAATGATAAAAGAGATATTTTATTAAATGTTTATAATCTTCAATGATATTTTAATTATATATAATAATTATAATTATGATTTTTTTAAAAAATAATTATAGACTAAAGTTATGAAAATTGTAGACCCTAAATTATCTTAGAAATGACACCTAAAACTTTCCTTGATATTAGTCTTAATATTAGTATTATAGATAAATCAAACTCAAAAATAAAAGCTATAATAATATTCAATACATTAAAATATCCAATACATCAAAATATACTAAATAACATCTGTATTGCACCCAAGCCAGACCTGCCACACATCACCCACCACCGATAAGCGCTGTTTAGGAATTTATCATTTGCTTTGTCTTTTATCATAGTATATCCTATTTGTATTCTTGTCCAGCACATTGCCAAGCCATAAGACATCCTGTAAAATCTAAAAATGGGAAGGAATTTCAAATATATCATATGATATGAACAATAGATGAAATTTCTATATCCCAAAGACTAATTTAATCTTAAATATGGCATGTGCAATAATAATTAGAAAATTATGTTAGAATTACCTTAAATGGTTGAGGATGAAGACAATAGATTCACCTAACATATAAAACACAAACGCAAGAGATTATAGAGAAACCATAGAGAATTTTAGGAGATTTATCCTCCTATTCCATAATACATTTTTATGTTATGGTATTAATGGGGCAACCAAATATCGTATATATTGGCCAGGAGGAGGCCTCTTATTTTGTCAGGAAGTGATGGATTAAGCCACCTATTACAATGAAGTCTACATATACAAGGACCCATAAATATACCCATAATAAACAGTGCTTAATAATAATTAGCTCAATAGCAACAATGATCACAAATCATTATCATTAAACAATAAACTCTAATTATAGTAAGAAAATTTTTCTGGTTATGTAAGATCATTATCATTAAACAATAAACTCTAATTGTAGTAAGAAAATTTTTCTGGTTATGTACAATAATGTTTTGAGAGTTATCGCTCAAAGAAATTCTGAGATATTTTATTTTACTATTTAATCATGTTTTATATGTTAGAAAATAAATTTGATACCTTTTAATTATTTCATATTTAGAATTATTTATTTTGTCCTTCCAGATTTTATAATGTTAAAAGGTGTGGAGCACTCTTAAATCTAGAGTTCAACATGTTGTGAGTATTTGCAAAATATCTAACATCATATTTTATGTACTCACAGAGTTAATTTATTTTGTCTATATATTGGAAATATTTTGTGCCTCCTTTGAACATGTATATTAATATAAATTTTGATTAACCGAAGATTTTATTGTTTAAGGATAATGATTTGTGATCATTGTTGCTATTGGGCTACTTATTGTTAAGTACGTTTATTGGGTATGTTTATTCTGTGTATGGACTTCGCTTGATGAGTGGCTTAACCCAACACTTCAGTGACACAAGAAGAGGTCCTCCTCCTAGCCAATATATAAGGGTGTTTGGTTGGCCCATTCATACCATAGCATAAAAATGTATTATGGAATAGGAGGAGTAAATCTCTAAAATTCTCTATTGGATTTCTCTCTATCTATTGCGTTTGTGTTTTGTATGCAAGTAAATCTGTTGTCTTCATCCTCAACCCTTTTAGGTAACTCTAACATAATCTTCTAATTATTATTGTGCATGCTATATTTAGAATTAAATTGGTCTTTGGGATATAGGGATTTCATCTGTTATTCATATCATTTGATATATTTGAAATTCCTTCAAAATGCATACTCAATTAGTCATCACAGATATAGCAATAGCACCTCAGATTGTAACCTATCATAATAATGATAAATAATATTTATAAACATAAAAATGTTGCATTAGAATATTTACGGTTACTATGTTAGCTATTTTAGTTTTTGCTATCATTTTTTTTTAAGTTTAGATATCTTTTATCTTTCAAGAATGGATACTGAATCTGGAAAATCTAAATTGGTCGAGAACATAGCGGAGTTCACTCATGTTGAAGGTGATGAGGAAATCAATTAAAAAAGGCAGCAATCGATGTAGCTTGCAAAATTCTGAATCGTCAAGCACAGGATAATGAGTTGCTTGGAAGAGTTGTTCATAGTGAACAAGAGGCATACAAGTTGCATTATGATTGTCACGACCCAACTTAAACCGTGATTGCGTAGGGAACACGTTCCCCTACAAGCCTTAACATGTAAATTTTTACAAAAAATATGTAGAATTTCCTCTGTTTTTCAAACAATCTCAAATTTAGATGCGCGTATGAGAGTAATTAACTCATATAAATTTCAGTCCAAGCTTACATATATAAATTAAATCAACCAAATCCTAAACCAAACTTGAAGCCAATTTAGTTTTTCAAACTCCTTTCAAAGTATAGCTTCATAACCACATATGCCCAATCATAGCTAATATCATAGTTCAACACATAAATCCAAGTTAAGGTTACAAACCCTTCCCATAACATAATCTATATAACTAAGTCTTAATCCTCAAACATAAACATAAACATAAATAGTAACCAAATCCGAGGACCCGCCTGACATATGAAACATTATGGATAGTTCTAATAAGGCAATATAGAAAAAAAAAAATTGGGTTCCAATATGCAAATAGACATTCTCAAGAAGGCTCACCAACTCAGAACTGTATTAGAAACGGGATTGGAATCTAAAGCTACCTATCTGAAAGAAGGAAAACAACAAAATGAGTTTTGCAACTAAATGAGATAAAGCATCACTAGCCCTTAAAAAATATAATAAAGCATTCCTAAAACATACTAGGAGTGAAAATATACATAAATAGCATTTTAAAAGTTTTGTAAAAACACAAGGGTTTCAATTAGGATAAACATCACAATCACGCTTAGGCGTCATTCCTTTGTGTGAACCCATAAATGTCATGCATAACTATGTAGTGGCCATGTAAATACGTCACGCACCATTAGGTAGTGGCCATGCAAATACTCAAGGTACACCTATGCTAATGCCTACTATCGTTAGCCATAGACATGAAAAAAATTATTTTATACATAAATGTATTCACAAATTATTTGCATAGGCGTTAACAATATCCAAAATATACCAAATAAATAAAATCCAAATTTGAAAAAAAATGATTCCACAAGAACTTTTCCTTCAAGGCAACGTGTAATATCTCATATCAAATTAGGAGATATTCACATCAAAATTTATCGGTAATTAATGTGAGCTGTTGTGATTCACAAACAAATTAAAATTTATAAAGTGCTAAGTTGCACAAAAAAAATGTAGTAAGGACATAACCAGGTTGTCTCGCAAGGAAGTGTTATTAGCCAATTAGAAATTGGGGGATTGTTTGGAATTGTTGCTATAATGAAAATTAATTTAGAAAATTATATGGAAAAATTACCTGCACAAAGAGTCCTTCAAATTAAGAATTGTTCCATCATTGGTTTGGACGATTAATTTGTGGTAGTGGTTACCTTTATTGATCATGTTATCACAACAATGACGCAATTCTATTTAGTAGTCACACAATTACACTCCCATTAAGGATTTGACTAACACATGTATTAGTAATCCATAATCATGGTTCTATGAGTCTATGCTACTTTAATTACCAATTACAGCAACCTAATCTCCCAACGAAGTTAATTCCAATCCCTTACCAAATGGATATAATTTAATCAATTGATCAAATACCTCAATAGAATCCTAATTAATATGCATACAACCTACAACGTGAATGAACACATAGTCAGACAACTTTCAAAAACACAATTGCAATACTTTATACAATGAGATAACAAAAAGGAAAGAAAAATGAACCACAAATTGCAATTAAAATAAGAACCTCAATAACAATTTCAATCCTCAGTTATCCTTGTACAAGATAAAGAAAATTACTCATCCATAGGTGAAGGATCACAATCAATGTAATAGAGAATACGATTGTAGTCCTAACAGGAGCCAAAACAATGATTGGAAGCTCCCAAACCTAGAGAGGGAAAGTAGAGAGAGAGTGCTTAATGAAAAAAAAAAATAATGATCAAAAGGGGTCTACAATGTTTGACCTATCATCCCTATTTATAACGAAGTAAAAAAATATATATAAAAAGTGGGTCCAACAAGTTTGAATCGCGTGACACGATCCTCGGTGGAGTGAATTACCGCAGGAACAATTAAAATCCTAGAACTCGCGCTTTGTTTTGTCCACCACTGCGGCGATAAATGACTACTGGCGCAGCCCTTCACGCCTCTTCTGTTAACGCGGGTGGTCATGGGCTCATGGCATTTCCACTATCACCAAAGTGCGCCTTAAAATTACTCTAAGCCTTTGATCCAATTCACCAACCTTAAAGTCCTGTCACCAAATAATACTCACACAAAGAGATCGAAAGCAGGTAACTCCAAAATATATGGTGCTAATAGCCATGAATTTACTTGATGATGAATGATCAGGACAAAATATATATCCATCATTTATCAATTAATTAAGCACAAACAGGATGCAAAATGCCTGAAGTTATAGAAAAAGTGGTGTATAAATACAACCCATCAAACTCCCCCACAATTAAACAATTGCATGTCATCATGCATGAAACTCAAATGCAAGTGTACGCCCAATTTTGTTTGAGTGCAAATGACCAATGTCCCTGGTCATTTTTACCAAATTCAGGAGTAGACCTATCTTCAAATGGGCCAAATCAATTTTTGAAGGGGATTATAACTGCAATGTTTGATATCCAAGGTGAAATTCTTATTTTCCGAACTTTTGACTCAAAATGACCAAAATACCCCTGCTTTTACGCGGGTAAAGTTGCCGTTAGCCCGAAACTTTTCAAGAAGTTCAGAATGATGTTTTTGAGTGGTTTGTGATGGTTAATCGAGCCTAGGAGGTCCCGAGCAGTTTTAGTGTAAAATTACCATTTTGCCCTAGAACAGTATAGTGAGCCTAATGATGTAATTAACTAAACCTAAGCAATATTAGGCTCTAATCGAAGAATAATTAATTTCAATAATTAATCTAGAGTCAAAATAATTTATTAAGGTTAATTAGAACCTAAGATTGCTTAGTTAAACTCTAATCTCATTATTTGATTCAAGATTCCTAGTCATGGAATATTAAATAGTAAATTCTCTCCAATTCCTTAAATCAAGGAACTTTGTCTATGATTTAATTTGACTTGAAAAGAGTTTTAAATTGTTAATCTAGCAAGATCACCCCTAAATCAAGTCTTGATAACCTTAATTGGCCATTACCTCACCTAAACACTTTCTTACAAACTCCTAATCAAAACCTTAATCAAAGAAACACCTAAACACATCATTAAACCACAATTAGATGAACAAATTCTTCCTCCCCCCTTGGCTGGCCGAATGCATACCCTTGCATTTGTGTCACATGTTGATTTTGTTTCACTCCAAAGACCATGCCTTATGCCATGCCTTGCCCATGCCTAGCCATACCTCCAACCATGCCTTTGAATGACAAACTTTTGAAGATATTTTCCCCCAAAAAGCCAAAGGAACCGTCGGCCATCCTTCCCCTTGGCAGCCTCCATATTGCATTTTTTCTATAAATACCAAGCATTAGAGAACTTGGTTACACTTTAGATCATTTGCCAAGTTTAAGCTTTCTTGCAATTCTCTTTTCCTCTTAATTTCTCTTCATCTTGTTCTTCTTCCCCCACCATCAAAGAAACCTTTCCACTATCATAAACCACCACAAACAACTTTGAACCACCACTCCCCTACCTCAAACCACCTCTCAAACACCAAATCTTTCCATTTCCAAGCTTACTCTTTCAAGGAAAAATCATCTTCCTTGAGATCCCTCTTGGCCAAATCATCCTCACCATCCAAGAGAAGATTTTGTCTTCTCATTTCATTAAGAACACAAGCTTTCTTTCATCTCTTTCAAGACTTCATTTGGTAGGGGTTTATTTTCAAAGTTTTACTTGTTTTTCTTAAGAAAAGTTCTAGTTTTCTCTTGGTTTTCAAAGCTCTTCCTTTTCCTATTTTCATTTTGCCTTAGAGCCTTGAGATGAGAAAAACCTTGGCTTGATGATGAGGTTTCAAGATAATAGTCTTGTGATGCCATGTGAGAAACCTCTAAAGCTTGAAAACTTGGTCTTGGACCATATATGCTTTCGATTTCTTTCTTTTCCTTGCTCAAAGATTTCAGTTCTCTTTTCCTTTTCCCCTTTATGATTTTGATTTTCATTCCTTTCTTTATACAAAGTTTGATAAAAATGTTAAGTAGCTCACTAAAAGTTTTGTTTAAGAAAATTAATCATATGTTTTCAAAGAGCTCTAAGCTTACTCTTGCCAACCTTAAAGTTGGTCAACCGTTCTAAGAGTTTACTCTAGATTAAAGCCAATGAGCAATAAAATAAAGAATATGAGTAGTTCTTTTTATGTTTGCTTGATAAGTGTTGATGTTTATCCCTTAGTCCATTTTCTTGAGCTTGATGATGAAGTTCAAACCAAGGACTTCTTTGAAGACTTGGTGCTAAGAACTCTAAAGCTTACTTTATATTGTTAAGATACATGTTGGGTTAAGGCTATTAATGTTCCTCTAAAGTCTTGTAAGAGCTCTAGTTAAGATAAAATAAATTTGCATTCATGTTTAAGTTTATGTCTTGCATATCATGTTTACTTTTTGATGTCATCACTAAGCTCTCAAGAATAAATAAATGAACTTGCATTATCATGTTTAAATTTCCAAGCTTGCACTTCATGTTTATATTTCAAGTCATCACTTAATCTTTAAAGATAATAATGAGGTTGCATCTCATATTTATTTTATGCTCTCACTTTACTTCATAATGAAGAGTAAAATAAAGTGCATAGCATGTTTATATTTATGTCATCACCTAAATACTCTAGAGCTCAAAGACTTGCCCAAGTATCACATATAAAGTTTTAGAAAATGGAAGCATTTCAAGGATGCCATTTTGGCCTTGTGATGATGATGATGGACTTGATATGAGTTCATCAAATCATAAGTGCCCATAGCCTATGTCTTGGAATTTTTCTAAGCTTAGGTGAACTTAAAGAATATTATGAACAAGATTTTATGTTTTAAATCTATTTCATGAACAAAATAATTTAGCTACTGACCTCACCTATATTTATATGATTTTAATGAGATGAATTGGTTTCTAAAAGAGTTTTGAGTTCCTAAAATTATTCCAAGAGTAAACTAGCAACTTATATGCATTTAAATCATGAAATTATGTGATTATATGAGCTATACTTTTCGGTTCTGCCTTGATTGTTTGGCCACTATATTAATTCTATTTATGGAGTTAAAATGTGTAAAATTATGTTTGAGTGAAGCAAGGACCGAATTTGGGAAGTTATGAAAGACTAAGCAATTAGAAAGGACTTAAAATGAGAATTCTAGAACACTTGGACACAAGAATTGTAAATTCTGTTCCAGCATAATTGAACTTAAGTAAAATGGTTTATAATTAGTGGATATGTGTAGGAATCCATAATAATTGGTTTAGAAATTGAATGTAGAGCCTTAGGCGAAGACAGAACTTAGAAAGGGTCAAAGACGTAATCTAGAACCCTATAATTATAACTATCTGCTTAATTTATGCACTGCTGTTTAGAAGAGTTAGAGAGCATAAAAATTAGATAGAATTACAAGTAGTAATCATTTAGGTGTATCCAAGGTTTATAATGCGCATTAGGATAATTAGAACACAAGATTAAGACCCGTAAAGGTCAAAGCATAAGACATTGCAAGATAGGTGATATAACGTGAGTAAGTGACCGAGTGAACGAGTGTATTTATGTTATATTGAGAGTATTAATGTTACGTGCATAATATTGTGTGAACTTATGACGTAATTGATGTGATAATACGGCATGTCATGATTGAGATGCATATGGATATAAGATGATGATGAAATGAATGAATGTGTTTATATGGCTTTTAAAGATTTGATTGATTGAGACATTGAATAAGGAAGCATGTGCTATATGAGTTATGTGGCATGACTCAAATTTGAGGAAATTCAATGTACAGCCATTATGTCGAATTTCCATCAAATTTGAGAGACTTAAGAAAGTTTTTGAAAGTGAGATTTTAAATGTGACATGCCGAGACGTATTTCTCCTACTACGGGAGAAAGTAAACTCGTGGGGGTATGGTCGTGGAGCCATACCGAAGCGGACAAAGTCACTGATTTTAACCAGTTGATGTATTTCGTAGGAGACATACTTCTCCTGCTATGATGAGGAGAAGGTAAAACTATGAGGGCATAGACATTAGCCTACCAAAGCGGACAAAGTCATTGGTCTTAACCAGTTGATGCATTTTGAAGAAGGAAAAAGTCCCATGATGGATGATCCTTAGGCCTCTTACCTATACTCTGGAGTCGGGATTATTGTGATTATGTTACGCTTATCAAGAGGATAAGTAAGAACTAGTGACGACTAGTTGAGGCATGAGCTCATAGCCTAGTTTTAGAGGTGCGATTACTATTTTTGATACCTTTATGTCACAAGTTTTAGAAAAGAGAAAAGGATGTGAAGTTCTATACTTATGAAAGAGAAAGGATTTCATGAGAAGTTACATGCCACTTATGTGTGATGATAAGTTATTAATGATATGTTTTATTGGTTGGTTTGCATAAAGTATTTCCATGCATTCATGTTTCGCTATGCTACATACATGCATTAAGATTCATCATAAAAGACACGAACCTTGGATAATTACTCTTATGAAACCTCATAATAAACCTTTGCATGTTAAACCTTTTCATAATAAACCCAAGGTTCCTTGGACGTAAACGATGACATTAGGATAGGAGGTTTCCCCTAGATTCTTTAGCAAGATTCTCACCCCTCTTTGTCTCTTCACGTTACGTCTTCAGATTCCGATGGCGTCGTTCGTGGTCTTCATTAACACATATCTTGGAGGTGCACTTTGACTGGAGCATCAATCATATCATTTCGAGGGTCGATGTGCTATCCGCATTTTTGCGTACATAGGACGCCTGTCGCTCATCCAATTTCCAGCTTTCGCTTCACTCCTACCTCATCGTATGACAACAACCTGATCTTCTAGAGGACTCGACCCGCGATGAGCAAACTCATCGTGCCCGCCCTTCGCTTCTGATGCGCGACTACCCAGTATGTCCTCGCCGAGGCGTTCAGAGACCGACCCGTCCAAGGATTCCCTACCCACATCTATTCGGAGGATCTGCCCCTACGGTTCCCATGGACATCGGAGAGGGCGAGGACACGGTGACGTAGCGGAGGCTAGCTCGACGCCCAGAGATGCGCCCATGTCGAGGAGGTCACGTCTCCCCCTTTCCGCTTGCACACACCCGAGGAGCTCCCCAGGACATTGGGTACATACCTTCCAGGGATGAGGATCAGCGTCACCAGTAGGTTTCGAGGGAGGGGTAGCTATAGCTGGGTTTTGATCTTTTGGGGTTTCCCTGTACTTGCCGTTATGTTTCTTTTCTGACTTTCCTATTCTATGTACTGAAGGTCTGCCCATTCTTATGTCGGTATGACTTTATGTTTTTATATTTCAATTGATGTATCCAACTATGTATCAAACTATGTTATCTAATATATTATGGCATTTGCTTCTATGAATGGATGTGTTCTTCATTGCTTTCAATTGTATGTTTAATTTCTCTGCGCTTTTCATTTTGCTCATGATGGTACTACACGACGGCTCGCATGTTGTTTTACATATTTCAAAAAAAAAATATTACCTGTATTTTCTACTAAGTAATTTTACAAACAAGTTTAAAAGGAAGTAATAACTAATAATTAATCTTAATACGTCCTAGGCGTGTTAGGTTAAATATTATGGTGTTATAGTAAGTAGCAAAGAGACTTGGACTCCTAACTTTAAAAAAATGCACGATGCATGAAAAATAACAGTACACCAATCCAGTGGACCTAGAAATACAAGCAATTATCTTTCACACCAACAATTAAAGAGGATCTCAACAAGAGAGGCATGAATAAGAACGTAGCACACAAGATAGACTCCACATACATGATGCATGAACCAAGTATAAATATCCACCGAAGATCAATGTTTGTCATTCATTCACTCAAGTGTTTTGGGCTAAGATGTACACTCAATCTCCTCAAATGAAAATCCATTACCATAGGCTTGCCATGGGTCTCATTCTTGATTCCTCACATACACATGTATAATAAACCAAGAGGACTTGTTTTGGGTTATAATGGAGCTTGGGTGAAGGTGGGAGGATATAAAGGCCAATAGAGCTAAATCTCTAGTCAAAGGAGAGCAAATGCATACACCAAGATTTTACAAATTTGTCCAATTTAACACATTCACGAGCCCTTAATTTGTAATATGGCAAACCATTCAAACTTCTGTAACATTTTTCTTTTCTTTTCTTTTCTACTCTTTTTTTTTTTTTTTGCTTTTTTTCAATCAACTTTGCTTCTTCTTTTTTTGTTTTCTTAGTGTGCCAGTTGCTGAAATTTTCTTTTAATTTTTTTTACCACTCACAAACACACATTGTCCCTCCCCAATACTTAAATTAGGACATATTATCATGCTCTCCCCCACATTTATGCTTAAACACATATGAGAAATACACAAATGCTCTCCTAAACCTAAAAGATTGGGAATTTTTATGTTTTTTCAATTTTGGCTAAGGATGTACTAAAATAAAAGAAGGGACAAAAAGGCTCAAAGAGGCTAAACAATGGTAATATGTAAAGGTTGGCTATATAGTCAAATGGCTAAAAATAAGAAAAATTCCCTAATCACTTTCAAGGATGCACATGGGAACATATTTTCAAACAAAACCCTAGGTAAGTTCTAGAATATAAATCCAAAAAGGAAAACATACATGAACAATTAAGATGGCACATGATAGTGCAAACCAATCAAAGAGACTCAAAAACTCACAGGTAAATCGCATGTAGTCAATCGAAACAACACAGTGAATCACCAAGCTTGCAATACAAAATAAAGTCAATGTTAAGCCTATGCATGTAGCCTCTAAGGTATCAAAAGAATTATGTAAGACAAAAATAAAATTAAACAACATACAAAACTCAAACTTGAAAACAACAAGACATAAAATGAATAAATATAAAAGAAAGGAAAGAAAAGTTCCCTCATGGTGGGTTGTCTCCCACCTAACACTTTGCTTTAGCATCCCTAAATTGGATGGTCAAGGCCCTCATGAAGGCTTATGCTTGAATTGATTCAGAATTCCCCCAAGGCTTGCATCTTTTGACTCACTTGGATCCAATCGGTTATAAATCATACCACGAGTCTTGAAACTATTGCGCTTCTAGGGCCTAAGTATTGAAATATTGATACATTTCCAAAAGCCTTTAAGCTCCTCCTTGGCTTCACATTTGCAAAGCAAATAATTTCCAGTGGGAAGGGAAGTGTGTTCCCAAAAGAAGTATTCCATTGTGACATACTACCACCAAGTCCCCAAGAAGTCTCAGTCAGCTCACCACACAATGCACATAGAGCTCGAGTTGGGCATTACTCTCAAGAATAGCATATTCATTTCGCTCTAAAAGGTACTCGAGGAGGGGATATTTCAATTTCAATAAAGTGGTTGACAAGGTTGCAGTGTCATTGACAAGGTTGACACAAAATAATGTCAAGTTCCAATGGTCAGATACTTGTGAAGAGAGTTTCCAAAAGTTAAAGACTTTCTTGACCATAGCTCTAGTCTTGGTGTTACCTGAAGCACGGTGGCTTTTCGATGTTCTGTGATGCCTTGAGAATAGGACTTAGTTGTGTCCTTATGCAGCATAGTTGAGTTGTGGCGTATGCATCTAGGCAGCTTAAGAGGCATCACAAAACTACCCTACACATGATCTAGAGATTGCTTGGAGGCATTATATGTACAGGAAGACGTATGAGATCTTCACAGATTACAAGAGTTTAAAGTACATCTTCCAGCAAAGGATCTAAATCTCAAATAGCACCAATAGCCAGAGTTGCTTAAGGACTACAATTGACGATCCCTTATCACCCAAGCAAGGAAAATATTGTAGCTAACACTTTGAATAGAAAGTCTATCGGTAGTTTGGCTCACATAGCACCCTTGAAGCAGCCATTGATAGAGGATATCCAAAGTTAAAAGCTGAGGGATTTCAATTTGGTCTTGATTATTCAGGAGCCTTTCTTGCTCACTTAACCCTAGCAAAGCAAATTAAGGCACAGGAGAGGGAACCCAAGTTAGCCAAGCTTATGGAGGACGTGCACCAAGAGAGAATCATGAGTTTGCAGTTGATATGGAGGGTGTGTTGCGCTTTGGGGAGCCTTTATGTGTACTTGGTATGGGTGAATTGAAAAGAAAAGTGATGGAGGAGTCCTATAATATAGCATACTTTATTCACCCCTATTTAGCTAACATGTATCAAGATCTCAGGCAGCTATACTAGTGAGGAGGCGTGAAGAGAGACATAGATGACTTTGTGGCATGGTGTTTAGCTTGTTAGCAGGTTAGATTGAACACCAAAAGCCTGGGCTTGCTTCAGGAGATAAAGATCCTAAAATGGAAGTGGGAAAAGATAACCATAGACTTTGTAGTCGAGTTACCTTGGCTGCTAAAGGCTTTGATTTTATATGGGTGATCATGGACGAATGACTAAGTCAGCCTACTTCCTACCAGTGAAGACGACCTTCAATGTAGCTCAGGATGCCCAACTCTACATAGATGAAATTGTTAGACTTCATGGCATGTCATGTTGATTATCTCAGATAAAGGGTCCCAGTTCACTTCATGGTTTTGGAGAACATTTCAAGAAACTCTTGAGACTCGTGTAGACTTGACCACAACTTTTCACCCATAGACAGTATGGCTAGTCAAAAAAGACAATCCAGACTTTAGAGAACATGCCCTAAGCTTGTGTGTTGGATTTTGATGGGAGTTGGTGTGATCACTTGCCACTGATGGAGTTTTTGCATGGGAGACGCAACAAATATCCTATTGGATGGTTTGAGCTTAAGGAAGCTAAGGCCCTAGGCCCAGATATAGTGCAAGAGACTCCAAAGAAGGTCCAGCTAATCAGGGAACGGTTGTTAGCAACTAGTCCAGCAGGAAGCCTATGCTGATAACCGATGTAAAGAATTAGAGTTTGTTGTGGGTGACCATGTGTTTCTGAGGATGTCTCCTGAAAGGAATACTGAGGTTTGATAGGTGGGGAAAGCTAAGTCATTGTTATATTAGCCTGTTCGAGATTTTATAGAGAGTGAGAGTAGTGGCTTACAAATTGACACTACCTCCTAGTCTATCAGCCATACATGTAGTGTTCCATGTCAGTATGCTCATAAAGTACATGCCCGACCAATCCTACATGCTCACACCACAAGCGATCCAAGTTGATAAGAGGTTGTCATACGAGGAAGAACCAGTTGTCATCGTAGATAGGCAGATCAAGAAGCTTCGTTCAAAGGAAGTGGTCTCAGTGAAAGTCATCTGGAGGAACCACTCCATGAAGAAGCCACTTGGGAAGCTGAAGAAGCCATGGGGTTCAAATATCCACATATTTTCCCTCCTCAAGGTACGTTTTAGATTTGGGGACCAAATCCTTTTAAAGGGGAGTATGTAATACCTTGAGTACACGTGTTCTTGGACGAGTTTTGTACCACCTTAGCATCACCCAAGACCTCCTTGTCTTTCCAGGAAGGCCCCAGATGCAAAGGCAGCTTTCAATGCAGTTAGCCTTTTCTACACTGCTATAGTGATCTAGGACTGCTATAGTGGTGGCAGGTGCCCAAACCCCATTTTCTGACTCTATCAACTAGGACCGCTATAATGGTCATGTGTTTTCATAACGAGGTGCTTTAGGCCCCTAACAACTATAGCAATCATAGACCGCTATAGCGGTGCCCTCAATGACAACACACTACAAAAAATACGTCATTCCACTTATCAGGCCCCCTCCCCTATTTATAAACCCCAAACTTGGGCTCCCTCTCCCAATATGAAACCCTCACCTCCCACACTCACTCCTTCTCCCTCCACTCTCAACTCCACTTAGATCTACCTCTCCCAAGCTTCAAGGTATGTATTTGTTGATAGATTATGTCTTCCTTCTTCCCATTGTTACACATTCTTGGTTTGGGTGTTATTGTTATCTTATTTTATCAAGTGGAGATACTTTCCCAATGTTGTTAGAATTGGTTTAGGATAATCTAGGGGTACCCATAGATTATTTGAGTTTTATAGTTGTATGGAGACGTTGGTATTATTCCTGCTCCCAGAGCTCTTCTAGAGTTAGTCCTTTACATTCCACCCCTCTAGGTGAATTGGTTTAATCCTTGACATTAGTTTGGTCGTTACATTGCTATTTTATAGCATTATGAAACATTTAGAGATTTGAAAGTTGAGTCTTCAAATGATGTGGGTTTTTTTATAAAAATGTGCAATAGCTAGAAATGTTTCATTTGAAATTATACAAGAAAATCTATGATTTTAGAAAATGCATGGAACCATAATTGCTCTATAAATGTTTTTATATGATTAAATTCATGATTTGAATAATTATGAGGATAAAAGTTAGTTATGATTGGTGAAAGGGAGTGTAAAGCCTTATGTTTATGTATGAGAAAATGTTGAACATAGAATCATAGAACTACCTTTTCATGATTTCAATATGGTTTTAGATTAGGAAATTACTGAGAGGAACAGAGCCTGAGTTAACGATAGTTAAACCATTAACCTCAATATATCAAGGCTTGCAAGGGGCAAATTATCCTTATTTTAGATTAGTCCACAAGGGGCATTGTTAGGGGACTTAAGATCTCAGTGATGATCTTATTCGCAAGGGACTAAGCAACACCTTACAATTTATCGAGTCTGTTCTCTTTTATAATTTCTTAAAAGATAAAGATGATTTAGCATATTAGAAATTTTATAGCCATTATGTATTATAATTTAAATGATTTACAAATGTTATATTATTATTTATGTATCTTCTTCCCGTCTTATGTATGGTTGTGGGTGATGATTCACTCATTAATTTTTAAGATAAAGCTCACCCTTTTTTCTCTTTACTTATCACAAATACAGCTACAACTTTGGATCCTCCACACCTCCTCCCAGGAGGTTAGTCTAGGTGAGTTTCATGTTTCCATAAAGTGATTAGTTTTTTTATAGAGTGCTCCAATGGTAGAGCAATCAAGGTCCCTACATGCGTGACATAGCTTTTTGATTTACCATGATTCTTTTGTATTTATATGATATAATATTCATGGTTATTTTATAAATGAGCAATTCAGCATTTTTTTTTTTTGGTATTATAGCTACAGTTTCATAGATGACGTATGAAATGAGTTGTTCAGAATTATTAGCACTTCTATGATTTGGAATTTTGCAAGTTTATATATATATATATATATATATATATATATATATATATATATATATAGATTTTTTTATACAAGTATTTATATTGTATGTCCTGGTGATCACAAGACTTACGTGGGAATGAGATTCTCACAACGATCACGATCCAAATTGGGTCATGACATATTGTGTTACCAAGCTGCAACTTAAGCATGTCAGAATTCATTTAAGTTTGCTTTATCTAGCTTATGTACCTAGGTTTTGGAAAAGAGCATGCATCTTACGCATATGAGTCCCTCAACTTCATTATGCAAATTATCTACACTCAAGATTCCAACTATCCTCTTTAAGTTACTCTAATCATGTTTCTATGATGCCAACCCATGTAAAATTATCATACATGCATATAGTGCTCTAATTCCTGTCACATAACCTTAAATTAACAACACTTTTGCACACATAACAGAAGAGAAAACATTCCCAAATGAGAGCACAACTTGTGAAAGCATCAAATTTTGAATTATGTCATCTACTATGAGCATAAAACAAAACTGTTTAAGACACTTGTATCCAAATATCTTAAATCTACACAAGTAAAACATATTTCTAATTTTCCTTTTTCTCCATTTTAATAACTAATCATGGTAATGCAATGTTAGTAAAACTTCCTTGAGAATTCATAAAACCTTCTTCAAAGATTCAAACTCAGCCCTCAAGTTCACATGTTATGCTCATAAATCATGGCAACATAATAGCATTTAAGGGAACCTAAATTTGCTAAACATGAGCTTTCAAAGCCATGGGAAGCTACTTTACCCTTCGTTCCAAATAACATATTAGAATGCACATGCACATGCATTAAACCATATGCTTAACTAACATAGATGTATCATTCATGTACTTTCGTTCATTCAAGCTGTTAGAAATATAGCATCCTCCAAAGGACCTAGGGAACCTAAAACACTAAAGCTTTAGTTATCATTTAGCACATGCATATCATTTGGTTCAATTCTTAATTCATGAAACTCAACACTAACCATTACATGCTTGCTTCAAATCAATAATACTCATTATAGAAAATACTAAACATGATAAATCTATTATCTTGCACTTAAAACATTTTACAACACATCATGGTTTCTCATATGTGTACACACGGTCATGTAGTATCATTACTTCACCCTCCAAGGTTCTGAATAACCACGACCAAAACAATCATTCTAGCATTGATAAAAGCTTCTAATAATCCTTGCATGTGACTTTTAATCTTTAGCAAGAAAACATTCATAGCTTACAATACTTCAGTTAAGTATATGAGAAGAAAGAAGACCAAGTAGCAAGTCAAAGCAATTAGATGCAACTAATACACGCCATGATCCAAGTAAATGTCCAAAGCTAGCCTAGCAATTCATATCATGTTATTTACATACTGGGCATGCATATACCATACTCTTATCATGCAATACCACAATGGACATTCAAAACTTGTCTAGCATTTCACATCATGCTGGTAACCTATTCTTCATGCATACTACATTCATGTCATGCTAAAAAAACACAATCCTAAACATAAATCCTAAAGCCTTGCATCTTTAAAATGGGACATGCATGTGATTCGTGGCATCAAAATCACTTAAAACAATTAATTCAACAGAAACCAATTGTCATTCCTACAGGATGCCTATAGGCGTGGTTCGTATTTCTATCGTAATTCTACCTACTAACTCTACGTCACTCTTATGTGAACCCTCCTTCACTAAGGTGTTGAGTTTCTCTATCCTTTGACTTGTAACTCTCTGAAACAATGGGCAATAATTCTTCTTGCGCCTCTCAACTTGCATTCGTAGCATGCGAGTGTGCCTCATGGGCACTGACTTCCATTGCACTTTCTTATGTAACAACTTGGTGTGACTAACTGGTTTGTACTAAACCTTCCCACTTGGTTGGCTGTTGCTTTGACCCCTGGTTGGGCAGTAGTGGGACATGTCAAGGAGGGCACTAAGAGGGGTGGCCCTGGCCAATGGTTCCCGCTGACCTCTACCTAGGCTAGTCATTCATGGTTGTGCTCTCTGTTAATGCACTCTAGCTCGTGACTATTTCTAACAAGTTTAGAATCGCCCGCTCAAGGCGCCATATGCAACTGGTGCTGATTGACGTGGTGCCACTACAATGGCGATAACGACGACGATTAATGGATGAGATAGCTCATTTGAAAGGAGGAGGAGAAAACATAAATTCGGATTAAGTGTTCCAAGAAATAACAAAGACTCTGATGGCCGCCTACAAGAGCGGGTAAAATACCGCAAGTGCACGGTCGTTCAAGTAGTATAATATGAGTTAAGAATATCGTCTCCACAGGGATTGGGTATAGATATGCTATCGAGTTATTAAACTACCGTGTTCAGGCCTGAGCAAAATGAGTTAATGAAGTTATGAAGAAATTCTAAAGAGCAAATAACTAGAAAACACTAACACAAATTAAAGTTGAGAAACAACTAAAGTTAAATGGCCTAGGGACCTTTTTCACCCTCTACTTCACTTGGATATGCAAATTACTTAATTGAACATTAAGGAATTGGTTTTGTTAGCATGCCAATTATAGTTAAACGCCTATGTCTAGGTTGATTAACCGTGTCTCTTTCACCTAAAACACTAAGTGTCCTTGTGAGTTAGTGTGAAATCAACCCATTGAGAACTAATATCAAACATCTACTATGCAAGGTCAATGGGTATGTTTCCATCCCATTGACTAATCCTCACACCTAAGCCAATTAAGTGTAAAAGAACAAGCATTACCCATACCAAGGTCCAATATCTCTATTCCTATGTCTAGTTCAAGAGAATCCCCCAAATCAACTTAGATGGTGGCCAAACATATAAGAGCATTAAGAATAGAAATGGGTAACCAAAACCAATATAATCAACATTCAAATAAGCAACATTACAAACATCCAAGATCCATAGAGGATTCAAAGGATCCCTAGCTACAAATTTAGCTATCCATAACAATGAACAAAACACAAACTAGTTCAAGAGACATAATGAATATTAAAGACATAGAGAGAGGAAGAGATGAGCAAATGAGGCTTCAATCCTTCTCCTAGCCCTTGGCCTTCAATCTTCAAGATGAATCCTTCTCTAGTGTTGGCTCCTTCCAAACCTAGGGTTCCTCTCTCAAAACCTGAAAAGGTAGCCAAACCGAACTATCTTCGCTGAGACCTCTATTGGGTAATTATTTACTAAAAATGGGCCTGGCCGTCGGGTTGCGACCCGGCAAAAATTGTCAGTCGACCTGACACAAAACTGATCTAATGTTTAGGCGCCCAGGAGGTTGCAACCTAGCAAAACTCAGGTCGCGACCCAATAGCAAAAACTTCAATTTAATGGCTTTTTCTTCATGCTTTGCTTCCCTCCTCTTGGCTTCAACTTGAATTCTCTTCAAGCTCCAAACTTCTACAATTTTCTCTGTCAAAAATCATTCAATGAAAATTTAATTTGAATTATGCAATTCATCCCAATAGTCTTGATTAATGACATCGAATTTTTCAACAAAAGTTCTAAAACAAATATGAGCCAATTCTTCCTATTTTTAAGTGTTTCACTTGGAAAATGAAAGACAAGTCATGCAATTTCAATCCCAGTTAGAAGCTAAATAACTCCATAAACTGGAGTTATCACACCCCCAAACTTAAGCTTTTGCTAGTCCTCGAGCAAAATAATCCAAAACAAAGCAAAACACTTAGGGACTTTCAACCAGAAGCAAGCAGTCCAAAAATGAAAGCAACTCAAATTCAAGCATTGCCAGGGTCAAAACGTCATACATATCCTCAAGAACTATTTCACAACCTCACAGAAAAGTACCACACATGCACTTCCAAGACCATGTTGACACTCATATGCAACTTTCATGCACAAATGAATTTCCAACAAGCATGCATGCAAGATCTCTTCCTAATTTCGAAAGACAAGCTTGGATAGGTCCCTGAGAAAGCACATGCATATTTCATTACATCAAAAGCATTGTTTTCACCTCTCTCTCCACTAATGTAGACAAATGCACAATCAAGAATCAAAAGGGTCTTTCAAAGCTTGTAATGTGAGGCCAAGGGTGAATGGTTAAGAAGGAAAGGTAAGGATATAAATCAAAAGTTGAAATGCATAAACCTAAAAATCTTAAGATTTGAGCCAATCCAAGAGAAAATTAAAAGTTGCAATTTGTGAGATTCAATGCAAAGGAACCATGCAACTTTTTTTTTTTTCTCTTTTTTTTAATAACTTTATTTTTATTTTATTTATTTATTTTTTTCAGATTTTTTTTTTTTTTTTTTTTTCACTTTTCGATTGACAATTCTCCACTATTGATTCAACTCACAAAATGCACAAGAAAACTAACAATTGGCTCCAATCAAAAGAATTTTACATGTCATACACTCAACAAGGGTAAATGAAAAAGGTTTTTCTTTTTCTTTTTTTTCAGAGGGGTTAATGGTAGGAAAAATGTGGTTAAAAGAAGAAAATAAAGGCCAAACATATTCAAGGCTTCAAAGGGGACCTATGGATAATCACATATCAAGGTTAGCTTCAAAGGCTCAAACGGTCCAAGGAATGCCCTAATCATTTTCTCAATCATGCATTGCCTAGGATTTCGCCTCAAGAGAGATTACAACAACACTTACAACAATACAAATCAACACACATGCCACTCATACACTTTCTCCAAAGATGTCAATCTACTCAAATTCCAAGGTCTCACACACATACAAATGGGAACTACATTCATACACAATTGAAGCACAAAGTTAAACACCATCAAGAGAACTCATGTGTATTCCCAAAAAGTGAGGTCAATCCATAATCCATGCAATCATTGGATATTCAATTTTAACAACTAGCATGCCAAAACTTAAGTTGCCAACAAGTATTCATTCCACACAATTTTTTTTTTTTTACTAAAACCAAATGGGAAAAACCAAAAAGCAAAAGAAACGAAAAGATAACTACTAACAGCAACTGATAAACATGAGAATAACATCAACCAATACTAGAAGTCTAAAACATTAACAAAAGTATTAATAAGTCTACTAAATACCCCCAAACTTGAACAAAACAGTGTCCTCACCAGCACAATGACCAACAAGCAGAAAATAAACAAAAATAAGGTAGAAAAGGCAAGAAAGAAAGACGCCCTGGGCAAGTAGCTATGGTGAGTCATGCGGTGAAAGATCGGAAGCATCACTAGTATCCTCTTCAGGAGCTGGATAAGCAGGATCTGCTAGTGTGGAGACATCAAACCCAGCCTGTGTTGCCAGCCATTTGAAACTCTGATGATAATAATCATCCTGGAACCGAATCAAACGGTGCAAGCCATTCAGTTACGCTCAATAGTGGCTAGACGACGGTGGTCCTAGGACGGCGATGCGGGCGATCCTGACGAGGCGGATGATCGGGGAAGTGAACACGGTCATAAAAATCATGCCATGGCTCCTTTGGATGGATAAGCTCTTCGGTGTTTTGCCACTTGACATTAGCTCGCGCAAAGGTCTTGGATCATTGATGGAAAGAAAAGGGAGCCAGAACTGCTAATAGTGCGAAGCATTCCTGCATGAATCATTGCAGCAACATCAATGGCTTTGCGCTCCATGATGGCATAGATGAGGATGGCCTTGTCCTTGTGGACAAATGATGAATTGGAGGTCGGCAAGAGACGAGCAATGATGAAATGGAACCACCCTCGAGCCACAGGTAGTAAATATCGAGGAGAGAATTTCTTGAACTCACCCTTCGGATTCCGCCATGGAATGGGTTCTCGACCACAAATACGAGCTATGACAGCCTCCATGTTAACTTCCCCTTGCAACAATTGGTTGTATTCACAATGTGGTGGAGGTGCACTAAGCCTAAGATAGAACGGAGTTGATAGGGCTCAAAGGAGATCCACTTCTGCCTAACAAAGACTTTGCCATCTTCCCGAGGAAAGGCAGCATTGGCATAAAATTCCCTCACCAAGCTAAGAACGCGATCCTGTTGGTTACAAAAGGTAGACCACGATAGTGCTCAATGGTTTGAACCATGTCCATGGGTTGGCGTTGACCAAAGGAAATCCCTCTCAGGAACAGCAGTCCTATGGACGACGGAAGCTGTGAATCGAGCTCGGCTTCACTGTTGGAAAGCGAGTGGTGTCGAAGTGGGAGAGCATGAGGCTTTCCGTTTCGTTTCTGTCCTGTTTTTTCTTTGTAAGTCCAGATGTAGAAGCTGAGTGTACCTTCTTCTTGTTTACCATGATTTAAGGACTGGGAACCTAAATCAAATGCCGAAGAAGTAATTACCATTAGATAGGTACAAAACTTCAAACCAAAACAGCATCTAACCACACTCACAACACTGTCATAGTAATAATGGTATCCAACAATACCATACAATATGCCATATTCAGTTGCACACAAATTCCATAAGGCACCAGAACAGAAACAAAAAGAAATAGAACACATGAAGTTGAACACAAATTCAATAACAACTCAGCATTCTCAATCAAAGAGCATAATACAAAAATTTAAGGAGCATTGGAATCTAATAATGTAAGCTCTAAACTCATGGTATGAGCTTAGCAACAGAACAGGGACTCCAACAGAAATAGAAAGCAACCCAGAAAAACATAATCCAGCAAGTATGAACCAGAAATATACTCCAACAATGTAAGCTCCAGCACCAATAATTAAAAAGCAAACCATCAAAAAAATCCAATGAAATTTGAATCATCACAATGCTCATCAATCAGGACAACAATATCAGAGATAATAAGCACCCTTCTTTTTCCCTTTTTTTTTTTTAAACAAACAATGCAGAAAATAGAACAAAAATAAGACAAGAATAACAAGGATAACAAAAGAACAAAGAGAGAACCAGGAGGAAGGTGTTTGCGTTAATGAACCGGGAGGGGACCGAGAGCCGTAGTAGAGGAGAGGCGGCGCGACTCGGAGCTCAGCGGAGTGAGAGAGAGCAGATGCAAAGCGACAGGAGAGGTGGCTGTTCGCGCCTGGGTCGCGGGTGGTTGTGAGACGCGGAGCTCGCGCCAGGAGCGGCTGGTCGTGCGCGACGCCGGAGCAGGTGACGAGGAAGAGGAAGACACGGGTGAGCGGAGCCACGGAGGGAGGCGCGAGTGAGACGCGCGCGCGGAGAAGGGAAGCGGACCACGCGAAGCTCGAGAGGAAGGTGCGCGAAACCGCGGGGCTTGGGGTTTTGAGCGTGCGGCGGGAGGAAGCGCGAGCTTGCGCGGAGGAAGGGAAGCGCGAGCGCGGTTGGGGGTGGGCGAGCGGAACCGGCCGTGGGGGGGTGGTGGTGGCGGGTTGTGTGGTGTGAGTGTTGGGTGAGAGGTTTCAAAACCTAAAGCCCCTTCCTGATTTGTGAGCTTTTTTTTTTTAAGTTGTTTTTTTTTTTGCCGAGAGTTTTTTTTTTTTTTGAATATTATATATATCTATATATATATATATATATATATATATATTTGAATTTTGAAATCTGGATTTTTTTTTTTTTGGGTGTGGGTCGCGACCCAAGTCAGGTCGCGACTCACTGCCTCGGGCTTTAGCATGCTGCACCACATAGGCTAGCGTTGAGTCGCGACCCAATCATAATTTCTGGGTTGCGACCCACCGCTCTCGGGTTTTAGCATGCTGCACCACATATGCGAGTGTTGGGTTGCGACCAGTCATAATTTCTAGGTTGCGACCCACTGAGGCAAATTATGCAGCAAGAATTTTAGTCATTCCAAGTTCTTTTCTTCCCAACAAAATAATTTCTAACACATGAAAAACACTCATTCACCACAATTAACACAAATATTCATATGAAATCATCAAATCACAAGAATTAGACATGACAAGGAGCATAAGGCATGTGAATTGAACACATTAAACACTATGACACTAAACTTAAACTCAACACCACACAACAAAACAACTCAACACAATAACATGCTTAGAACATTATAACCTATATACAAAGAGCAAACACCAGGAATTAAACATAATACAAGGCATAGGAACATGACATCAATCAAACAAAGTGGGTGCTCACTTTAAACCAGAAAATCACAAGGTAGGCAACTATATTATGCATGAAAACAACAAAACAACATGGACAAAATACTAGATCCTCAACACCCACACAAAAGACACAAGAAAGCATAAAAAAAGCACACCTTGCTGCAAAATTTTGCAGCAATATTGATGCCTATGAACCAAGTAACCAAACACAATACTACCAAACAACAAGAACTAGAAAAACAGTAAATTAAGAGAAAAGGATTAAGAACTTGGGTTGCCTCCCAAGAAGCGCCTTAGTTATAGTCTTGGCTAGACTCTCAAACTTCATGTGGAATTTGTCAAAGTGAGAGATGTCTTTTGACGATCCACCTCTCCACCCAAGTAGAGCTTAAGACGCTGAGAGTTGACCTTGAAGGTTGACTTTGAATTGGGATCTTCAAGCTCTACCGCACCATGGGGAAACACATTTACCACCAAAAATGGACCTGACCATCGAGATTTGAGCTTCCCCGAAGAGTTTGAGCTTGGCATTGAAGAGGAGGACTTGTTGGCCTGGTTCAAAGCTCTTCACCATTATATGCTTGTCATGCCACCTTTTTGTCTTCTCCTTGTAAAGTTTAGCATTCTCATAAGCATGAAGACGAAATTCATCAAGCTCATTGAGTTGGAGGAGCCTTTTCTCTCCAGCGGCTTGTGAGTCAAAGTTCAACTGCTTGATTGCCCAATAGGCATGATGTTCAAGTTCTACAGGAAGATGGCAAGCCTTTCCAAACACAAGATTATAGGGTGACATCCCTATGGGGGTCTTGTATGGTTCGATATGCCCACAAAGCATCCTCAAGCTTCCTTGACCAATCTTTTCTAGTGGGGATACCGTTTTCTCCAAGATTCTCTTCAATTCCCTGTTGGAGACCTCTACTTGACCACTTGTTTGAGGGTGATAAGCAGGCCACCTTATGAGTCACTCCATATTTAGCCAATAATGCCGCAAAATACTTGTTACAGAAATGAGTTCCCCATCACTGATAATTGCCCTTGGAGTTCCAAAACGAGTGAAAATTTGCTTTTTGAGGAAATTGACCACCACCTTGGAATCATTGGTTGGCAATGCACATGCCTCCACCCATTTTGACACATAGTCCACTGCTACAAGAATGTAGAGATTGCCAAAGAAGGAACAAATGGACCCATAAAGTCTATGCCCCAAACATCAAAGATCTCCACTTCCAAAATGGATTGCAAGGGCATTTCATGCCTTTTAGAGATATTACCCTTTGACACCGGTCACACCTAGCCACAAATGAGTTTGCATCTTTGAACAAGGTAGGCCAAAAGAAACCAGATTGCAACACTTTGGTAGCGTCTCTTTCTCCACTATAATGACCTCCATATGGGGATGCATGACAATGTTTCAGAATATCTTGCACTTCATTCGTAGGAATACACCTTCTAATGACATGATCTGCACATTGTTTGAACAAGTATGGCTCATCCCAAAGGTAGTACCTCACATCATGAAGAAACTTTTTCCGTTGTTGAGAGTTAAGGTCTGGTGGCAACACTCCAGCAACTATATAATTGACAAAATTTGCATACCAAGGATAAGAAGAAGTAGAAACCACAAATAACTTCATCAGGAAATGACTCCTTAATTGTTATAGGCTCATTTTGACACTCAACATTCTCAAGCCTTGACAAGTGATCTGCTACCTGATTTTCAGTCCTTTTCTATCCGAATCTCAAGGTCAAACTCTTGAAGCAATAAAACCCACCAAATTAGCCTTGGTTTTGCATCCTTCTTGCTTATCAAGTACTTGATGGCTGAGTGATCTGTATACTACTACCTTAGTGCCCACCAAGTATGTCCGAAATTTGTCAAAAGCAAATACAATGGCCAACAGCTCCTTTTCAATGGTGGTGTAGTTCAACTGAGCATCATTGAGAGTTTTGCTTGCATAATAAATGGGGTGAAGAATTTTCTCAGGTCTTTGGCCTAGCACCTCCCACTGCATAATCACTTGCATCACACATTAACTCAAATGGAAGGTGCCAATTTGGAGTGGTCATAATAGGGGCTGAAACAAGTCTTTTCTTCAACTCTTCAAAAGCTTCCAAGCAAGCATCATCAAATCTGAATAACACATCTTTCTCCAACAAATTGCAAAGAGGTTTGGCAATTTTTGAGAAGTCCTTGATGAACCTCCGATAAAAGCCAGCATGTCCAAGGAAGCTTCGGATTCCTTTCACTGAAGTTGGAGGAGGAAGCTTTTCAATGACCTCAACTTTAGCTTTATCCACTTCAATGCCCTTGCTTGAAACCCGATGCCCCAAAACTATTCCTTCTTTGACCATGAAATGACATTTCTCCCAATTTAGCACCAAATTAGTTTCTTCACACCTTTGCAAGACCAAAGCTAGGTGCTGCAAGCATTCATCAAAAGAATTCCCAAACACAGAAAAGTCATCCATGAATATCTCCAGTGATTGCTCCACCATATTAGTGAAAATAGCCATCATACACCGTTGAAAAGTTGCTGGTGCATTACACAAACCGAAAGGCATTCTCCTAAAAGCAAAAGTACCATAAGGGCATGTGAAAGTTGTCTTCTCTTGGTCTTCTGGGCTATGGCAATTTGATTATATCCGGAATACCCATCAAGGAAGCAGGAGAAGGCCTTTCCAGGAGTCTATCAAGCATCTGGTCAATAAATGGAAGCGGGAAATGATCTTTCCAAGTGGCTTTGTTGAGTTTCCTATAATCCATGCAAATTCTCCATCATGTGATTGTCCGAGTAGGAATTAATTCATTCTTCTCATTTGGAACCACGTCATTCCTCCTTTCTTTGGAACACACTCACTGACTAACCCAAGAACTATCCAGATAGGATAGATAATACCCGCATCAAGCCACTTGAGTATCTCTTTCTTGACAACCTCCTTCATGACGGGATTAAGACGCCTCTGGTGCTCAATAGACCCTTTCTCTTCATCTTCAAGCAAGATTTTGTGCATGCAAATTGCTGGGCTAATACCACGAATGTCAGCAATAGTCCAGCCCAATGCAAGCTTGTGATCTCTAAGCACCCGAAGCAACTTATCTCTTGTTCCTCAGTTAGTGAAGAGGAAACAATCACAGGCAGCGTGGAATCATTCCCAAGATAGGCATAACGCAAATGAGTTGGCAATGGCTTGAGATCCAACTTTGGAGGCTCTAACATTGATGGCTTGAGAGAAGTTTTAGATGAAGGGAGCTCTAAAGGCTCAAACTGAGGTGACCTGAAAAGCTTAGGAGACGCGTCAAGGTTTGACACAATTGAAAACATCATCATTAACAATGCTATCAATATGCTCACATGCAGGAGATAATGACAATGCAAAGGGGTCACAGGAAAAGAATTATGAAAAACATCAAAAACAACATGGTCAAGCATACCTATGTAGGAACACTCATGCTCATATGGAAATTTCATGGCCTTAAAGATATTAAATGTTACCTCTTGGTCTTGCACACGCATAGTCAACTCACCCTTTTGAACATCAATGAGAGTCCTACCCGTGGCTAAAAATGGTCGCCAAGAATCAAGGGGACATTGCGGTCTTCCTCCATGTCCAAGATGATAAAATCAGCAGGGAATATGAACTTGTCCACCTTGACAAGCACATCTTCAACAACTCCTCTAGGATAAGTGAAAGAGCGATCCGCAAGTTGAAGCGTGACAGTGGTTGGCTTGCATTCCCCCAATCCTAACCTTTGAAATATTGATAGGGGCATGAGGTTTATGCTTGCCCCTAAATCACACAAAGCTCTCCCAGAAAATTGAGCTCCAATGTGACACGGAATTGTGAAGCTTCCAGGATCCTTCAATTTGGGAGGGAGCTTGTTCTGCAAAATAGCACTACACTCCTTTGTCAATGCAACAGTTTCAAAGTCACCCAACTTGCGCTTCTTTGAGAGAATGTCTTTCATGAACTTTACATAGCTTGGCATTTGTTCCAAAGCTTCAGCAAAGGGAATGTTTATGTGAAGTTTCTTAAAACTTCCAAGAATTTTTGAAATTGCAAGTCAAGCTTTTGTTTGGCAAAGCGATTCTGGAAAGGTAGAGGAGGAGTAGTGGGCTTCTCATTCTTCTTTTTACTATCTTCTTCATCAACCGCTTCCTTTTTCTTGTCCTCCTTTACTTCTTCAATATCTACTTTCTCTTGCTCCACCTCTTGATGCAATAATTTAGTCTTGGGATTTCCTTCAATCTCCTTTCCACTCCTAAGAGCTATGGCCTTGCATTGCTCATTATTGCCACCCTTGGGATTAGTTATTGTATCACTAGGAAGGGTCCCTACAGGCGATTACTCATTGCTTGAGCAATTTGGCCAATTTGATTCTCCAAATTTCTCAATGAAGGCTTGACTTTGTAATTGAGCATCTTGGCCAGCCAAGTGAGCATCCGTCTTGGCCATGTAAGCATCAGTCTTGTTAATGAAGGTCATGAACATGCTCTCAAGAGTTGAAGTTCGGTCATGATAGTGCTCCTTAGGTGGGGAAGGTTGTGGTAGAAACCCCGGTGGAAAGTTTGGAGCCGCCTTGGGTTGAGTGAAGGAAGATGAGGCTTGTTTGTTGTTTCCCCAAGCATAGTTGCCTTGATTCCGTCCCCCTTGGTTGTAGTTGTTGTTGAATGGTCGGTTAGGTCCCGTTGGCGATTTTGAGCCAAGAATTGCACACTCTCCATGGTGTGAGGGCATTGATTACTTGAGTGTGGGTCTCCACACAAGTCACAAGCACTAAAAGAGCTTTCAACGAATTCACATTCACATTGTCCAACTTCTTAGCAAGGGCTGCCACTTGAGCTGAGAGAAGTGAGGGCATCCACCTCATACATACCAGCTACCTTCTTTGTATTCATCCTTCAGTTGGCCATTGATAATTGTTGGCTGCCATTTCTTCCAAGAGATCGAGAGGATCAATCTGTCTAGCCATCAAAGCACCTCCTGAGCGGCATCAATAGTAGCTTTCTCTTGAGGAAGTAACCCCATGTACACAGTCTGAACTTGGAGCCACTTAGGAATGCCATGATGCGGGCACTTCCTAAGCATCTCCTTGAACCTTTCCCATGCCTCATACAAGGTTTCACCATCTGCTTGCTTGAAAGAGGTGATGTCAAGCATAGTCTAGCTATCTTGATTGGTGGGAAGAACTTGGCAAGAAACTTTTGGGCAAGGTCCTCCCATGTAGTGATAGAGTTTGCAGGAAGAGAGGAGAGCCATGCCTTAGCCTTATCCCTTAGAGAAAATGGGAATAGGCGCAAACGAATACCTTCCTCCGAAATGCCATTGTGTCGGAAGGTATCACACACCTCCAGGAAGCTAGAGAGATGAGCACCAGGATCTTCACTAGGCAACCCACTAAATTGAACTGTTCTGCACCATCTGAATCAATGCAGGCTTAAGCTCAAAGTTATGAGCTTGGATGGCAGGCCTGCGAATGCTAGAGTGGACATCCTGGAGTTGTGGAGAAGCATAATCCCGCACGAAGCGGTTTGGGTCCTCATGATCTGCCATGTCACGTCTAGTGCGATGAGAACGAGGTTGGCGTGGAAATTGAAAAACTCTTTCTAAATCCACACGAATAGTACTATCTTCAAAGCTTCTAGAGCGTCGCATGCAAATATAGAGGTACCTGAAAATAAAAGAAAATGAAGGCTCAAGTCAAGAACTAGTAATTTAAATCAAAAGTAGCACACAACTATAGCCAATCCCCGGACGCGCCAAAACTTGATGGCCGCCTACAAGAGCGGGTAAAATACCGCAAGTGCACTGTCGTCAAGTAGTATAATATGAGTTAAGAATATCGTCTCCACAGGGATTGGGTATAGATATGCTATCGAGTTATTAAACTACCGTGTTCAAGCCTGAGCAAAATGAGTTAATGAAGTTACGAAGAAATTCTAAAGAGCAAATAACTAGAAAACACTAACACAAATTAAAGTTGAGAAACAACCAAAGTTAAAAGGCCTAGGGGACCTTTTTCACCCTCTACTTCACTTGGATATGCAAATTACTTAATTGAACATTAAGGAATTGGTTTTGTTAGCATGCCAATTATAGTTAAACGCCTATGTCTAGGTCGATTAACCGTGTCTCTTTCACCTAAAACACTAAGTGTCCTTGTGAGTTAGTGTGAAATCAACCCATTGAGAACTAATATCAAACATCTACTATGCAAGGTCAATGGGTATGTTTCCTTCCCATTGACTAATCCTCACACCTAAGCCAATTAAGTGTAAAAGAACAAGCATTACCCATACCAAGGTCCAATATCTCTATTCCTATGTCTAGTTCAAGAGAATCCCCCAAATCAACTTAGATGGTGGCCAAACATATAAGAGCATTAAGAATAGAAATGGGTAACCAAAACCAATATCATCAACATTCAAATAAGCAACATTACAAACATCCAAGATCCATAGAGGGATTCAAAGGATCCCCTAGCTACAAATTTAGCTATCCATAACAATGAACAAAACACAAACTAGTTCAAGAGACATAATGAATATTAAAGACATAAAGAGAGAGGAAGAGATGAACAAATGAGGCTTCAATCCTTCTCCTAGCCCTTGGCCTTCAATCTTCAAGATGAATCCTTCTCTAGTGTTGGCTCCTTCCAAACCTAGGGTTCTTCTCTCAAAACGCTGAAAAAGGCAGCCAAACCGAACTATCTTCGCTGATACCGTCTATTGGGTAATTATTTACTAAAAATGGGTCTGGGCCGCGTCGGGTTGCGACCCGGAGAAATTGTCAGGTTGACTTGACTCACAAACTGATCTAATGTTTAGGCGCCCAGGAGGTTGCAACCGAAAAACTCAGGTCGCGACCCAATAGCAAAAACTTCAATTTAATGGCTTTTTCTTCATGCTTTGCTTCCCTCCTCTTGGCTTCAACTTGAATTCTCTTCAAGCTCCAAACTTCTACAATTTTCTCTGTCAAAAATCATTCAATGAAAATTTAATTTGAATTATGCAATTCATCCCAATAGTCTTGATTAATGACATCGAATTTTTCAACAAAAGTTCTAAAACAAATATGAGCCAATTCTTCCTATTTTTAAGTGTTTCACTTGGAAAATGAAAGACAAGTCATGCAATTTCAATCCCAGTTAGAAGCTAAATAACTCCATAAACTGGAGTTATCAGACTTTACTAAACCTAGACGACTACTCTTTCTAAAGGCTTCAAATAACATTGCGCTAATGTAAATGGCTACAGTTTCATTTATGCCATTTGTGGACGCCTACTCTAGTACCATGCAGGAAACCCTGGCTCTGATACCACTTTGTCACGACCGATTTGGGAACATAACTGACACGTGAGGAATCTCATCTCCACGTAAGCCTTTTGGATAATGTGTCTCTCTAAATGCATAATTTATCATAATTCCATACTTTAAACATGATTTTCTTCTAAATCAATATCAATTATTCTATTTAAAATGTAATATTCAAATTTATACAATCGAATTATTTAATATTAAAACTTTGAAAACGTCTTAACCAAATCTACTAATCATGAAATCATAAACTATTTCATCACATCATCTTAATCTTAAATCTAAAAATCCGCTTAACACTTGAAAACCAAATTGTAAATACATCTCTAGCTTGTTACATAAATCTCTAACCATAATCTACATTTCAAATTCATACTTGAATTCTAAAAACATATAAGAAGATTAAAAAATTCTGAAAATAACTATAATATCTCAAAATATGATGCATGGTTCAGATTATGTCTGTACATCTCCTGGAGCACTCTATTCTAACAAAATTCTACTCTAAGTTTTACTTCAAAGTAAAGCTCACACCACTAGGATAGCTTCTATGAGAACGATGAATAAACTATATCTGGATCCTACCTTAGGAGGAAGGAAGAGGAATGAGTCAACGAGCTTATGAGTGGATTCTCATCCATAACCCACATGGGACAACCAAGGATATACATAATACATTATACATGCAACAAGCATAAATCATTTGATATTTACATACATAGCTAGCTAGGAAAACACTTTTCATTTCATCGATCCATAAACAAGCATTTCTAAATTTATAATCACTCATAAAATCATTTTAATTGATGATGCGGTAGAGTTTAGAAATAGTATGCTAAATATAATAAATATATACATAATAATAATAATAATGTAACATTCATAAAATCTTTTCTATTTATGATACATAGTAGCTTTGAAAACACTAATTGGTATGAACACAAAATCATCTGGAAAGTGTTGCTTAGTCCATGGCGAACAAGAACCCTACCTTACTTAACGGTCCTTGGCAAACCGCATCCTGCGAATTGATCTAAATAGGATAACTAGACCTTGGTTAGCACTTGGTATACCAAGGTTAACGATTTCTCATAACCTTAACTCATTGTCTGTTTTTTATCTTTCCTGGCTAAACTAGTTTGAATAAAATCCATTTAGATCTGAAAGCTCTTAAAACGCTTAGTACTTTGAGAGTTCTAGATTCATATTACTCTAACAATCTAACTTTAGTATAATTATGGCTATGAAATCATGATCAAGGGATCACCATCTTGTAGGCATTTCAATTTCAAGCCCATGGAATATGTATCTGATAGTTGCTATGAATCATGCTGAATTCCATACTTCTTAGTACCAAAAAGTTGAAATTCTAAATTCGTATGTCAAGCTAGTATATTTTCATAACTTGATAACTCTCATATGGTACTTCAAAATAATAGGGTTCAAAATCATGAAAACTTTGAAATCATAATAACATCTTTATTCATGAACTAACTCATATTCTGTCAACATTTTCCAATATATCTCAGTACACGCATTCGTAGACAAGTTCTGGACGGCCTTAGGATCTCCTGGACCCACCCACACTGCCGAGAAGGCCTTAGAAGCATGAATGACCTATTTATGTAGATTCTAGTGTTGTTGTCACCAGCGGTCCAAGACACTATAACGGTCTAAGACTACTATAGTGGTCAAGGTATGGGAATAGGGGTTTTTGGCATTTTGCCAATTGCTATAGATGTTGTATGTTGTTCAAAAAGGGGAGCGTAGGCCTATTGACCACTATAGCGGTGCCCTCGATGATAGTACAATACTGAAACGACATCCTTTCACTTAATAAGCCCCTAACCCCTTTAAAACCCTTAAACTTAGGTTCACTCCCCATTTGTGAACCCTACCACTTCTAATCTCTCTTCCACTCCCTAAACTCTCAACCCCACTTAGATCTATCTCCCCTATGCATCAGGTATATATTTTATGACAGATTATGTCTTCTTTCTCTCCATTCTTTCATGTTCTTGGTTTGGGTTTCATTGTTCTCTCATTGTTGTCTAGTGGAGGTGCTCCGCCAATATTCTTAGAGTTAATTTAGAGCTATCTAGAAATTGTTAGAGATTCCCATATATTAATCTTGAGTTTATGGTTGTTATGGCAGACATTGGTGTCATCTCCTCCCCTAGAGCTCTCATGGAGTTGGTCCTTTACATTCCACCCCTCCAAGTGAGTGGGTTTGATCTCATGACCCTATTTTAGTCATTATATAGTTATTTTCTTAGTATTATGATATGTTTTGAGGATTTACACTTGAGTTTTGGCATAATACAAATTTATATGTGTTTTTATAAGAAATAGAAAATGTATTTGCAAGCTCTCATGAAATCATTGTTACAAGAAATGCATGGGATCATATTTGAACTATGAATTATTTAAATGATTCAATTCAAGATTTGATTTGATTATGAAAATGAGAATTAGTTATGACTAATGAAAAGCTTTCTATTTATTCACGATAAATGAGAGATGTTGAACTTAGAATCATAGAGCTCCCCCTTTTTATGACTTTATTGTGATTTAAGAGTAAGGAATTACTGAGAGGAACAGAGTCATGAGTTAACGATAGTTATATCATTAACCTTGGTATACTGAGGCCTTGAGGAGCAATTATCCTTATTTCATATCAATCGTAGGACACATTCATGAGGGAACATTAAGATCTCAACTAAGTGCTATTGTTCGCGATGATTGAGCACCACCTTACAGTTTATGGATAATATGTTCTCTTTTGTAATTTTTTGAGAGATAAAGATAATGTAGCACATTAAAGATTTCATAACTATTACGTATTTTAACTGAAATGATTTATGATTGTTGCATTATTATTTTTATATCTTTCTTCTTCTCCAAGTATGGTTGTGGATGAAGATTCACTCTCTAGTTTTAAAATAAAACTCACCTTTCTTTTCCCTATTTCCCTCATAATACAATTGTAGTTTTGGATCCTCCACTTTCTCTCAGGCATTAGCTATCAATTTGGGTGAGCTTCACATTGACGTGAAGTGTTTTCGTTTTTTTTGTAGAGTGCGTGTGGTTTGTGGACAATCCTCCATGAATACACGTATATTTTGATTGCCATGATTTATTTTGTAATTAAAAATGACATAATATTCATGGTCCTTTTATTGAGCAACTTAGCATACCTGTATACAGCTACAGTTTCATATTTAAATTATGTAGAAAGAGATATTTATGATTATTATGAATGGAATATGCAAAGTGATTTATGAGTTGAAATGGATTTTATTAATAAAATATACATGTAGTACGACTCATGATCACAAGAGTTACATGAGGATGGGATTTATCCGAATCACAATTCAAATTCAGTCGTGATACCACTAACAAGTTAGCCCAAGCTCGTTAAGCTTTTAAAGAGGAGCTTGAGCTTGAATTTTAGGCTTAATTATTAATTAGTCGAGCTATGAGTTGAGCTCAATACTAATGAACTTTGCCTAAGCTTTGTTGGCTTAGCTCGACACACTTCCAACCCTAAATACTATACATAAATTTTTAATCAAATCTCTATAGCATAAAAATTTTGTGAAGAAGTCCACGTACTTGCAAAAATTTTCAGTCCCACTACTAAAACAACAATTTATCATCCATATTTATCATCTAAATGTATTTCATTCTAGTGTCTTCTTATGATCTATATGGAATATTTCATTTAATGTGACATTTTTATAATGGTGGATGGAGATAGGCACTTGGTTGAAAACTTTTGTACAGAGTAAGGACTTGATTATAAACTTTTAAACTATATGATGTGATTGAAAATTTTTGTTCATTATAGGGACTTGATTACAAATTTTCAATCTGTAGGAACCTAATTAAAAATGGATGAATTTATAGGGATGACCTTCAATATAATTGAACCTATATATATATATATATATATAATTTTAAAATAAATCTAGCCTCCAAATTTTAAATTATGAATCAATAAAGATAGATTATTTTGATATACTGATAGTGTAAAAGAGTTTTATACTGTCACATAATTATATGTTTATATTTGAAAGACTTTTAAAATAATAAGTGATTAGGTCAAATATTTTTATTAATATGATAGTATTATGTCTGTATTGTGCGAACAATGTATACAAATTAATTTTTTTATGAATTTAATTTTATTATAATAACAATATAAAAATATTTTACATTTTCATCCTATCATATATATATATATATATATATATATATATATAATTAATTTTTATATCCGTTATTTAAAAAATTATACAAATAAAAAGATTTAACTAATTCACTAAATATGAAAACTAAACTCTTCTTTTTATTTGAATAAAAAGACTTTCACCAAAATCACCTTATCATGAATGAATATTTCACTCACTCACTCACCTCTCGTAGAAGGCAGAAGCTATTCTTCCTCAGCTGAGCTCACACCTTTGCGATCCTAAAATTCGGTTTTGCGGCTACGGTTTGTTCTGTTAGTTGGTTTTGACTTTGGTTTGATGTATTTCCGTATACGACGAGTTTGTGAACCTTGTCATCGACGTTTTCGTTTTGATCCCACTTGCTTAAGCTTGAGCTCTCTGATTCACACTCTCTCTCCGCTTCACAAGCTAAACTTGGTCCCGAGCGATGGATGGAGTCCGAGGAGAAGTGAAGAATCTGACGGAGGAGAGCGCAGCTGTTTCGTGGAGAAGGAAGAATCCGCGGTTCAGATTTCGCACCCTTGGCCTGATTGGGTGGTCCTGATGGAGTGCTTGCTCAAGAGGCGATACTTTGATGGTCATGGTGCAGAGAGAATCCCATTTCGAAATGGTGGATTGAAATTGGGTCCAAAAGAATCCAATATTATCAGGACCGCCTGCCTGAATTTTGGTAGAGACCAGTTTGATCTTTTAAGGTAATAGAAGAAGAAACGATTCTTTTCGTTCTTTGGTTGCATATAATATAGTCTGGATTTATTTGAGGTTTAACATTTTTAATTATTGGTTCATTCAGTTTGCAAAGAGGTTGTGATCTTTGGGTTTTAGGTTATGCGGGCAAGGTGTTTGGCTTTAGAACTGTGACAGTTTAATGGAACCTTGAATTAACAAATCACAAGGAATTGAAAGAATTTGTATGAGTTGTTGTTTGAACCGAACTAGCTCACATTGAGAATGGAATAGTGTATTAGATTACATAGCCGTATATGAAAACCATACTTCCAGTCGTAAGGTTAAAAAAAAAAAGAAATAGCAGTAACATATCTAGTGTAAATTTCAGGATTAATGTGATTTTCTTGCTAATGGACTTAGGTTAATGAAGTCTTATCTTTTTTGTAATTTAATGACATTTCAAGTGGAAACAATATTTTATGCATAGCAATTTTCTTTTAATTCCATCTTCTTGTGAGGTACATAATATATACTGAAGTTACTTTTCAAATGACTTTGCTGCCAGGTTCTTGTCTAGAAAAGATATAGGAGTTACTGTAGCATTTGGATGTCCTAGCTTAGACAGAAAAGTGATCAATTCAGGAAAGCGTCTGAGAGCACATTTGGGCATCGATGAGGGAAATGTAAGCTATGACCAAGTTTCCACTACTAATTACTTTTGCAAGTTGTTTTATTATTATTTTTTGTCTTAGGTTTCTTTATGAGGATGTCTTATCCTCTTTTGTACTCTTTTCCTCTTTTATAGTCTGCGATTTCCTTAACTAGAAACTGTATGGACTGGTGCTCTGAGCAGGTGTGCAGCTCCTGCAATTTAAGGGGGGACTGTGACAGGGCCTTTGTGAAGGCACGCAAAGATGAAGGTGGAAGGACTGTAGATGTTATGCGCATTATTTTGACTTATGGGCTTGAACCCATTACTGTTTCAGTGGATAACAAACCATGTCTAAATAAAAAGGTCAAAGAATCTGTGAGAAGTCTACTGAAAGAAATAGTAGAGCACAGTGCTGTAAAGGAAAATTCTTATCTTCCAGACACCACAGAGATTGTGGTTAGACAAATCCATCCCAATCTGCAAGACAAGGGCACAATAGACGTTCCAATGAAACAGGGCGACTGGCTTTGTCTCAAGTAGCATAATTTCCATACAGTTATTATTTATTGTAATAAATCTTGCATTTTCTCCTGCTCTGATTTAAATTCACATTTTTTAAACTTTCATTGGCTAGATGCAATTTCCTCAACTTTGCCAGAAATATCAAGTGCTTGCGTTGTGACAGCTTATGTGAGGAAAGAATCAAGCAATTGCAGGAGGATAGCAGTCACCTACCTTTGAAGAAGGGAGACTGGATATGCGGCAAGTAATAACTGTTCATAAAATTGGGCTTTATCTAACTAGTATTTAATTTCTAATAAAAGACCATTAATTTGATTTTGGCAGATGCAACTTCCTAAATTTTGCGAAGAATACGAGATGTTTGCTATGCAAAGAGAAGCCTCCTAAGCGGCATCTCAATCCAGGGAGTGGGAATGTGACTCGTAGGTTCTTCTATTGTTTCAGTTGCTGTGATAAATGCCACAGTCTGAACCCTTTTCTTATTACTTGATTTTGAAGTGATTGGCATCCTGTTTGTGTAGGTGTAACTACATCAATTTCAGAAGAAACATGGTCTGTCTCAAATGTGATCATAGACGACCTAGGGCATCTTCTTTTCAACCTGAACGAGAAGATAAAGACCACAATATGAATAGCAAATTGACTCTTGTGGAACATCAGGTTGGTTGTAGTGACAAATCATCAATGATGTCAGAAAGAAAGAACAGGATCAGAGATTCTCGTACGTGGAGATTTGTGGACGATAGGATGGAAAATCACAAGTTCTCAAATACATTGGATGAATCTTCTCAATTTATAGATTTTCCTATTGCTGGAGGTAAGACCAACTTACGTGAGGCGCAAAGGAGAGAAGCATATAGGAGTGAGTTGCCAGATCAAAGTGAAAGTGAAACTGAGGATGACTTATGGTCTGCCGATAATCTGAGTACCGACGATGAAGATATGGCTGAATGGTTTGGTAGTGGTAAGAATCAAAGATAGGGTTCTGGAAAGAGTGACTTCGATCTGATCTTTTGATATATGTTTTTGAGTTTTTCCTTGTATACGTTTTGATATTAAAAATGACTTAGATTAATTATTTGCCTGTAGACAGTTTATAATAGGACGTAATCGTCGTTTTATGCATCTCGCTAATCCCACGTAATGGTGGAAAACTCATATGTTGCCGGAATGGATTGAGATTTAACAGGTTAGTCCCTTGAAGGAAAATTTGGTAGAACCTTCATACAAACTAGTGTCTTGTCAGGTACTATCGTGTCCGTTAAGTCGCATTTTTTAATTTTTGGATAAAAAATAATAAATTATATCTGATGATTTTTACCTATCTTTTCTTAATATTATTGTGATCAAATTATTTAAAGTAAGGTTCTAATATATGTTTCACAGTGTTTCCTATCTTATTGATATTTCAATTGGGAATGAATCAACTCAACTTAAATTTGTATATAATTAGGTCATATGTAAATTTTTAGTGCTAATTGTTTTGTCTAAGTCTTACATTGTTAATTAGAGATAAAAATTCACACACAACTAAGTTGTGGCAAAATTTTCAGTTATAATCCTATCTTCTAATATAATGTAGATATTGTGGCATCTAATCCAACTTAAGGTGTGTTTTGAAGAAGAGGTAAAAGTAGGAGTAAGATTATAGAAATGAGATTTATATGTAAAATAACATACAAAGTTTATTGATATATTTTCTTTTTATTTTTATAGTTTTATATTTATTTATTTCAACTGATGTCAAGATTCATGTGATACCTTTTTTTTTGTCTTTTTATACCCACCACATGCCATAACCTTTCCCTTTTCAGGATCCGAAAAACGAAAGCAGTATTTTTCAAGCAAATTAGAGAAAGTCTTGAAATGAAGAAATGAGTATCAAAACATTAAAATGCTTGCACAATAATGTACTAAGGTGTAGTGTTTCTGTTTGAATAAAATTTATGATAATTTCTACATGCATAGTCTAATTTACATTTATATACCCTATGACATATGTTAGCAATATGTATTTGCATATGATGGTTACAATGTCTTACTTTTTATTGTGTGAAAAATCAGCGACTTACACGTAGGGCAATAGGGGTAAGTGGTCTGTTGGCCTTGATATACACGTGATAGGTTTAGGATGATGAGGTTGTAATGTCACTATATCTTTCTCAAGTCTCGCAGGAAGAGCAAATCGATGACTGCATTTCTGGGTTTCTACAAATGCAATGTTGAACTTGAAATGGTAGATAAGTTCACAGAAAGAGTTTTTGAAATTGTGTGAAAACTGAAGAGTATGTGAAAGAGAGATGTTAAAGCAATTCCAAATTTGAAATAACAAAATTAATCAGAAGAAAGAATTGGAAAAACTTGATGGATAGATGTTTGAAGAAGCATTTGCATTTGGATATTGTATTGCGCTAATAATGATGACCCGTGTGGTAGAAAAAGAGAATAAAATTTACTTAATTGAAATGATGCATTTCAATAATACATCCAAGAAAGCATCGATGATCCTTTTCTTCACCTATTTATTCATCCTTTTATTCGGCAACTTTTAAAAGAAAGAGACGGTTAATGTGTTCTTGTATGTAACGGACACTTTCAATTAGTTCCATTCAGAGATTTCTTTCACATAAAAATTAAAATAAATTGTATACTCAAACTTAAATAAATTTAAATAAAATAACGAATTTTTAGTGATATAATAAAAATCAATTGCTGTCAAAGGCAAGAAAGGACGATATAAGTGCTACATTTGATATATTTTTATCTTATAAAATTACAATGACCTTTCCTATATATAATAATTCATTAATAGTGGCAGAATTATTGGTGAAAAGTGACAAAAAATATAAGTTGTAGCATGTATATGGTGATTAGTAACAGAATTATAATATCTTACAATATTTTATATATATATATTGACTAAAACCTTTTCATTTTATCATAAGCTATAATTATAAGTTTCATTTTCATGTGATAAAAAATATATTTTATTCAATTAATATATTATATATTATCAAAATATTATAATTTTATCATTAATTATTATATATATATGTTACATAGTATCTTTTTTGTTATCTAAATTAATAAAATATTATTTGTATGGTAGATCAATGTAATTTTAGTGAATTTCATAAAAGGTGAATGATAATTTTGTAAAATAAAAAGATGATGAGTGTAATTACACTAAATCCTATGAGAGGTTACAATAATTTTTCCTGTTATTTTATTAAAATTTAAGGGCCTTAGACACTCTTTTCCTTTTAAGTTGCAAACAAGGTGAGTGGTGAAGGGAAATTGGGAGCATCACAGACTTGTATCACTCAAGTCTTTTGACAACTCATGCACCATCGCCTCAACCTTCTTCTTTTCGCCCCCAACCCTTTTCAACAACCACATCGCTCCCCTCACCTTAACCACCGGAAACATTAATCATTGCCCTTAATCACAGCCCTAGCCACTGTCTCAGCTACCACCCTACCCACCACTTCCCTAGCACCACTAGACTGTCAATAATGGTACTCACGCACCTCTCCATCTAGCAAGCCATTGCCACTGTCATCAAACCCCATCCACCACCGAGTGGGCATTTACCTCGTCTTCATCATCGCGTTGCCATCATGTACTATTGCCGCATCACGAATCCTACCACTTCAGATCTACCTTGGGATTAGAGCACGAACTGGTAGCAGAACTGCTGTCAAATCTGGCCACTGGTGAGTGTTTGGATAAAGTTTAGATTCAACCAGATGGATTTGGGTTCAAGTTATTCTTTGCAATATAAATAAAAAAGAATCAATTAATCCCGAAAAAGAAAGAATCACAATGAAATTCTGCTCGGGAAAGAACACACCGATAGTCGGCAATACAACAATCTCTTCAAGATAAGATCCCTTCAATGGTACCCTAAGGAAAAATTATCAACCAAGAAGCCAAAAATATAAACAGGCCGTCAGAGGAACAACAAATACACAGGATTAATACAAAGAATACATTACAAAAAGAGGGTCCCACCAGTATAACGAACAACCCACTCCACTCCAACAGAGGCAACAGTCGGAGGCCTGAAGACACAAATGGGAGAGCTAGTAAACTAAAAAGCACTCCAATTATCGGATCCTCTTCTTGGAGTTTGACTTTCTGATGAAGTCCTAAACGGCCCAGAGCCAAAGGGATCCGAGTCATCAAATGCTGGAAAGCCTTGAACATGATCAAAATCCATACTGCTGCGGGCTGAATCAAATCGCGCTAGTGTCTCCCGAGCAGGTAAAGTGCCACTATCATGTGTTCTGAAAGAATCAAATCTTGAGAAGTTGTCAAAAGCAGTTTCCAACCACTCTTTGGGCCTTTGCGGAGAGCTGCTTGAGCTGAAAGTGGTGTGCTTGGAACAGAATCATCAAAACTAAATCCACCACTCTTCGGGAAGGGATCACCAGCCCGTGGTGAACCTGTTTTAATGGGGTTAAGGCCCAGCTCCCCAGAGCCAAAGAAATAGTTGTCTCCAGTTCCGTCAAGATCCCTCTCCTGTAAAAACAAATGTCCAAATGTGATCCGCTAGAATAAAAATACTCATTGATCAAACACGTACCAGCAACTGGAAATGTTAAGTTTAAGAAATGTAAGGGTTTATCATAATGGGTGTTAGCTCATTCTGATTACATTATGCTTTCTCCTCTGACTCCATCGATTAACATAGCAAAGTACCTTGCAACAAGAATACCTAAGCAACAAACTTCAGTAACTACTTTCTCAACCAGCAATCCTTTGCAAACTGGCTTCCATATTTGTGCATAGATTGACAAAACTATCCTTTTGAGAAAGATGCAATAGAAAAATCTTCTACACGGTCTAAATCCCTAAAATGGAAGTTCCCAGCACTATTTTTTCTTCCTTGGCTATGCAACATCTTGACTAACTTTGCTGTGGATCATTTTAACTATCAAGTCAAACTATCAGCGTAGTCTCTCCACCAGCACTCTTGTTCTGCCACTGTATACGAAAGTCTTTGTTGGGAAGCCTATTACTGTATTGCATCGAGTGCTTTATTGAGCCTGGTCAAAGGTTCAAGTCATTATGTTTTATTTTTTTTTTTTTGGTTAAGTGGGTTTAATTGTAACAATATGAAAGTTTGCTAAGCTTCAACTGGCGGAGGTGCTAAAATATTAGGATAATCATTACTGTTAGGACATAGGAGCCTTATCATGTTAGAAATGTTAGTACTAGTTATACACTTATACTTCCAAGGATATTAGTGAAAATAGGCATGCTAGACTATTTAGTGTTTTCATAACTTTACAACAACATCACTGGTCATAAAAAGGTAGGATAAAGCAAGGAACATTTAAGCAACATCTATACAAAATGCATGTTTTCAAATGGGAAAGAAATTTGCTGAGACAATATGTAAGGTGCGAGAATTTGCATACCTCCTTTGTGATGCTACTGGCATTGAATCCCCAAACTGAGTCAATATCATCATTAGTGTCAAAGGTTCCCCAATTTGGTTCATCAAAAATTTTGTCACCCGAAAACACAGACTTGACACCACTATGATCACTGCATATGGAAGATTATATATAAACAATTATTCCGCAAGATCATAAGATCTTATCACTATGATCCATTGCAATTAGCAGTGTTGTGATGAGGTGGAACGCAGGATGAAGCAGCAGCCCCAAAAAAAAAACACAAGGCTGCCCCATGAAGGTCTAATGCCAATTCAGTAAGTAATTAGACTCGTTACAGTCTTAGCATCATAGAAGCACTCCAAAAAATCATAAAACATTAAAGAAAACATGTTCAAACGTTAAGTCCTGAAAAAGCAAAGTAAGAGGATCCATCTGCTAATAATACAATCAAATCAACAACTGACAAGCAGAAAACTGGGATGCAAATTAAAAAAACCATACCTTGGGGTTACTTGTATGTTATCTTGACCATGGGGTGAATGATCTTCACCAGCAGTCTTTCCAATGTCAGAGTCAGGAAAGTCCCTATGGGGGCTTCCAATAGAACTCCTAGCAAATGGGCTATTGGGGGCACTTTTTGCTGACCCATCTTCACTTTTATTATGAACAGATCCATTGCCAACTTCTTGCTCATCTGTAGTCTGGGGCTTTTCTGACTTACCAATACTCTTAGGCGAAGCTGCAACTGTGGGGCTGTCAATTTCTGAATCTTTACTATTAACGGCTGATGGCAATTTTTGTTTCGGAGGAGCTATGATGTTTTGGACATCAGTGTGAGTTCTTTGACAAAAGCAAATTCTGCAAGAGGAGAAATAAAGGAATAGCCATTAACCCTAATTTTAATCACAATACTATCATAAATTTCTCTAAAATATAGACCTATTTTTGGCTTGCCCGCTACCTGAATTGTATAACTGGTCAAAATTAATCCCACATTTTTGGATAAACAGCTACACTGAGCAACCAATAACATAACATAGTACAACTACATATAGTTTATCCACTAAAAAGTACCATGTGCAAAATAAAGATATAAGAAAGATGTGTGGCAAACAGGGCGTGCAACAGAAATTAAATTCAAGAGTGCATACATATAGATGAGAAAGTTATAGATACAGATAAAGACAAACCGGCTACTTCTAGTTCCTTTGATGCAGCACTCAATAGCAACAATCAACTACGGAAATCCTATCTCTTTACCATGAAAGAGAGAGAAAAGGAAGGGGGGTTGGGGGTTGCATGTGTGTGATGTAACATTCAACTATGGAAATCCTTCTTAGCATTATCATTTGCAGGTAATGTAAATATCAGTTTGTCATGAGCAATTAAGCATGCATGCCTTAAGTTCAGCTTCTGCCTCAAAACTACAGCTGCACTTTTTTCACTCTTTTTCATTAATAACATAATGCAAATAACATAAGCCATCAATAGGGAAAGAAAGTAATTAAGACTTAAGAGAACATCTGGATGGAGTACACGGGGACGGGAAGGGTCAAACATTTCCAGTTTGGAAGATTTTTTTAAGGAGGGTGGGACAAGGGATTTTCAGTTTACATTCATTTTGTATTTCCTCAGATGTGGATGATTTTGGAGGATAAATTAACAGAAATTTGCAAAGTTATCATTGCACCCTTCTTAATATTTTTAGATGCCATCTACATTTCGTTATTGAAATAGAGTGTTACATAATCAGCAAATAAACAACGTATTATTATTTAAAAATTTAATATATTTAGTCAACTTGTTTATTAGACGCTCAATTTCCTTCCCATTGTTCCCTATCATACCTTTTGATTCTGTCCCTTCCCTTTCCGCTGAACTCCCAAAATACCCTAATGGTGTGCATACTAGGAGTAAAACAGCAAGCAATTGACGGGGAAGGACAGAAAATTGACAATGCATCAAACCATGCACTACGTGTACAAACATTGTGAAGTTCTTATAAAGTAAGAAACACAACTGGGAGGATAAAAATATAATAAGCAAAACAAGCAAAGAAGGTGGTAAAAACAAGAAGCAAATTGTGCATGCCCTACTACATCACAGGGGACTTTGCCTTGAGATTAATTCTGCGCTTTGAAGTATAACAACAACAGAATATTCTTATTGAATAAAAAATGCATATGAAAACAAAATTGACATTCAAAATAAGGAAACTAGATATCCAACACATGTGACATATCAATTAAGAAATACAGCCACCCTCCAAAAAAATAACAATTAGCAATTTGGTTTCATAATCTTATGTAAAGAATCCTCAAAATTAATGGGGGGTGCCATAGAATGCGGACAACAATATTTTTTTATAATTAGCATATTATCTAGATCTAACTAGGGTCGTTGCAGATACCTTTATCTTCAAGCTTATCCCAAACCTCATCCCAGTCAGCAGCTCCTTCTTGGATACCAGGTTGCCAGCCTTAAAGGATAAAATTGAGTGAGGCCAGAGAATAGACAGAAAACTTGACATGCATGCAATTATTTCAACAAAATATGAAAAATCTAGTAGAAGAGAGCATATGGAATTTCTGGCAGAGCAAAAGCAAAGAGAAATGACAGGACACAAATAAAAGAATCAAAGGATATAACAAGATAACTGTATTCATACATTGTATACAATATACTACACAGAGATATGTCAAACATCACTTGATTGGGGAACCTTTCTTAAGCTGCAATGGCTCAAGTAATATTCATGCTGATTCAAAACCAGTAGTTCAACAACTGAAGACCACTTCATCAAATTAAAAAGTAAAACTGATATCAACAAAAGTACAAAACAAAAGCAACAAATGCCAAATAACAAAGTCATAGGAACCCAAGAGACTAGAGAATTCCTGAAAGCAAATAACAAACCATATACAAATTTGAAATTACCAAAGGGTAGTTCCACTAGTGTTGTGGGCTTTGCACGTAACCCATACTTCTTGCACCGCTCATTGAGAGATTTCACCAGTTCATCCAGCTCTGCTTGGATACGATTAGCATGAGCCTGAAAATTTCAGATGACTAGATGAGATATGAAAACAGTTTCTGAAGATGGATACACAGCCCGGGTAATATTAAAATGTACCTGTAAAGAGCCATCAGCATTTCCATCTTGTTCCATTTTGGCAATCGCTTTATACAATTCAAATTTTTTCTCCTACATATTAAACAGATAAATAATTAGATAGTAATTAGGCAAAATAGGCCAGAAATATATGCTATCAATTGAGCAAAAATCCGTATCTTGTCACACCTGTATGTCACGAAATGTGGCCTCCTCGGTGGTTAACTTGGATGATACATCTCCAACTTGCTTGTATTTATCTTCATATTTTCTTCCTAGAATCTCAACCTGAGATTGATATATTGAGCAAATGATAAATATTAACCTTATGGAGGCAATAAGAACACAAGCAATTCTAAAGAAAAGATACCTCACGCTTATCAGCAGATATCCTTTCTATGATCTCATTAAGACGATTGTCACATCTGCTCTTGTACAGAACCTTTTGCCAGAAAAGAAAAAGAACAAGAAATCTTTTAAAAAAAGAAGAAAAGTAAAACAAAAATGAATATTAAGATCACATTATTAACAAGAATAAGTAGAACTTGAAAGGGGGGAGGCAGTTTCTATATGATTTTCTTCTTACTATACACAATTTTATTGACATAGACGCAAAGGAGTGCAACCTGCGTAAGCAACAGAACATGCCTATTTCCTAGGTATCTTTTACTTTTGGCCAGTAGTTTGTAAGTGTCTGGAGAAGTAGCCAAAAGATGAAAGAAGGGGGTATGCCATCTATTAATGAGAAATGTAAGCGTAAAAGCATCATAAAATTGAGTAAAAGACCTTTCCAGAAGCCAATTTTTCATTTCCTTAAAAAATAATAGGAAGCTGGAATTCAAGAAGCTGAAACATGTGTATGTAATTATATTCACTAGACCTATGGCAAACGCGATTAACTTTTGTCAACGAATTTGTGATATTTACGTTAACCATAATGGCAAGGGAAGTAGAAAATATGTTCTTATACATAGTTAAACAACAACCTACATATTTGCACCCTTAAAGCTTTGTGTGGCGAAGGCTCTGAGCAAGATCCCTTCTTGAAGTTTGCAAGTAATCATGATGGTAAACAATTGTTCTACCAACTTACAATTCACAATCACTAGCTATCTCTATATGGTATATATCTCGGCCAAAAATTGAATTGTTAAAATCCGTAAAGAGACAAAAAGGAATATAGAGCAAATACTAACCAGCAGAGTTTTGATAAGATAAAAAGGAAGAAAGCAAGGAAAATACTCACAAGTTCCTGCATTTTTGCACGGTAGAATTCTATTTTCTCTCTGGACTCCACAATGTCTTTCTCAAGTTCTTCTACCTGCAGTTAACAAAAAGAATAAAAAGATAAAAATTGCCTGTGTTCAATTTGAAACACAATAGAGTCTAATCAAGTATAGGCTGACAAAGTGATATGCATTGCACAAATGACAATTTAGTATATGAGCTTCCCATGCTATCTTCAGAGATACCACTAACAGCTAAAAATTTTCATATCTGAAAGTTACAACCATCATCTGCATGATGGATAAAGAGAAGAAGCATTCTTCATATTGAAATTAAAATATAACTCAATGTCATCTCACCACATCCTAAAATTAATCGACTTTATATATGAACATACATAAAGGGAAACATGCAGAAAGATTTACTTTTAAGAAACCAAGGAACTAATCAATAAGTAATGGCAATTGGACAACAGATAACCAAAATACAACCAGGTGGGAAAAAGAGTTAATGTATACAAACTTTTCAATTAAAATAAAAACAAGAATCTGCAGCAATGTCACTGGAAAACAAAATTTAAAAGGAGAACCATCAAAACATAAACATTCCCAGCCAACAAGCTTATCGGTTGTAGCTCAACTGTCACTAGCCCTAGTCTTCAAGATTGGGGAGCGATGATGATGCCAGAGGTTAGATTCTCAATAAGGCTACTTATGCCCCTCCCCAATCCAAGAGCATGCACCTCCTAATATACCTAAAAAAAATGTAAAATTTATGGCAAAACAATAGAAGTTATGCAAAAAATGAAGATAGAGCAGGTACCCTCTTATCAGCTTCTGTTGCTTCTTGAAACTTTGAATGAATTGAATTTTGCTCATCTGAACTCAGCTGATTTATGAGGTGCTTCTCCAAGACTGGAACTCGGGACTTCTGCTGCTTGTTCTGAGGCCCTTCATCAGACTGAGGAACAGCAACTGGCCTTGCGGCCGGCCTGCAGTAGGGTTCACTTGTCGAGCACCAGAGCCAGTCATCCCCTGCTGTTGGTGAAAACCTTCCAAATATACAAAACATGGTGGAGAGACAAAAATTAGAGTAAACATTTACCATATAGGTAAATATTTTCCACATATGTAAATGGTTATTAGGGGGGGGGGAGAGAGAGAGAGAGCAACTAATGCCTGGACACCCACCTGATGGATTTCCCCAATTTACAGCACTGTATGGAGTGGCAGGTTGGCCAGTAGTTGGTAAATCAAGCAGAATGCTACTTGGAAGTACTCCTGGAAGGGGGCGTCCTTCCCGGTGTCGCTCCATTAGGTACAGTGCAATACAAAACTCCCTGAGAGAAAGCATGCTATCATTATCTTGATCAGATAAGTCCCAAACCTGCTTTAAAACCTCTGAAAAATATAAACATGGTACAGAAATCATGATCAGGGAATTAGGTAGCCATTGAAAAGCTATAAACATGGAACACGTGAAAACTAGAATGATGGAACAGACACCCCCTGAAACAAACCCAAAAAAAAAAAAAAAGCAAATGCTATCAAATGCAACTAGATTCCACAATAGGGGTAATCAATCATACTCAGGCTGACTGCCAAGAACTAGAGAAGAAAAAATAAATAAATAAAGCAACTTAAGCTTGCTGTCCAAGCATAAGAAATATACCTCTTGGTAATCTCCAACTAAGAAACAAGTTTCGGGCTTGCTCCCCACTGATTTTCCCATCTCTATCCGTGTCTACTTCCACAAATACTTTTGTATATTTCTGAATATCAGTCTGAGTCATCCTTGGCCATGGAGATTGAGGCTGAGTAGAAGCAGAGTCCCGTGACCTCACTGGGTGTCCAGCTGGATTCAGCATATTATGTGTTTGGACAGAGGCATGCTGGTTCTGTTTCACCACCAGCTGGACCTGCTGAAGCTGTGGACCAACAGGCTGGGTTGCAAGTGAGCTCTGTAAAGAATCCGTGGAAGTCGTCCTAATAGAATGCTGGTTCTCTCCAGATACTGGAACAGTAGCTGATGAAAGCAGTGAACTTCCAGAAGAGAATCCTTGTTTTGAAGAATCTTTCTTTGGCTGAAATGAGCTAGCAGAAAACATATCCCCTCCAAAAAATGAATCAGAAGCAAATCCATTCCCAGAAGTATCCGCTGATTTAGAATCCTTGGCAACTTGATCTGATGACTTAGCACCAGAGGTGGAATATTGTACAGGTGCAAGTGCAACATTTGATCCAGATGTTGCAAGTCCAAACCCTTCCTGATTTGATGTGGGACTGCTTCCTCTAGCCGCTACAGGAGAGGATGTTACTGCTGGAACTCCACCCATCCTGCCAGTGGACCCATCACTTGATATGCTACGGGTTTCCGGGCGAGGTCCACCAGCAGCAGCCACTCCAGGGATTCCTTGAGTGGCAATACCAGGTGTTAGGTTAGAAGCAGAAGCAGGCATATTTTGCAGAGGCCTCACCAACGGACTTCCCTGGGAAGGAGGATTTTGCTGGTTTCCAATTAAGCTTGGAACAGCCCCCCTTAGTCCAAGATTCTGATGGGGTGTAGGATTAACAGGGTTAATCTGCGGTGCAAGTGCGGGTGCGGGAGTAGGAGTAGGTGGAGGTGGAGGCGCAGAAGAATTTAATTGGGGTGCAACTGTGGCACTAAAATTTATTTGAGGTGCAGGTATTTTAGAAGCAGCTGGACCATACAGTGCTGCTTTTACTATTTCAGGAGTCAGCTCTCGCTTACTCTGTGCCACAGTGACAAGTTTAAGGGCATTGTAGAACTCTGCCCGGCCAAGGAAACCGCTTTGGCTCTGGTTTGCAAAAGCCCAAATCTGCAGACGAATCCAGCAAGTGAACATACATACAACACGGGACAGGATGGATTAATTCAAACAATCTCAGAGGAAAAGCACAAGTGACACAGATACCCAATTAGATTACTTCAAAGAGAGTACTCTTTCTTGAGGCCATTAAATTAAAACATGTGATAAATTAAGCAATGAATGAATCGATGGGAAATAAGCAGCAGAAATTGAAAAGAAATAGAGAGAGAGAGAGAGAGATAGAAGGTGGACCTGGGCGAGGACCTGCTTGGGTAAACCGGAGCCTTGGAAGAAGGAGACAGCTTCGGCGCCACTGATGCGGCCGTCGCGGTCCAAATCGGCACGTCGGAAATAAGCATCGAAGAGATCGACATTAGGCGCTCCCGATGCCATTGATTGCACAATTCAACAATCAACGCACACTGATGATGAGATCACACAGCGTACAGATGCAGATGTAGCAGATGCATACAGATATATAGATATAGATAGATGCAGCTGGTGAAAACCCGCCGCACTCACCCGCCGATCTCAAACCAATCTCGTAAATCAATCACGACGTCATTCATTTGCACTTTGCTTCCTTCGATTCCAATCAGACGCCCCCAAAATTAAAAATCATCCCTCAACTCCCATTTCCGCTTAACGGACAATTTTAATCCCTTCTCCTTTCCATTTTTCAAAAATACCACTGCCTCATTTTCCTTCTCAATTCTCATTTGCCCTTCTTTTTTCTTTTTCTTTTTCGAAGCCTTTTAAAAACTATGCAGTGCACAGGTTGATTAATATTCTTAAGATTGATTAATATTTATGTCAAAATTTAATTTCTATGCACTAATAGTATAAAAAAATTATACTGTCATTTAATTATATATTATTAATCAGTAAAAGTGATTAAATCTAATATCTATTACTTAAAAAAATGTATATTAAGCTCTTAATATTATTTCTTTATTTATGAACTATAATAGAGGGGGTTTATCTGATATTCTTATAAAGTTTAAAGGTATAAATATTTTTTAGTTATATATAGCTAAAAATATGACATGTATCGTACTAACTCATTTTATTAAAATATAGAAAATTAAAGATTCAATCACAATTATTAAAAATCAAAAGGGTATCAAAGGAAAAACTTATAATAGAAACTTTTCTTTTTATAAGAATATATCTAAATCATGTTTAACATTTGAAATGAAGTCTCATATTGGAGTTTAAAATTGGAAGTAGATAATTTAATTACAATTTTTATGTTTTAAGTACTATATAGAATTAGATTATAATTTCATAATCCAATTCCATAAAATTTAAAAAATAACTAAAATGGATTTTTTTTAATTTCTAATTTATACTTTTGAATTGGCAATTCTATAAATTATTAAATATTCCTCTTCTCATGAAAGGCTATATAGTTATTTTTCATTTTCATTTATTTCTTAATAATTATGTAATAATTCTTTTTCATTTATTCCTCAACAATTATGTAATCAATTTCAATTATTTTGAAATTAGAAATCCTTTCTTTTCCAAGCATCCAAACATTGTTGCTTTGATATCATATTGGATTTTAATATATTCCCAAAATTTTAATATATGAAAAATTTATCTTATTGTGAGAGATGAGATAAACTTTGTATAGCCTTTTAATCAAAATTAACAATTAAAAATAAAATATAAAATTAATAAATCAATTGAGACATCCTTCATAAATCACTTGAGAAATTCGTTACTTTGATAGAAAACTAATTTATTACCTATGCGATGCATAGAATAATTATAAAAAAAATCTATATTAATATTAAATTCGTTTACCTACTTTTAAAAATTTATGCTAGCTTCATATATAGTCATACAATTAAATAAATTATTATATTTCTTTAAATAAATACATTAATTTAAAAAATAAGAATAAATATTCTTTCAAAAATAAAAACCAAATCAAATATTCTTTCAAAATTTAAAATTAAACTTTAATTAAATGATATATGGCATTTTGAAATTATATTTTATACAATCATTATAAATGATACATTCTCTAAGCAAATAACCCTAAAAAAAATTGGTTTAATTTTTTCAAGTCCTATATTGAATATTATTATTTAAAACAAATATATGATTTAAAAAGAAATTAGTATGCTAGATTTAACCAAAAATTAGAAATCATGATTGATAATAAAATTGATATCAAGTATATTCATCATTACTAATGATTTAATCTAAATTTCAAATTAAAAAATTTTAAAATGATTAAATCTAAGAAAATATATCACATCACATTGTATATAAAATTATTTAATAAAAATTATGAATATTAATTATATTTATTATGATTACTATAATCTATAAATGATACATTATCTAAATAAATGATCTGAAAAAATTGGTTTATTTTTTTGAAGTTCCAAATCACATGTTATTGCTTGAAACAAATATCTAATAGAAGAGGAAAATAGCATATATGATTAAATCAAAAATTAGGAATCAAGATTGATAATAAAAGTGATATCAAGTATAATCAGTCAATTACATTTATGATTACTAATGTTTAATCACATTTTCAAGTTCAAAAATTTGAAAAATGTAGAAGAAAAAGCATATTTTACTCCCTAAAAAAATTCTTTCAAAATTTATGCATGATAATTGGTAATAAAATATAATTAATTATATTTATTATAATTATTATAAATGTTACATTTTCTTAACAAATAACCCAAAAAAAAACAATATGGTTTCTCAATTCTCATTTGCCAATCCTATTTTAAATATTTTTTAAAACAAATATCTAATTTAGAAGGAAATTAGTATATCTAATTTCACCAAAAATTAGGAATCATGATTGATAACAAAACTAGAATCAAGTATGATAAATCAACTATATTTACTATTACTAATAATATAATCACATTTCCAAATTAAAAAATTTAAAAATGATCAAATATAAAAGAAATAACATATGATATTCTCCCAAAAAGTGATTTAGTCTAAAATTTATGAATAATTATTGGTAATAAAATACAACTAATTATATTGATTATAATTATTATAAATGATACATGCTCTGAACAAATAATCCAAAAAAAATATGATTTCCTATTTTTCGATCCTATATTAAATATTTTTCTTTAAAATAAATATATAATTTAAAAGGAAATTAGTATATCTGATTTAACCAAAAAATATGATTGATAATAAAATTGTAATCAAGTATAATCCATAGATCAACTTATTTATTATTTCTAATAATTTAAAAATTGTAAGTATAAGTGTCCCCTTTGCATAATTCTCATATTTTCATAATGTCATCGATCCTAACCAAGATCTCCTAAATTGAAAGGGAAGACGATGAAAGGTAAGGCACGAAGAAAAATAGCAAAGAGCATTGAAATCAGTAGGAGAATAATCAAGAATAGAAAATAAACCATATGTAGCATCCATAGAAAAAAAAAATGTGTCCATCAAAACCAACAATAGGCTAAACTCATCAATTTAAAAAGAAAGGAAATATAACTTCCTACACAATAAAATAAACTAAAAAAAAATTCCCTTCTAATGCACCAAAAAAGATAAACTTAATAGTTGAAAAACAAAATCAACAAAGAGCTTTAAAATCGTAACACCCGTTCCTACAAAAAGCTAATAATATGAATTTACATATAAAGCACAACAGTTAACATCAAATAAAAAGATTACAAGCATAAGGTTTAGGCATGGGTATTTAATGTCATTTATTACAAATTGGACATTTCTAAAATTTGCAATAGAAAATCACACATTAATTAAACATAAGTTGATAAGTTCCTAGCAACTGCCTTTCATTCGTCATGCTAATCTAAACTACAAGAAATAAATATAAAGAAAAATGAGAATTTAAAAAAATTCTAGGAAAAATGAATTGTTTTAAAATATTTGAACTATGGTTGGTTTCAAGTCATGTCTACACAAAAAATACATGGGGCTACAATAACGCTATATGAACATAAACAATTATCATATCATAAATAAAACACGCTATGTAGAGCATTTTATGCAAATCTTACTAAAATTATAAAAAAAAAATTATTTTAATTTTTACTTCCATTTGTCTCTTGTTTCACACATAGTCAAATGTCTTATCTTAAGGAATTCTTGTTCTTTAGTGTTGTTCTTTAACATTCTGAGACAAAGCAAGACTTTTACGCCACACTAACCAAGAGGGTAACATAAAAGAATCTTATATCCATCCTCTGCCTTCTCGACTTTTAATAGAAAATTTTGATCAAATATTGTCTTCCTAAATTAATTTATTGTTATTGTGCATCAATTCACATTAAAAAAATACATAAAATTAATCTATAAATAAAGGTTAAATAAAAGCTCATAAAATAATCAACAAATTAAATAGTAAAACATAAAATTAAATAACAAACTAAAATAAGTGCACAAAATATAAATTAATGCATAAATTTAAAATAAATAAACTAGACCAAAATAATATAAGATTGAAGCAATAATAAAGTAATATCTCAATAAAATTTATTAAACCATAAAATTGTTAATCTAAATATTAATTCCAAAATGGACTAAAATTAAGGTAATTTTTATTAAATTTTCTCTTGACATTTCATCAAAATCCATGAGTTGATATTTGTCATCATAAAATCATAATGAATTTAATATTCCAAATTTATGTAAGATAATCTTTAATTATTTTTAGTATTAGATTTTATTTATATTTTACCTCTAATTTATGTCCCTTATAGAAATTACTATAAATATTTACAACTCAAATTAACATATTATATATAAACAATATGGTAAATTCTAAAATAGAAGAATGATAAAATAATGTCCAACAGATAACAACAATAAAAAAATAATATTAAATTAATTTGAATTAAATAGTGGATAACATGAATATAAAGAAAATGTAAAATAAAAAGAAGAAACTAGAGTACGGAATGAATAGGACAAGTGAGGAAAAAAGAAAATATTTATAATTAAGTAATAAAATAAAGAGGAAATCAAAGCGTGGTAAACCAACCAAACGGATGAGGAAGAAGAGAATCCTTATAATTAAATTACTAGTATTTTAACCAATGTTTAGGTCCATTGTCATATATAAATATAAAAGAAAAACAAAATAAAATGACAATAATTAATAACAGTGAGTGTCTTTAATATAAAAAAAATACATAAAGTAATAATGATTAATAGATATAATCATAACTTTATTTTACATAACAATAAATTCATTTCCTATCTAATTATTGTAGACAGATAAAAATAATATGAACTAAGCTTGTCATACAGTAACTTTACTCTCTATCTCTTCCTCTCTTTTTTCCCTATGTTCTATGCTTAACACTCTTCTCTGACTCTCTTTTACATTTTATCACTCTTCCTCATTTTTCATACACACCTACGGTAACATTTCCTCCTCCTTTTATATACACAAATGTTGGGACCTCAACCTTTTCATTTTTTTTCGCACTTATTAATTACAGTAGGTGAATTGAAAGGCCACCCAACCACCTTCATTTAATTTTTCTAACTCTTTATGAATTACTATATCTACTACTACTACTACTATTATTATTATTATTATAAAATTATATTCTTAATTTGGTTTAATACATTTTTAATTACTATTGTTATTTTTTTTTTTTTTGTGTAAGATTGAACTATTTGATTTATTCTTTAAAAAAAAATCATACAAAATTATAAAGTAAGATAATTAAAATATTTAAGTTATATAAAAATTATAATTATGTTTGCACAAATCATTTTATTAAAAAGTGGATGTTTATGAAATATGCTTGTGAATGGTCCCTGAATTAGTTTGCACAATAAACTACGTTTAGAGTAAGTCGTGTCATATGACAAATAGAAAAAAAATCGCAATGAATTTTACCAGATTTCAGGATATTTCATCTTCATATGACATAAAAAAATATTTTATTCAACTAATATTTTGAAAATAATTAAAATATTATAATTTTATTATTAATAATTATGTATATACCACATGTTATCTTTTTTGTCATTCAAATTAACGAATTGGTATTTATATTGGAGATCAATGTACTTTTTAGTTAAGCTCAAGGGAGATTAGTGATAATTTTACAAAATAAAGAGATGTTGAAGTATTTGCATTAAATCTTAAGGAATTATATCAGTGTAATTTTCTCTTTTTAAAATTAACCAATATTCCTTTTATAGGAAAAATAAATTAATATTCCTTTTTATAAAAGACAGTTAGAATAGTCAATTTATGGATGGACTCATGTTTGAACACAAAAATCATGTGGATCATTTTTTTTTTTTTGATGGAATGTGAATCAGTATTCTATCTTCACATACCGAAACAAACCCCAAAAAATTAAAAAATAATAATAATACGATTCTTGGAGTATATATAATACTTCCATGATGGGGTGAAGATAAATAGATAACATTAGATTCTATATTTGTCCTCACTTAAAAATTTGTTTTAAAGGCCAATAATAAACCTTTTTTTTTTAATGAGAGGCCAATAATAAACATTAGAACAGTTGCATCATGCAATTGGCACACAAGCACACACACCATCTTCAACTTCAGCTACAGTTATTAATAGTCAACCACCCACAGCTTTGTAGAATTCTATGCCTTTCCTCTCAGCATTTGATTCATGGTGGCTATGAGCCATTTAGCATGATGAGGAGCTGGGTTCTCTTCTTCATCGCCTTCCTCTCTGTGTTTCTTGCATACAAAAATCAACACAACTACTCTACTAAGACTGATAGATAGAAATGGCTGATATAATTAATGTGCAACGTAAAGTATTTTCTACAATTCGTCCACATATATAATCTATCTTCTAAAAACTTCCATCTATGAGAAGATAGTTGTTTGATTAATAATCAAAATTATATGATATGATATATATGATTAATGGTAGTCATTAAATTATCAATTTGAGATTGAATAAAGGAGATAGAGAGAAATGGGATGATTTTTTTTAAAAAAAACGGAGGGAAAGAGAGATTAAATACATTTTCTTCTAGTTCTTCAATCCTTACTTTAAAATTTTAAAAAAGAATCTATATAACGTATTGCATTTCAAATAATAAATTGTTGTTTAGAACGCATTTATGTATTTGACTTTAAAATATCTTATTTTCTCGGATAATAATTTAATAATTATACTTTTTATTTTGATAACTATTTTATTAATATGAAATCAATAATCATATAAAATATTTTTCAAATCTTTATTTTTACGAACAAGTTTTATTAGCAAAAATATTTAATATTTATATCTATATATGGAAATTGGCAAGGTTAAAAAATTGAAGGATATATATACACACATATTGGCATATAGAAAATTTTACTTAAAAATACATGCAATTCATTATGGGGCTTGGCTGAAAGTTAAATTTTCTTATTTCCCGTTTGGTGTGTAAAATTGAGTATGAAATTGAAAATGGATACCCCATTTCCAATTTTTATATTTGGAGTGACGCATCAAATTAAAATTATAATTTCATAGTCCAATTTGATGGAATTAAAAAATAACTAAGATGAACCATTCTTAACTCCTAACCTATACGCTATAAATTGTCTACTCTAAAACTTATCAAATATCTCTCGTCTATATAATTTTTTCTCTTTGTCATTTATTATTTTTCAATAATCATGTAATAATTCTTTAGTAAACCAAGCACAACATTTATGATTCTAATTCAATATTTGTTTAGAATTGAAATTTCACATTACAAAACCAATTCCAACATCAAAACGGATATTCCAGATATATTTCAATTTATTTTTAAGATTTAATTATTAGGATACTAAAAAAGTGTAAGTGATGAGAAAATAAATAATTTTCTTTTAATAATTTAATAAAATTAAATATTGCAGGAGTGTATATTAAATTTTTAGTTTTCACAATTAATCTTTAGTTTGATTGCAATATTTTGTTATTGGAAATCAGACAAAAGAAAATAAGAGGTGAAATGAAATGAATAATAAAAAATCCTATAAATTTTACCCAAAGAAAAACCCTATAAAAAATTACTCACTTGATAATAATAAAAAAATCCTAAAAATGGCTTATACTTTTTGGGTGTGTTCAGGGACAAACCAGAAAAATTATAAAGGAGGAAAAAAATTTATATTATCAATATGTGCCATAAAAGAAATGTCAGGAAGTAAATATATATATATATATATATATATATATATATATATATATATATATTGGTAGATAAATATTTATATATATGTGATAGATATATTAATTGAAGTTGACGTCAAATTAAAAAAAAATTGAAGTAAAGTATGACGTTCCTTTAAATCATAAACAAAATAATATTAAATAGCTATTTCAATAATTATGGTATATACTTTATTTAATTTTGTTTCTCTCTAAATAAAAATATTTTATTTCTAAAAAGAAATTAAATACAAACTAATATAAAGACAATTAATAAAAGAGAATAAATAAATATAAATACTTTTTAAAATTATGTAATAAAATTTAAAATTTTCAATTATTTTAACAATGTTATATAAAATGCTTTCAGAATGACCATATCATTTCAATGTAAAGCCTTAGGGCCCTGAGGACCTACTAGTATTGCCAAGAAGGCTCTAGGCTCATGAAAATATAAAAAACATAGAATTGGGATTTTCTATCAGGTTATACCGTCAGAAGCCGTTATAGCGGTGGAGGCCATGGGAGGGATAGCCAGGCCGCCTGGTTTGTGGTATGCCAATCTCTAGAAACTATAGCAGTGAGTCTAATATCAGGATACGTTGAAATGACGCAATTTCATTAAAACACCCTTAGTGCTATATAAACTCATTCTTAGCTCGGGTTAGACACCTTAGCCACCCAACACTTTCTACGTCTCTCTCTCACGTTTCTCTCATATTCTTTCTCCTCCCCAAGCTTTCGATAAGTGATTTTCATAGAGTTTGGTTAGTTTTCTTCTTTTTTTATCAAGTTTATGAGTTAGAGCACTATCAGACATGATTTTCTCACAATATTCTTCTTTTCTGCCTTCCATTCAATTCTCAGGAAATTTATTAGTGATTTATGGTTTTTATATACTCTTTGACAGTTAGAAACATTGTTCCAAGCTCCTAGGATCTCGTAGGTAGTGGTCAGGCACTGGATGCGTGGTGAATGGGTACGTAGTTGCATATGGCTATATTTTAGCCATTAAAAATATTTTTAGAACATGATTATTATCATTGTTATCATGAAAATTATATTTTGAAAAACTCATTGGACCATTATTTGTTGCATGACTATTGAACGATGTCACCAGCTCCAGGTATATTATATTTTAGAAATATTTGATTTTATTTGGCATGATATGAATATCCTCATTAGAAAATAGATTGATAGTTATGGGGTCATGAACTCGGCTAAGGCCTGCCATGAATTGCGGCTAGATGCACCAGTCATGTATTATTGCTGAAAGGATCAGCCATGTAATGCTACTAGAGGGATCAGTCATGTAATGTTGCTGGGAGGGGCTAGCCATGAATTGCTCGGCTTGGGTCCATCATGAATTAGTGGCTAGGCCAACCATGAATTGGTGGCTAGGGCTGACATGAATTGTTAGTGGGTACGCAGTGTTGACTGGTACACACGGAATGATTGAGACTTAGCATGGTTGCTCGAACCGGCTGGGCGATGACCGATGACTAGGCTCCGGCTGGGGCTAGGGTCGTGGCCTGGCCGAGGCTGAGGCCTTGGGCGGGGCTGCTTACATCGGCATGATGATCATCATCGTCATCTAGCCCACCTTCATCATCACCAAGTGCCTCATCTGGGTACTGCCGCCAGCATGTGTACCGGCATGCACACGACGCACAAAAGAGCATTGATCTGGACATCGCAGGTTGTGCGATATCTAGTGCTGGTAGGGCCTGTCGGTACACCATCTAGCAAGTCTCTAAGCTCTGGATCCTGGGGGCTCCATCCAGCGACAAAAATCTATTAACCACTAACAAGTATCACTAAAAGTACTCGATAAATGGCCAATCATCATCAAATAGCGGATATTGAACCCGCGCTTCCTACGTGCCTCCCATGCTACATGCCATGTGACATGATACTCAAGCCACCATATATGTAGATCCCTTCGACCATCCTTGGCGTGCAATCGATCAATGTTTATTGGGACGGTAGGTATGTGTTGGCCTCCACCAAACTGTCGAACCACGCGGTCGCAGTGTGCCATTCAATCACAGCAAAGTGGATAAGTGCAATCACAGATTCCTAGACATTAGCCTCCTCATAAATGAAAGGAGGTGTAATGTCCCTAATCTCATCACATCTATAAGGCGTCCACTTGAACTGAAACAATGAATAAGAAAAATTAGACTAACAACTAAAACAACTTAATAGAATAGTTAATAGCATGTTCATTATATGCAACCTACCCCACTAATGTCAATCGAAATCAATGATCTGCCGTATCATAGTAGCTTATTTGTGTTGCACTCCTCGAATACTTGAAATGCCTCCACTTGAAATGTACATAAATGGTTTTCTTGATTACAATTTGCACGTATACAAATAAATAGCAAATCTAAAATATTCACCTAAATACGTACCTTAGTGCTAGTGGAAAAGTGAGTGGATGGTGCCGTTAGGGCCAATTAAGGTATTCTATACCATGCCCAAGACTGAGAAGAGGCAACGCTCAACCTCAGTGACAACCCAGACCCCAACTAAAGTTTGCAGTCCTATTAAAATCTATGAGAAGAGGGAGCCACTTCTTATGTACTCTAAATCCTATTTATCCTGAAAGGACCTAACCAAATAGAGCCATTATGTACGCTCTGGTGTATCAATAATGATCTGCTCATCAGCATTATGTGGCAATGTCTCAAATGTCTTTGTGAATCGATGTAGATTCATGGAGAATCCTTTTATGTCTTTCGTCGAACTGATCCAAGCAAGTCTGCACACAAAGCCCATATATCCTAATTATAAAATTTCTCCCATGCTCCTATGCAGCTACTCACAGGAAGCCCATCAACACGTAGACCCAATTGAAACACAACGTCCTCCAATGTGACCATACATTCTCATACGAAAATGGAAAGTGTGTGACTCAGGTCTCCAACGCTCCACAAGTGTACTAATGAGCGCCTTATCATAATCAAATGCTCTGCGCTTAATAACCAAAACCCAGCCTGCCTAAGAAAAGGTTCCATCCTCGGAACTGGTGCAACCATTATATTATAGCGCGTAGCTTTTAAAATCCGAGTATCTATATCGTAAAATATAAATGTATATAAGACATTGTTAAATCTTACAAACTAAATATAAAAATATAAATCGCACTAAAATATTACTTAACATTTTCCTCATATTTAAATAAATAAATTACAGCAACACTATACTTAAATTAACAAAAACTAAAATTAAATTTATTAAAGTTACAAAGACTAAAACTAAAATTAACTAAGACTAAAATTAACAAAGACTAAAGCTAAAATCCGACTATCATAGAGTTTTGTTACAAAGACTAAAACTAAATACCTACAAAATAAATTTAACAAAGATTAAACCTAAATTTATTAAGGTTACAAGACTGAAACTAAAATTAACTTTATTAAATTTTGTCGATTATAACAAAGTGCTCCCGAAGCTCTAACTCTAAGACTATATATCTATTACAATAAACACGATGATGTATCTATATATGTATAAAAGTACCTTTTAAACACTTTAAGAATAACTACCATTAATAATAATTCCACTAGCTTATCATTTTTCAAATTATTTTTTACAATTTATTATTATTTTCTTCAATTAAATACCCACAAAATAAATTTAACAATGACTAAAATTAAAATTACATTTTATAAAAATATACTAAAATCAAATAAAATAAATACAACAAATTAAAGAAACTCTAGCTTACTTTTCACAAATCAACTAAAATAGCTACATAATTGCAAAACTACAATAAAACTAAATATAAATATACGTACACATTACCATAAAAAAAATATTTAACAAAGATTAAATTAACATTTACAAATCTTTCTAAATAGGCAAATTAAAATTTACTAACATATCAGATTAAATCATAAAATAAAATACTGAAAAATTTAAAACTAAATAAAAGTACATGTATTGTCAATTTGCCTGCAATATGATCCATAAAATTAAAACGATATAGATAATCCATAGAAACACTAGAGCACTTCCTTCCACCTTATATTAAAATATCTGTTGCCCTTATGCTATACTCTCACAGCACGCGAATGCACTCTTCCTCCTTCCCAAGGATTTCTTTCTGCTTGAAATCGAAAGCAAGCGATCCGGTTTTATAGGCAGCGTCAAACCAAAAGTCGATTAAACTCGACTTTTCACTCACTGAAAGTCGATTATAGTCGACTCCTGCCACTCATGACGCACGCCAAAAGTCGAGTATAGTCGACTTCCTCACCAAGGAAAATTTGATTGTAATCGACTTCATCATCAAACTAAAGTCGACTATAGTCGATTTCCCTAGAAGCCTGGCACAGAAGTTGCAGTGTGGGCGATCTAAAGTCGAGATAATCGACTTTGCTTTCATACAAAAGTCGTTTTTAGTCGACTTCCATTATACATAAATCAAGACATATATGTGAATAGATTAAACTTTAGAGATATACGTAATATAACGTTCATTTTATTTTATTTGTGTCAAAAAGCCCAAAGTAATTTTCTTTCAAATGACTGAGGTAACAATTCCTTGTTTTTTTTAGGTAACCATTCCTTTAATCTCTTCATCTGATATGATTAACGAGTGAGTGCCCTTGAGACCGTGGTGGATCTTTGGTCCCAACTTGTACCACTGCAAGGAGCGTATACTCAGAGCAAACGTGGCCTTCGCTTCCCACAAGAGGGTCAGGGATTACTTTTCCATAAGCTATTTGAACCTTTCCTTCTTCTGCATTTTCCTTTCATCAACTCGTCATTACTCTCCTCCTCTAGCTTCACCGCTAAGGACTCCAGGTTAGAGGTTATTACGTTTAGTGATTTAGCCTTCAGGTTGCAGTTGACTAGAAGTGAAAATTGATATTGTTAGGGATGATTTGGGAGTTTATTTAGAGATTAATTAAACATTTAGCAGAGAGTTCAAATGGTTCACAAATAACTCAATTCATTGAACAAAAAAAAAGAAAACTAAATTCATTGAAGCTTCTATATTGTCAACTTACATTATCAAAATTAATTGTCAACTTATGATTGTATAAACAAAAAAAGGAAAGATAATTAATTGAATTCTCTAGTGCCATGAGCTATAATCTACAAGGCAAAAATATTATTGTAACACAACTTAAGCTCTATCTCTGATTCTAGTCTAATTCTGAAAATTTTCAGCTATCAAGAAAAAGAGAAGGGAAAACATCAAAGAATGAAGAAGAGTAAAAAATGAAGGAATTCAGTGGATTCACCTTAATTACCTTTTAAAAGGGAAATTTAGGGTTTATAATTTAATTTTGTGCTACTATATCATTTAAAACTATATAATCACCTCAAAATTTATATAAAAATAGCATATGATTAATTGATACTTTACAATACTTGACATAAACAATGTATTAAGAGGCTCAAGGATTAGGGGGTTCACTAGATATTGATTGTTGAACGTACATCTTTAAGGTGTTGTTGCGGCGAGACTAGTTTAAGGGTTTTAATCAACATAGTGCCACGAACCCTGGTATTCAAGAGTTAAAGTGCCTCTTCCAAAAGGCTTAATAGAGACATGTAAATAATTTTATATATACATGTTCCCTCATATAAATACTTTTTTAGGGGTTTGAATCATAGATTGAACCATATCATGAATTATCTATCCCATGAATTTAAATTAGTAAGTAGAGATAGATGAATAAAGTCATATGCGACTATTGGGATGCAAATTTTCATCTCTCGGATGATGGTCAAAGGGGTGTGGGTCTTTTTAAATTAACAATGTTTCAGTCATAGAAGAGAAAATTGCACCTGCGGCCAATCGTTAATTGAGAACCCGCGCCTCCGCGACCACTGAAATTGGATAGACTAGAACGGTCAAACCAAAATGGTAGACTCGATTTTCTTAGGTCCCTTTGTATTTGAGCTTAAAAAAAACGACCAAAATGTTGTCGTTTGGGACTCTGGCCATATGAAAAATTGAAAAAGAGGTTGGGGTTATTACTTCACTTAGCTCAAACCTCACTTCCAGGCTTCAAGCTCTATTTCAGATCATCATCTTCTTCCAAAACTTTCGTGCCGCGCCTGACTCTCCCAACTCACCGTGCTCCACCCTCCTGTCCTCCGTGCTCTGCCCGCCGCCTCCGCACCTCTACTCGCGCTTCCGCTCTCGCCTTTGCTTCACACTTCGCTTCGCGCTTCCTCTCTCCACGAAGCTACCTCTACTCCTTGCCGCCTCGCCGAGAGGCCATGGCCGCCATTGCCTCTCTGGAAGTCATCGTTAGTTTGCATTCTGCCTCCTCCCTAGCTAGTTGGGCGTGTCTGGTGCAAAGAAAGGGTGGCACTTCATGCTTTTTTTGTTTTGGTCATGGCGGGCAATGGGGGCAAATGGTGAGCGGCTGCTTCATTCAGCAATTAAAGGAATGAACAACGAATGTATGCTTAGGTTAAGGGATGTTTGGGTTGAGTTTTACTTTTGTTTTTGGGCCCATATAAAATTGGCATGAATGCATATAGTGTCCAACTCATGTTTTAAATTTTTTATGGAAGATGTTGTTTTTTGGTCTACTATTTTTATTTTAAAGGTTATTTCTTTTCATATAAGTATATCTATATAAATAATAAATAATACAGATAAATTAACAATTTTTTTGAGAAAAAATTAGAGATTTATAAAGATATAATTTATTAATGTATATATTTATATATTTTATATATTTTGATTAATTCCATTAAAGCATTTCTAAACTTTTAAATTAGTGTCTTGATTTCAATACGTCCAGATTTGTCTTCCTTGGTTTGAGTGTTAGTCTTCCTGGTCGTACACAGTTAGCAGGACTGTAGCCCTACGGCTACCACGTCATCAAGAAAAAAAAATCTCTGACAAATATTGGTCTTTCCATAATATGAAATTGATATTTTTTCTGGTATAATTTTTGTTCTCGTGTGAGGAATGTGTACCATCACGTCGAAAAAAAAAATAATAAGTGTACTATAAGTCAATCTTAAACGTAGGCGTTCACATGGATTGAGATTCAAACCATTATGTAATATTAAGTGTTATAATCGTGCAATTATCACTCTGAGAAAAACTTTATTTTACCATCATTCCCTACTAGTAATTGTACATGAACAATTTCTAATACAAATTGAGTGACTTGTGAGTCATAGAATAACAAGTAGATTGAAAGGGTGAGAAGTTGGGGGATGCTGTGTACTTGCAAGGTCGCCATAACCATGTCGCAGAAATTCCTGAAAATGATTCACATGACTCCAAATTCTAACTTTGTGAACATCGCAGTGAAGCATCTACGACTTCTTGTTCCTCACTTGGCGATTTCCTAATAATATTTAACTAGAATTTCCATATATATATATATATATATATATATATATATATATCTATTTTTAATTCTAATATCAAAGCCCGCATTTTATTTTATTTTTTTATTATGATGGTCCTGCCTCGCTTCTATCCGGTTTCTTTGAATAGAGTTTGGTTGTTGATTCTTCTGTCTGACTTGACCAATCCCCAAGACACGAAAGTTGACTTTAGAATGAAAACTTTGATTTGATTTGATGCATGGCGCTGGCAGGCACTTACCCGCGAAAGTCCCGCTAGACTAAGTCCACGTGACTAATATTTATATTTATAATAATCGATAGACAAGACTACAAGTGATCGTCGTTGCACTAAAGTTTTCCCTTTATACCGTATGAATGTATGATACACATAGAAGAATAGACAGATTAATACGCACTAGTGGAAGAGAAGGAAAGCAAATTCAATTATTAAGAGAAAGAAAAGAAGCAGTTAGCAGAAGATAGACCGATATTAAAAAAGAAGACCAAAGCCAGCCAGGTGGGGGTGTTAAACAAGCACGGCTAGAGTTCGATGATCAAAATCAAAGAGTGGGGCTGAACCTGAAGCACATACGATCCGATACAAGGGTAGCTAGTCTCTCTCGATCGATTATCTCTCTCTCACCTTGTTCTGCATGCAGTAATTAAGCTAAGGTCTCACGCTAGCTAGCTGGATTATATTCAAATTAATTATGGGAAATTGCTGGGGTTCTCCACCTCCGCCGCCTCAAAACCCCACCCCAACCACAACCGGTAGCCTTAGCACAGGTACTAATACTCTACCTTAATTAATGAAGAAACTTAATTAGCCTAGCTTGTTCTTTCCTTCTTATTGTCGGTCTCAATCTTGTAAGATTCATTTCATTTCATGTGTGTCATTCTATGATCGGAGTTTTGATGATACTATAAATATAATCCTTCAATATCGGAGATGCACGATGCTGTTACTGTTAGAGAGTCCTTTTCTTGACTTAGTCGTCTTAATTCCTGGTGGCTGACTTGACTGGGGGCAGGCTCTCTTATTAACTTGCAATACTGCTATATATGCATGCTAGTAGGAACAGCGGGGACATCCCAAGCAACCAGCAGCAGCTATACGACTTCATCTGGGAGTGGTGGGAGCAGCTCCATAAATAGCAAGTTCTCCGTGTCCAGCGGCGATGAACCAGCTTATCCCAACGGCCAGATCTTACCTGACGCAAATTTGAGGATCTTCACTTTCGCAGAATTGAAGGCTGCAACTAAGAATTTCAGGCTTGATACAGTGCTTGGAGAGGGAGGTTTCGGGAAAGTCTACAAGGGCTGGCTTGAAGACAAGGCTTCGTTAAAGAATGGAAGTGGTACAGTCATCGCCGTCAAAAAATTGAACTCCGAAAGCTTACAAGGAATTGAGGAGTGGAAGGTGGTAATCAATCCTAGCTAGCTACTTGCTGATAATCCGAATTTAGCTATTGATGAATTAAATTAAACAGCACGTTGTATTCAGGATTTCTTAATGCAGGGTGAGAGGTTCAACCAACAGGTCTGAAGAGTAGGTCTATCATATCGATCGTCTGTTGCATAATAATAATATTTTCCAGAACCTCCTCCCAGCTAGCTACTAAAGTAGTTATGACACTGCCTGTGTCCTAAGACGAAGAAAAGTTTAAGCATCTGCCAATTGCATTTTAAGCTTTTTCCTAGTGTAAGTTTCTGCAGCGGAGAAAATTGTGACCTAAACAATCAAAGCTTCCCTTCCCCTTGAGGATAAAGGAAGGTGTGGCAGAATGAATATACTGTTTCTTACTTTAATAATCAACACAATCTCGAATACCTGCCACCATTTCTCCCTCCCATTTCACCAAATGGGTGGCATTGCTCACAGAATTGTAGGTAAAGTGCTGATTTGAGGGTGTTGTTGAATAGTGTAGTTGGAGTTTTATCATACCTAAACTATGTAATCTGTATCTGGAATTTGTTGAGAGTGGGCATCCTTGTTTTATTATGAAAATGAAGGCATCGATTTGTGGCCCACCGTCCCTTCCTTTGTCATTGTTTTGTTGTTTGTTTTGTCAAACTGTTATAATCATTCAGACTTAATGATTAGCTGATATATTAATGTTTCATGTGTGGTGCAGTCAGAAGTAAATTTTCTGGGACGTCTTTCTCACCCTAACCTTGTTAAGCTGTTGGGATACTGTTTGGAGGAAACAGAACTTCTTCTCATCTATGAATATATGCAGAAGGGCAGTTTGGAAAATCATCTATTTGGAAGTGAGTGCTCACTTAAATTTAAGTTAAATACCACTGCCTTGACAAGTGTATATGTTCAAACATGAAATAAATGACAAAATAAATGCATCTTTTCAGCTTAAACCTACTTTGTTTTAATTGCTTGCACAGGGGGTTCTGCTGTTCAACCACTTCCTTGGGACATCAGGCTTAAGATTGCAATTGGAGCAGCTCATGGAATGGCATTCTTGCATACTTCCGAGAAAGTAATTTACAGGGATTTCAAGGCCTCCAATATATTGCTTGATGGAGTGAGTTCTATGACACATACATACAGCTTCTTAGCGAAATAAGCCTGTAAAAGTTGTTTTCACTGTTGCCATTTTGTCATCCTGTTATCATGATGAGTGATTGTAAAGTGTTTGGGCTCATCATCTATTTTCTACCAAGAAGGTGTTGATCCAAGTAGAAGAGGCTTAGGTCCCTTAAGCATGAGGTCTTAGGCTTGATTTCAGGATTTATGTGTATGGAAAAAACACCATTGGGGGATTCTCTGCTTTGGCAATGATTGTATCCGAGATATTAGTCTCATAACTGGTCAAGTGAGGAAATACTCTAGAAATGAAAAAAGAAAAAAATATTATTAGCTTAGAATTCAGTCTTCACCATATGTTTAGGCTTAAATTTTCATTAAATTATCGCTATGCTGCAGGCCTATAATGCAAAGATATCAGACTTTGGCTTGGCAAAATTGGGTCCTTCAGCTAGTCAATCCCATGTTACAACTAGGGTGATGGGCACATATGGTTATGCTGCTCCTGAATATGTGGCTACAGGTAATCTCGTGGTGTTCCCATTTTAAGCTTGTGATGTTATTTTGTCCAATTGTTTTGTCAGGTTAAAGTAGTTTTCAGGGTGGAAACTTGAGTTATTTTCTATTATGCAGGGCATCTGTATGTGAAGAGTGACGTGTATGCGTTTGGAGTTGTTTTGGTTGAGATGCTAACAGGCCTGCGGGCACTTGATCCGAACCGTCCAAGTGGGCAACACAATCTAACGGATTGGATCAAACCATACCTACATGACAGAAGAAAATTGAAGGGCATTATGGATTCTCGACTGGAAGGAAAATATCCATCGAAGGCTGCATTTCGTATAGCTCAGCTTGCCTTAAAGTGTCTTGCAGCTGAGCCCAAACAGCGGCCATCAATGAAGGAAGTCTTGGAGAACTTGGAGCGCATTCAAGCTGCCAATGAGAAACCTGTGGAGCCCAGAACTGGCTCTTCTCACAGTACCCGTCGTCAAGGTCACCACGCTGTGCACCATCGTTCTCCTCTCAATGGCTAAGAGGCCATTTGTATTTGGTTGTGCCGTTTGTCTCTCCTTATTGAAGACTTTGCAACTTGTTCATTTCCTATGTCTTGGACTCGCTTGTGATGTAAAGAGTGTGTAAATGAGTGACTAAATTCTGGCAAATTAAGTAGCTTCACTGGGTTGTGGTTTTGCTAAACAGGTGGACAGGTCCTCTTGTTCAACTTGTTGTATGAGGGACTTATTCATTGCTTAATTAATATACTGCTCTTCCTTTGTACCGAGTACTTACTGCATCAATTAGGACCTCAAAGTATCCATTTTGGATCTCAAACTGACCAGTGACCACCATACCTTGACGCCATTTCTTTTCCTTGTAATAAACGATCTGAAAACTTCATATTTGTGGTTGCTATCTCAATTCTCAGTGCCGTTTATAATATATGGAGAGGCATGGTCATGTGCTTCTGCGCCCATTGACAAAGCTCTGTTTGGCTTAAGTTTTGATGCGTATGTGATTTTATGTGTAAGGATGGACATGCGTATATCTCTCTGTTAAGGTGTCAAACAGTTAAAGTACAATGATTGGACCAACAAGGTGTTGGTTTGAGTGGGAAGGCTTAGGCCAATTAAGCATGAGATCATAGATGCGATGTTGGAATTGATGTTACTTGGATAAAATATCATTAGAAATGATCCCTACTTAGGTGTTTGACTATATTCTGGGAGATTAATTTCTCACACGTCAGCTGATGAAGTGATTCATAGAACAATCAAATGTAAGGATTAGTACTTACTTAAAAAAGTAGTGACATAAAGTGCAATGAATTTCTTCTTGAAGAGAATAACCCCCAAGCTCTGTCACGGTTATGAGCACATAATAATAATTCCTTTGGCATTACGACTTTTACCACGATGTTGTCTATAGATAAAATTATTTTGTACCCACTTAAAACCAAAGCAATTAACGTCTTGTTGAAATCATTTAATAATATAAGATAACAAATCTAAAAATGAATTAAATTTCTATTAAGCACTTTAGATGCTTCTTTGTAAGAATAATTTTTTCCCCAAAACATCTATGTTTCAACCAATGCCGATATCAATCTTTCGAGATCATAAGTGAGTTCAAGACATGGATTCTAAGATTGAAACTAAGATCACATGTTTAATATATATAGTATAAATGTAGGAAGTCCTTTTTTTTCATTTAAACAATTTTAGCTTGAGAAAAATCTTGAGTTGGTGTTACTTAATCTTTTTATTGATATTATTATCCTACATGTATAATTTGCAATTGAGTTTATATAATTTTTAAAGAAACGCTAAATATATTTTTAGTCTCTGAAAAATGTGAGAATTTTGGTTTTAGTGTTTGAAAAATAATTGGTTCTTGTTCAAATATTTCTAAAATTGCTTAGTTTAAGTCCCTGCAATTTGCGATTTGGTATTGTTGTAGCTTTTATGAGAACTGTTGAGTTCTTTGGCATTTTGAAAAGCTGTTCACAAAAGTCATAGCATATTTTTTGATAAAATAAAGTAGATGTTTGCAACACCTGAGTACACGTATTCATAAACCAGTTTCGTACGCCTTAGGGCACCTCAAACCCCCAGGACGCGGAAGCCATGTAGCGGCTGAAATCTACAAAATTATGCAGAATAGTCTCATTATAGCAAGAATTAGTCGCTGAGCGAACTAGCGAAGCAAGGCTGATCTTCTTGCTCAGACAACTCACTTCAGCGAGATATGTTCGTTGCATGAGTAGTGCTAGGCGAGCGATTCAAATGTTAGTACAATAAAAAACAACACATTTTTGGATAAGTAAGCCCTAACGTTTTAAAAATCCCCAAATTGGGTTTTCCAAATAGAAATTGAAAACCCTCTTCCTCTTCCACTTAATCCAACCACAATCCTTCTCATTCCAAGATCAAGGTAAGAGATTTTATGGGTTTTTGTTGTCTCCTTCCCTTCCATCTTATATCCTCCAGTATAGGCTTTATTGTTTATCTCATTGTTGTCAAGTGGGAGTGCTCCTCCAATGTTGTTAGAGTTGATATAGAGCTAACTAGAGTATTAGAGTTTAATCTAGAGTTTATGATTGTTATGGCAACGTTGGTGCCATCCTTCCTTCCTGAGCTCCATTGGTGTTTACACCATCCTTACCACCCTCTAAGTGAGTGGGTTTACTCCGATCTCTATGTTAATCATTAGAGTTATTTTCATTAAATGGTGGCATAAATGCATAATTTTTTAGAACATTTCGAAGAGTTTAGAGATTATTGTTGATCTATCAAGTTTATGAAAGTTTTAGTTTTGAAATAATATGAAATATATGTTTTAAGAAACTCATGAGACCATCTATTGCTAAATGATTTTTATAAAAGAGCCAAAGTATGAAAATGTTTATATTTAGAGATTTTATTATTTTCATAATGATTTCAAGAGCAGTATACTTATATGATAGAACTTTTAAACTAAGTAGAACCCTTAAGATTTAGAGAAAATAATTAGTTTTCATGATTCATAAACTAAGTGAGTTAACATTTTTCTGCCATTATGAATATATTTTATGCATGACAATTATTAAGCATGAAGTTAGAGATAAAAGTATGATATTAGAATTATCTAGTGTGTGAAAAGTATATTAGCTCGACACATGGTTTAGAAATTCAATAATTTTCATATAATTCATAACAGTTGGTGGTTATATACTCTGTAGGCTTTGGAAATCAAAATGTCTATAAACGGGTGATTCCTTGGACATGATTTCATAATCATAGTTATGCTAAAGTCATACTATTAGAGTTTCATAGATTTAGAGCTCTCAGGGTACTATGAGTTTATTGTTGATTTTACCTTGTTACATTAAGTTACATACGATGTGGTTTATTAGACTAGAGTTAAAATTCATGTTTAGAAAGTAGTTAACCTTGGTGCATCTAATTGTCAAGGAGGCCATGTACTAAGTGGCCATGGAGGCAACCCCTTAAACAGCCATGGAGGCAATCCCTTAAACAACCATGGAGGTAGGCCTTTAAAAATCAGAGAAAATAGGACTTAGTTATGTGCCCACAACTTGTCCACCAATGACGCCTTCGCCAGAGACCGTAAGATTATAGATAGAAGCTCAAGTTCTCCTGGACTGAACACTATTTTTCAGTTGTTAGAAGCAATTATTATATTTACATATATAATTATCATGTTCAGTACTGGTACTTATGATACAGACGAAAGTTATGATTGATTCAATATGTATATGTAAATATGAAAAATGCTTTGGAGCTTGTATTATTATTATTATTATTATTATTATTATTATTTCATGCATCCTGCGTTGTCCTATGAAGGGGGTTACGGGTGAGAATTTACTCATTGAGTTTTAGATGAAACTCACCCCTCTCATTTTTTCCATTACAGATATAGTAGCTGTTGCCTGTCCTTTCCTACCTCTCCAGGATTAGATATCAATTGGTGAGCCTCACGTCTAAGTGAAGCGCCTTTTTGTTATTCTTAGAGTGCTTAGTGTCAATGCGGGCAAGATCCTGAACCATAGAGTTATTTGCATGTTTTGTCACCATGATATGTTTTGCATTATACGATTATAGTTTTCATGGTTATCTATAGAGCAACTTGTATATTTGCATTATAAGAGAGATTTAGAGTTTAATTATGAAACTGTTATTTATGATAATTTAATTCCCAAAGAGCATAAGATTTATATTAGAGATGAAATGTCGTTAAGAAATGTATTTTATGATTTAAATGGTTTTTATGATCTAAATATGCATATAGAGTAACTCAACGATCACGAGGCTTATGTGGAGACGGAATTCCTCACATGCCAGTCACGATCCAAGTCAGGTCATGGCATCGTTACTTTCGATAAAGAGAAACCACAATAGTAGTGTTTGGTAAATATATTATAAAATTGTTCATAAAATACAAAATAATTATAATGATATAGATATTAAAGAGGATAACCTCTATTTTTTGTCATTAAATTGAGTAAAGTCATATTTATCTTTTAAATTTTAGAGAGCACAAATCAATGTTAAAAAGTACCACATGAGATGATCCTAAAAGTTAGGGTGTTCAAGACCTGGCTCCCTTGAACTGTCTTGGCCTTAAGCTTATTGAGTAGGTTTAAGTCCTTAGATTTACCCAGTGCATTTTTAAAGGTCAGGTTCTGGTAATGTTTTGGGTTGACCCAACCCACCCAAAGTCAAAATTTCTTTTATAGTTTTTTTTTATAATAATTAGTAATAAATAATAAGATTTTATGTTTAAATTAATATATTTTGGATAACTTGATATTATTTTTGTGGTTAGATGGTTTGTTTTGAAATATGTATCTCAAAATATTTCTTAAATTTTATTTTTTACTAGTAAAATTTTATAACATTACTATGTATAATGTCAAAATTTTCATAGGTTGTTTAACAACCTTTAACCCTTTGATCTAATCATTTATCAGGTCATTATCAGTAAGGTTTGGGTTTAAAAAATGACCCTTAATCCGCTCATCATCTTCTCAATTTTTTTTTTTATCTTGCACCTAAACAAGGTCTTTTTTTCTCACAAACTCCTTACCACTTAACACCTTCAAGACTTATCTCTTTACATCATCTCCTTCAAGCCTCCATCTTTGTGCCCTAGCTTCACATTCTTTACCTTAATGGCTGAAGGAAAAGAACTAAATCATTCTTCTGAAAAAGGGTACCATTCATCATGTTTAATGATGCAATATGCAGGAGAGCTATCAAAAATTTCTCCCAAAGAACAATAGCTCCTTGGAAAAGGCTAAACAACTCTCGTTAAACTAAGTTCAGATTGTTAGAGAAGTTTTTACCTTTTAGGGTGGAGGACTTTCTAATATCTCTGACAGAGTATTTCCTAGAATGGTAACTGCCTTTTATGCCTTTCTTGAAAGAAATCAAAACACTCTCAGGGCCACCATCAGGGATACTTGTATGGAGATTGGGTTCTCTTGACTTATCTATAGTGATTAGGGTTCCGTCTATTTGAGTAAACTATTTGGCTCATGAAGAATGGTTCAAATCACTTGGAATGAGCGAAGAAGATGTCTCCAAATGCTTCACTGATTCAACAAAGTACCATTGTGGCAACATTACAACGTCAATGCTCACTTCATAGGCAAGAAAGGTTTTTACTGGAGTCTAATTTACCATCCTTCCTTCATGATCCGATTTGGATAGTGATTGGCATGTGAGGATTCCCATCCCACGTAATCCTCATGATCACTGCACCGTATTATATGTATATTTTATTCATAAAATCTATTTTAAATCATAAACCAAATCTCATAAGCTTGAATAGCATCTTTTCTTATAAATAAAAATCTGAAATTGTAGCTAATATCAATCATACTGAGTTGCTCATTTACAAAATAAACCATGAATACTAAATCATCTTAATACAAAAGAATCATGGTGTACAAAAAAAACAAAACATGAACATATATCTATGCATGAGGTCTGGACCTTGCCGTCATATTATTGGAGCACTCTACAAAATAATCTAATTCCGTGGCTCCACGCTAATGTGAAGCTCACCTACTAAGAAGATATCTACTGCGAGGGTTTAGGAGGAGGAGGATCCTGAGCTATATCTATCTGGAAAAAGGAAGAGAAGAGGGGTGAGTTTTGCTACAAAACTCAGTAAGTGGATCCTCACTCACAACCATACATGGGACAAGAATAAAATTAATAAAAATATGCAATCTCATAAATCCTTGTTATATAATTTATATAGTGGCTAATAATTCATCTTTGCCTTTTCAATAATTACTTAAAAGAATAGACTATCTATAACTAAATGGTGGGTACTCAGTCCCTCAAATGTGAGCCCTAACTAGATCTTAACCGTTTTTCGAATCACATCCCTCGTAGACTGATCTAATCATGTGAATAAATGCCCCCCACGGCCTTGATATACCAAGGTTAACGGAACAACCCCGTTAACTCACATTATGTTCCTCTTAATAATTCCCTAATCTAAATAAAACTTAAATCATAAAATGGGGTCCTATCAATCCTAAATTCAACATGTCAGTTCCCAATATAAACATCAAGCCTGGAGGCTCGTTTCATCAATTATAGCAAATCAAATTTTCATAATCAATTCAAGTTATAAATTAAATCATATAAAACTTTCATAGAGCAAATATGGTCCCATGCATATTCTAAAATCAACATTTCTATGTATGAGTTCAAATGGAATATTTCCAACTAAAGCACTTTTTTTTTATAAAGTCATATAATGAAAGAATCCATTTTTCAAATATCTAAATACTCCATAGTACTAGGAAATATTAGTATAATGACCAAAATAAGGTCATGAGATCAAACCCACTCACCTGAAGGGGTAAAAAGTGAAGAACCAACTCTAGTAGAGTTATGGAGAGGAGGAATGATACCAATGTCTGCCATTGTAACCATAAAACTAATCAATGATCTATGGGTACTCTTAGATTACTCTAAAATAACTCTAACAACATTGGGGAAGCACCCTCACTTAACAACAATGAGAGAAAAATAACAACTCATACTAAGAACATGGAAGAATACAAAAAATAGAGACAAAATCTATCAACATAAACATGTCTTGATGATTTGGAGGAGCTAGATTCAAGTGAGGTTGAGAGTAGAGGGAGTAAAAGAGAGAAAATGGGGGTTTGGGGGTTTCTGGTTCGAGCAAATAGGGAAGAAGGAGTGGGGAAAAAGTTTTATCAAAAGGGTAGGGCTAAAGCGAACGGCGTCATTTTTGGATACTGTTCACATTTCAAGGGGACCTCTATAGCAGTTAGGGTGTATAACTGTGCGCTTATAATATAACCTCTATAGCGGTCCTCAGACCACTGAAACTCGTGAAAAACCAACCATGTGATCGCTATAACGATCTTGGACTACTATAGTAGTTGACAACAACTCCCAACTTTAGGTTTCTATCATATGGCATCTGGTTGTCTCAATACTCACTTATTTTTTACTCTCCATTAACTTTAAAATATAAATATAAATAAGGAAATACCCCCCATTTGGATTCAAATAAAATATCAAAAAAATCAAAATCTCAACAAATCAAAATCTAAATTTTGGGTTTTAGTTCAAATCCAAGAATTTTTTAGATTTTCTAAACTTGTGGACTAAAAACAAAATGTTTAAAGATTTCGTAAAATTAATTAAAAATCACTCTTTAACTTATTTTCCCTCTAGGAACAATTACTGGGACTTTTGATCCTAAGAATGTGGTTTTATCATATAGCCTTCCAAGGATGTGTAGGATCTAGACTTAGTGAACTAAGGTCTGGCAGTGGTTCCCCCTGACCCTTAGGTCTGACAAACCTTACCGACACGTATACACCAAGTATTACATACTACCCCCCTTAAATAGAGATTTGGTCCGCAAATCTAAAATGTACCTCAAGGAGGGAAAAGATGTGGATATTAGGTTCTGATGGCTTCTTTGGCTTCCCAAATAGCTTCCTTGCCGGAGTGGTTCTTCTAGATGACTTTCATTGAGGCCAATTCCTTTAAGCGAAGCTTCTTGATCTGTCTATCCATAATGGCTATCAGTCTTCCTCATAAGCTAAGCTCTCATCAACATGGACCATTTGCAGTGTGAGCACGTGAACTGATATGACATGTACTTTCTGAGCATCCTGACATGAAAGACTTGCTTGGATAGCTGATAAATTGGGAGGCAGTGCCAATCTAGGCCATTGCTTCAACTCTTTCTAAAATCTCAAATGGGCCGATATAACGAGGACTTAGCTTTCCCGCTCCTGAACCTCACCACCCCTTTCATGGACGATACTCGTAGGAACATGTGGTCTTTGACCGCAAACTCTAAGTCTCGACGCCGGTTGTCATAGGATTTCTGCCTGGACGAGCCTCAACAACCGTTCTCTGATTAGTTGGACCTTCTCTAGAGTCTCTTACACCAAGTCTGGGCCTAGGGCCTTAGCTTTCCCAAGCTCAAACCAGCTATGGGAGATCTGCACCATTTCCTATACAAAGCCTCAAATGGTGCTATCTGGATGCTAGCTTGGTAACTGTTATTGTACAAGAACTCTATCAAGGCAAGTGGTTACACCAACTCCGAAATCTAAAACGCAAGCTCTGAGCATGTCCTCTAAGGTCTGGATCGTCCTTCTGACGACTATCTGTCTATGGGTGGAATGCTATGGTCAAGCTCATGAGTCCCAAGAGCCTCTTGAAATGCTCTCCAGAATCGCAAAGTGAATTGGGACCCTCTGTTGAGATAATGGACATGGCATGCCATGGAGTTCTGACAATCTCATCTATATAGAGCTAGGCATCCTGGCTGCACTAAAAGTCATCTTCATGAAAGTCATCTGCATCTGAAGACCTAATAAGCTTCCAATTTGAAGAAAAGTCTCAGAGCCAAAATTCAAAAGTTTGCCCAAGAAAGCAAGCCAAACAACATTCATTCTGAAAGACATGAGTAATACCTGCACAAACTCGAGCAACAGCTACAATCTTTAAATCTTTTGAAGATGAAGAAGAATAAGAAGAAGAAAGAATTCTCAAAGAAGAGAATTCTTCAAGAAAGCGGAGGCTTGAAGAAGCAAGAGAATTGTAGCTGGCAAAAGGGATTCATAGGTCTAGCAAGAACAGAAGAAACCTACACTCTTGAGCCCTCTGGAGTCATTGAAGAACAATAAGCAAATCCCATGACTTAGCAGTTTGGTTTTACCTTTATACCCATCCGTTGATCCTCGCAAGGGATAATAGCGTCAAATCCAGTCTTCACTGTACCAGGCTGGCCCCCAGGGATAACAATTATGGAGTCCAAAGTAACTTATTCATGTGACAATGATGACTTCATGACAATAAATGATTTGATGAAATCCATGACGAAGTCGATTGCCTCATAAACACAATTGAAGAAGAAGGAGTGGATGAGCTAAATTTCTTTGTCAATGAACTCTTCTCCATTTTGAAGCCAATATTTGAAGAACCTTCCTTAGAGCCCATCATTGAAGAGCCGGAGAGGAAGCACATGGACCAGAATCACCCATAATCCTCTTGGTGCCCTAACCTCCTCCTTCCATCAGCATCACTATGGAAGAAGAAAGGATAGAGCATCAGATGCTGGTGTTTCTCTTAGTGAAAAAGTTGCTGCCTCGAGCCTTGGCTCAAATGCTTGGAACCTTGCTACTTCCATCTGCATCACTCGGATGGAAGAAGAAAATGATAGAGCATCAGATGCTGATGTTTCTCTTAGTGAAAAGCTGCCTGAGCCTTGGCTCAAATGCTTGGAACTATTGCTACTTCTATTCCTGAGCCTACTTTTGCTCCTCCTCCTCCGATGTTGCCATGCCATCCTCTCCACCTGCGCCTTGCGATGATCAAGCTGAATCACCTAAGTCTGGGAGACTATACCCCTAGACATCCCTAAGTCTTCTCCTAGAGCTCCATCATCGGCATCCATTCACCTGTCTCATTCGTCTTCAACTGAGCCTTTAGTAAACTCTCAAATCAATCAGATCATCCTGTGCACTTGAGAGATATTGCCTCCAGCAGGATGGCTTGAGGCAACGATCATAGAGCACTTGCCCAGCTAAGACAAAATGAAGAACTTAAGCTTTAGATTCTTCAGAGCAACTAGGAGATTCTACAAGAACTAGAAGTGAATCTGAAGATGGTGTCTCTGATTTTCAGCACACCTTCTTTTGATGATGTCAAAAGGGATAAGAGAAAATATGAAGAAAATCAAGTGCTTTGGAATTCAGGGGGAGCATATACTGAAGGGGAGCTTAGAGAATTTTTTGAAGCATGCATATTCTTGTGTTGTTTAGTCTTTTTGTGTTTTGACATTTTATCTTGGCTTATAAAATTCTTTTTATATCATGCCTATGCTCGACACATATTTATTCTAAATGTTGTTTCCTTTAAAGCTCTAATACATATCGATGCCTGCTTATGCTTAGCTAATCATATATCTTGCTGATAAATGTTTGCTTCTTATCTCCTATGCGTGTGGTCTTATCTGCTCATTCCTTAGCACGCTAAGATATTTAACTCTTTTATACATGTGTAATTAGCAATGAGAAGTATCTTTTAAGAGTATAAAACCGTTCTCTTGTTGCTCTGATACTCATGTCTATCTGATGTGCTTAAATCCTTTGCATAACACATTCTCTTTATCACATATATGAGAAAGTCTTAAAAGCTTTGTATAACTTGATCGAAATTTAGTTATGAATAGTTTCTGACAAGACCTAGAAACTTGATCCTACATGTTTTTGATAAAACTAAGATCAGTTTGTGAGCTTCAGAACTCTCTCAAAGTGTGCTGCACTTATATGGCATATAATGTGTTACGTCTATATCAATGAGCATGTTTTCACAAAAAGCATGAGCATCTATGTTAAGTCTCTTTTCATAAAAATTGGTTTCTTTCATACTTTGATACTTATGAGAAAAGTTTTACAGCTCAAAATCAAAAGGCTCATTTTTGCTTTGTCTTGATAATATTTGGGATCGTTCCTTGATGAGCTTCAGAAACCTTGCATGTAATATGCAGGTGTTTATATCAAGGTTTTTGAGCATCAGAAACTACTTAAGTATTAGTATGCTTTCTTCTTTTGATCATGCATGCTCTGTTAAAGATTGTCATATGTTTTGAGTATTGGTTTTCAAAAATGTCGTTTGGATAAAGTTGTGCTGAATAAGGATCAATCACAATAAAATATCACAAGTATTGCTTGTTTTTCTTTTCAAGCATGCTTACTTCAGAAAGTTTCTTCAAATAACTGAATCAAGCTGGTTGTGTTAAAAAGAGCTTAAACGATTATATCTGTTTATTATCGCTCTGATGTATCTAGAAAGTACTCTGAGTAATTTTAGTATCTTCATAAACAACAAAATCAGCTTTGATTTGAAGTTACTTAAGACTATAAAACATTTTGGAATCTATCCATATCATGCCTTAAGAAAAGAACTTCCTGAATGTCACAAGCCTTTAATGTTCAAAAAGAATAGCTTTTATCATGGCATATTCAATTATATTCTTTCAATATCTTTTCAAAAGATTTTCTTCAAATTGGTCTGTCATCATAAAAAGGGGGAGATTGTTAGCTCCAGAAGCCTTCATAAAGCTTTAATGCAATATGTTTTGAGTTTTTGACAAAGTACACAGGTATTTATGGTTTGCATAATACGGACTTAAAGTGAGAATAATTTCACTTTGCATGTGTAAACATGATTTATCTTATATGAAAAGATTAAACCTAAAAGAAAGTGAACATTATATCGCGCAAAGTACATATACATGCCTATAGATCAAAGGATATCATATCAAGAGCAAGAAACCAAGGCACGAGTCTTCAAAAAATAGAGCTTGGACATAAGAAAGTATGCTTAACATGAAGATATCAAGAAAGCTCTAAGAATAACTTGCTCACAATCTTCAATCATCATGATCGCAAATCTTTCATCTTTATAAAAATTGGATTAAAGAATAGAAAATCAAAGAATCATCAAGGAACTGATTTCGCACTTGAGAAAGCTCACTTCACTGGAGTACTAAACGTTCCTGAAAAGAGGGAAATTTGAATTTTTGAAATTCAAATTTAAAGTCAAACCTAATTTCAAACTGAAAGGGTCATCTCTTCTGTGAATTTGATTAAGGCTCTTCTAGAAGAAAGAGTTGAGAAACCATGTTCATAAAGTAAAAGTAATTTCTGAAGCAACATTAGAAACCTTATATCTCACAACGGATTCTGCAAAAGCTTGACAATAGACAGACTACTCTTCTAGATTACTATTCCAAGACACAAATGGATTATCAACACGTGTCACTTAGAGATCTGATTAGGGGCAATGGTCATAGGGAAAACCATCTTTAAATAGAGATGTTGTACTCAAACTAACTAAGGGGACTGCTACACAAGATAGGAAACTCTGCAAAAATCTCTCCTCATCCGTAAGGTTCATCACATCATCATGTAATCAGATTCTTTGCTTGTAAAATTCTTTTTTCCACGTTCTCGAATAGTTATATATTCTTCCTAGGAAGAGTTGTGGTAAAGAAGTCATTCAAGTTATCTCAGGTTATTCATGTACATTTTAAGAAAACTTAAGTTTAGGTTAGTTTGAGTGGCAACCCAAACACAAAACCCTTATATCCTTGATCTAGTAGTGATCAGTGTAAGATAGCTTGGAGAGGCTAATTCAAAACTACTTGCAATGCAACAATAAGGTGTTCTTGCTGTTCTCGGTTAAGCTTGGAAAGGCTTGGAAAAGACTACTGATTCAGCTTGAGAGACTGGTGAACAACTACTTTCAACGTGATAGTAGAGGTTATCTACTAGTCATAGGTTCAGCTTGAAAAGGCTGGGAAGATTACTCAGTTTGGAGAGGCTAGTGAATAACTAATTTCAATGTGACAGTAGGGGTTGTCTATTGGTCACAGGTATAACTTGGAGAAGTTGGGGAAAGACTACTAGGTTAAGCTAAGAGACTGAATAACTACTTTCAACGTGACAGGATAGGTGTCTACTTATCACGGAGTTAGCTTGGAAAGACTAATACAAGACTACTTAGGATTTAGCTTGGAGAGGCTGGTGAATAACTACTCAACTTGTAAAAGTAGCAGTTGTCTCCGCTCATAGGTGAGAGCTTAGGAAGGTTAATGTAAAGACTATCCATTTTCTTTCTCTAATTTGAAAAAAAGATGTTTAGTGAAACATCAATGCATGTTGAGTCCTGGATATTAGGTTTGGCTAAACTAGTATAAAAATACTTGTGTCATTTCTTCTTATCCTTGATCTCCTTTACTTTCTCTATTATGCTGTATAATTTAATATTTGCTAATATATTGAGTTGGTTGTTCTACTCTTTCTATACTTCAAAAATCTACTTTCTAAAACGCTAATATGTTTTGTACACTTCAAGCTTAGTGCTTGTATGTCTTTAAATGTTTTCGATGCAAAAAGAGGCGAAGTGTTATTCAACTCCCTTTCTCGTGCACTTCTACACCTACACTTTGTACCAGAAAAATATGTATCTAATTGTATGATTCTAAGCTTTTATATACAAATGGGTAGTTACAAATTTCTAAAATTTAAATTTAATTATATTATGATTTATAATAGTATATTCAATTATTAAATTAATAAATTGAGCAAGATAATTTAATATTGGAACATAGTTTAAATTTTATTACAAATAGAGAAGAAAGGAAGTAGAATGATTTTAGGGAAAAAATTTAGACTTTTTGTATATAAAAGGATAAATTTAAATTTAATTATAGGTAGAGAAAAAAAAGAAAGCTAAGTAATTTAAGTAGTTAAGTGATTTTAAGTTTCTTGTAATAATTTTTAGATATATAATTTTTTTAAAAAATAATTTTATTTAGAACATATTTAATTAAATTTGATAAATTATATATATCTCTTTCTTAACTTTTGAGTAAAAGCTGGTATAGATAGTTTCTATAAAAATTGCTTATTTTTAGTTGAAAAATCATTTAATTGGATCTTTCGTTTGTAATTTGCACCAACTAGATTATGCTAACATTATTTAATTTATATATAGTGTCAATATTAAAAATTTATCTAAATATTTAATGATGTTGTCATGACTCGATTTGGGAACGTGATCGGCATATGAAAATTCCATCCCAACTTAAGCCATCTAGGTAATGTGACTCACTAAATGCATAGCTTAACATGATTTTTACTCTTTAAATATAATTAAATTTAACTCATTATCAATTCCTCTATTCAAATCACAATATTCGAATTCATAAAACTGAAATATTTAACATATATAGCTCTGAAACATCGTAATCAAATCTATTATTCATGAAAATAATAACCTCCAATCCATGATCTTAATCATAAACTGAAAATTAGTTTAATACTTACAATCTGTATCATGGGTTCATTTCTAGCTTGTTATATAAATTTCTTTTTACAATGTATATTCTCAAATGGATATTTGAAATCTAGAAACACATAAGAATATTCATAATTCTAAAATAAATACATAATATTAAAATAAGGTGTATGGTTAGGATCATGTTTGCACAACTCCTGGAGCATTCTAACTCCAACATGAATATAAGCTAAGCCTTATTGCAAAGTAAAACTCACCATTTAGAACAAGTGCACCTACTAAATTGGAGGCTAAACAACTACTAACTACTAGACTTGCAACTGTAAGGAGGAAAGGAGATGGGTGAGTTAACGGACTTAATAAGTGGATTCTCACTCACTATTCATATGGGGCAATAACAACCATACGTAATATATATATATATACACATGCAACTGGCAAAAACACTTTTACATACATAGCTATTATGGGAAAAACATTTACAATTCCATAATTAGCAAATCATGTATACCTTCAAAGCGATATAAATTAATCTAAGGGAATTAGGGAAGAAATATAATTATAAACAAGTTATAAAGATGCGATACTCAGTCGTGAACATGAGTGTCTCTTTGATAGCAAACAATCTCTCGCGAACCACGTCCATTGTGGATAAGCTATGGGCACCTAATTAGGTCCCGTCTCTGTATTATGGGTAAAAAGGGTGATTGTCTCTCGTGAAAAATATGATATACAAGGTTAACAAGAATACCTCGTTAACTCATAATTATGTTTCTTTCTAAGTCGTATTTCAAAACTAACTTGAAAACCAAACTGAATGAATCTGGAAACTCTTAAAACTTTGGATGTATGTAACTCTAACAATATGACTTTAGTATAACTGTGGCTATGAAATCATGCCCAAGGGATCACCACTTGCAGGCAACACGATTTCAAGAGCTCATAAATATGTATTTAACAATTGTTATAAATCATATTAAATTTTATACTTTTAGAGTATGTTTGGTTGGGGAGTAAAAGTGAGAGTAAAATTTCCCTTGATGAGTTTCATGTGTAAAATTACACATGATGCTCATTTGAAAATTTTTATCCCTATTTTTACCCTCTAACCAAACATACTCTTAGTATCATGAAAATTGAAATTCTAAAATCTCATTTAAAGCTGACATACTTTCACTTCTTGATACTTCTAGAATCGTATTTTGAAATAACGTAAATTATAATCGTGATAACTCTAAAATCATAATAACATATTTATTCATGAAGCTAAATCATACTCTATTCAACATTTATCCAATATAAATTAATATTTCAAGAAAACTAATTTCAAAATTCCAAGTATTAAAGCATGACAATATCATAAATCCATCAAACACATTTGACAACTTTCATAAATATTTCTAAATCATAAATTTTCCAGTGAATCTCTCAAAACATGTAAGACATTTTTGTGGTACACAACAATTCAAATCATGGTCCCATGGTTATCTAAAAATATATTTTTCATGCTATAATCAAGATCATAATTATTACTAGCTTGGCGTCACTTGTAAAATCATATCTATATCATATTTTCACATGTAATTTCATGTTTAGCAATCATATTACTACAAACATAAACATAATGTTGAAAAGTAAGGTTATGAGTTTAAACCTACTCACCATTTGGGATCGAGTGTGTGGATACTACCAACTTAACCTTGAAAACTTGGAATGACACAGCAATTGCAATAGAGCAACATAGACACACGAATAATCTATAACAACTTTAAATAAACTCTATGAGTATTAAGGAGCACTCTCAGTTGACAACAATGAGAAACTATAACATCTAAACTTAAGAACATGAAAGGGAGGAGAGAAAGATAGCATAAACTAGCAAAAATCTCTTACATTGAAACTTGGAAGAGGTAAAATTGATGGAGGCTGGGAGTGGAGGGGAGGAAATGAGTTTGGAAGCTAGAGTTCTTAGATTTGGGGGTAAAATTCAAATGGGGAAGGTGTATATATATAGTGGTAGGGAGCCCATTAATCAAACTTGCCATTTTGCACCATTCTAACATCGGGGTCTGCAGCGAGCATATTCTGCATAAAATTGTAGACTTTAGCATTAACATGGTTCTCAGGGTCCTGGGTTCCTAGGCATAAAAAAGATTGTGTCAAGCCTAGCGCAAGACACGTGGACCTAAGGCATCATAGGTGCATTATCACGTTATCAAAATAATTAGATTTATCTACTTACTAACTGTCTTCAAATTCTTAAATGATAATGTAAAAATCATTTATATAATCAAGGCAACAATGTTAATCTCTTCAAAATAACAAAATATACTTTTAAATGTTCATCAACATTTAGTTATTTTATACTCATATATTATTAAATTCCTTTTTTTAATTGAAATGTCATTGAAATTGTTTGATTCTTATTATAATTATCCTAAGTATCATATAAAAAATATAATATAATTGATTGATACTATAAATTAGCATATGAAAATCAATATCAAAATAAAAGTGCATCTTTGTACCAAAAAAATAGGTATCTAATTGTATAATTCTAGGTTTTTATATACAAATGGGTAGTTACAAATTTTTAAAATTTAAATTTAATCATATTATAATTTATAATAATATATTCAATTATTAAATTAATAAATTGAGCAAGATAATTTAATAGTGAAAGGTAGTTTAAATTTTATTGCAAATAGAGAAAAAAAGGAAGTAAAATGATTTTAGGAAAATAATTCAGACTTTTCGTATATAAATTGATAGTTATAAATTTTTAAAATTTAAATTTAATTATAGGTAGAGAAAAAAAAGAGAAAGTCGAGTGATTTAGGGATCTTTGGATTAATAGAGTTGGATAGAGCGAAGAAGTGGAGTGAGATTTTATGTTACTTGGATTTGTAAAATTTGGATGGAATGAAGCTCATTTACGCTCCATTCCATCCAATTTCATTATTTCTTCTCAAATTTCTTCCTTCAAATTGGACTTAATGGATAAAAATGAAAATACTCAAAAAATAGAGCAAAGGAATTATTTCAATCGTATACTCTTTATATTTTACTCTGTTTTAGTTAACTTTATCAATTCAAACATATTCTTAGGAAGTTAAGTGATTTTAGGTTTTGGTATAATAACTTGTTTTTGTAGTATTCCTTTGATATACATATATAATATTTTTTTGGTAAGGATATATATATATATATAAAATATGATGAAGTGTTTTTATGTTTATTTATTAATTTATTTAAAAAAAACCGACTGCTGCTAGAGTGGCATGGAAGAACTCGCCTATTTTAAATTTAGTGTCCGTCAGATATATCCACGGGGTTGCGTTGGAGTTAAGGTTTGACCAAGAGCAATGGCAATGGCAACGGCATGAAGCGAAAAAGCAACCCAAAACTCCCAATCACTGCGACCGCGAGTGAGTAGAAGTTCTACAACCAGCAGCATCTAATCTAAATTCTAATCGAGCAGAAGCCAGAGAGAACAAAAAGGATGGGTTCCATCATCCCTGTTGCTTTTCTACTCCAGGCAATAACTAGAATCCGATCTTCTTTCCACACCTCACCATGTTAATTAAGTTCATCATCTCGAATCGAATCGATTCAAATCCTGAACTAACTACTATCAATCTCATCTCAACTAACTAGCATAGCACGTGATCGATCATGTAGGTACTTGTACTCTCTCCCTCTTTGCTCACTGTCACTGGCACTGCTGCTTCACAGTCACAGGCACAGCATGAAACATCTGGCTATAGGTAATCCCGCATTTCCGTTTGTTTGTAACTGTTTCTTTCCGCTCCGCTTCTTCTCTTTATTCATTCTAAGAAATAAGATTGCTGTTTAGGGCCAAGCATTCTGAAGAATACTGCGCTATGTATGATATATGTGGTCAGCGCAGCGATGGGAAAGCTCTCAATTGCCCTTATGGCTCCCCTTCTGTAAAGGTGAATCAATCATCTTTTCTTCATTCATTACAGCTTCGGCATCTTTGTGTTATTGTTTTTGTTTGTGGCAAAGGTTGTTTCACTCTTAACTGTCTGTGTATATATATATATATATATATGTGCCGCTCTCCATTCCAGCCCGATGACCTATTGTCTGCCAAAATTCAAAGCCTGTGTCCCACCATCACCGGAAATGTTTGTTGTACGGCGGATCAGTTTGAGACATTAAGGGTTCAGGTTCAACAGGCAAGTTTTCCCTTCTTAATGTCTTCCTCTTTCAAACTAGGAACATGCCTCATCATCCTGCTCTCTCTTTCTCTGCTTTCTGATGAATTCTTCTTTGTTTATTTTTTTAAAGCAAACAACTAAAAGGATTTTTTGAATAGTTTTGCTTTATTCTTCTCCGTTGAAGCAGCTAGTTATTGTGTATATCCTATGTTTGTTCGATGTGTCCCCGTGGAGAACGGATTTCTACTTTTTATGTTAACTTTGTGACTGATTAAGAATGAGTCATATTTATTAAGGTAACTGTCATCTTCATCTACCTTGAAACCCTGTCCTATAGAATTTATGGGTTCCACATAGTTTGGGTTATCATTATCCCTGTGTTTTCAGTTTTTGTTTTCAGTACAGGACTAGGAACGGAGATGGTGGAGAATAAATAGAGTTTATGCTGGACTATTGCAAGAAAATTTTTTTCTCTTACTACGTTCTTTACATTTCTCATTAACATTTCATATTGACATGATGACCACCCCTATCAGCATTTTGTTTAGTTCTGTTTTCATCGTGTGGTAATAGAAACAAATTCTTTATCTTTCAGGCAGTACCAATTCTAGTCGGCTGTCCAGCATGCTTGAGGAACTTTCTTAATCTTTTCTGTGAACTTTCTTGCTCTCCTAATCAGAGTCTATTTATCAACGTGACTACTATTTCTGAGGTCAGGAATTTGCTTTGTTTGACTTGGTTTGTCTTTGTACTAACAATGTTGTTTTGGAGTTTCTGGTTGGGTGGTTTTTTTATGCTTACGAATATTCTTTCAATGCTTCCAGCCTTATATATCTATTTCAAATATTTGTAATCAGAAGATCCAACCTTGATATTTGTTCCTTTCAACTGCATGCCCACCCTGTTTGTTAGCATTTATGGGTTGGAGATGCTATTTTAGAGGTAGCCAGGATGTTTATAATGCTGAAGAATTAGGGCACCAAACTTCCGGTCATTGATTAGATCATCATTTACTTTAACGTAGCTATTTTATATTTTTATGTGCATTTAACTTCTCTGAAAAGTATGCAGTGGATATTTTCAAGTTCACAGTAAAGTGGGTGAAACAAAGATAATATATTAGTCCCTAGATAGACATATATCATCATTGCATTGCTGGCTTATAACTTTTTTATGGCAGTAGCTCCTCCCTTCAGCTCCACTTGTGGACGTTAAAATGAAAAAGATACAACAATAGAATAAAATAACCAAATAGGGAAAGAAGGAATGATATATAGAGAGCACCTATAAATCAAATCATAGCCGAAAATTTTAGTTGTTCTTCTAACTTTGTAGTCAGGGTCACTTGCAATGTTGCTTAGCTTGGCAACCTCCATTTAGTAGGTTCTTGTATGTATTCAAATCATGCTCAATTGCTCCTATTAGGAACCAATTTTTCCTTATTGAAATGCTGAAAAGAATTGAAGCATGGAAGATCCTATTGGTTTTTGGTAATGTCAATATGTATAGTGCAGTTTGTTTTGTTCGTAGTGAGAGAACTCCATGTTTTGCACCGGAGTCAACCTGATATGAAACCTATTCATATGCCAATGTTGTATCTAGACTTAAATGGGAAAATAAAATCCATATCCCAACTTTATAAACAATAAATGAGTTTTTTCATTTTTTAGTCGTGTGATTTAGTCTTTTAAATTCACACTATACTTTAATTATAATATGATAATATGATGCTGATCATTACCTTATGTTCACTTTAGGTTAATGGGAATAAGACTGTGGATGGCATTGATTTTTATGTAACTGAAACTTTTGGACAAGGTCTATATAATTCATGTAAGGATGTCAAGTTTGGGACAATGAATACAAGGGCCATTGATTTTGTTGGGGGTGGAGCTAACAACTTTGAAGGTAATCTATGGTTTTTAATAAAGGGCGATCACCCCTTTGAATGTTATTTGGTCACATTTTCTTGCCCATTTTGTACTCATTATTTGTATATATTTACAATTTACATGTAAATAAACTACCTAGCATGTGCAACTACTCCTTCCCCCACTTTTTTCCCTCCTTATCAATATGTTGGTCCATTTATAGTATTGGTGGTTTTATAATATGAAATGCATAAACTCTGTTATCAAGTGATCCTACCATTTCAATGAGAAAGCTTTTTCTTTCCATTGTATTGGTAGGTTTGACTTGAATATGTGTCTATATTTTGGAAACGAATCTTTAAGGCTGCTTACATCTAACCCTCCCTAGGCCCACCGGTAAGAGCCTTTTGCACTGAGCCTTCCTTTTTATTAGGAGCAAACTTAATGTTCACTTGCTCTTTGTTTTGCCATGAAAAGCTATAAAGAAATGGGGTTGGGGATGGCTAGGAAAAGGAAAACATGTAGGACACTAGTTCTTCCTTTCTAATTGTCTACTACGGCTTTGCTCTCGTTTCCTTCTAGAACATCAAAAAGTATTTGTTAGAAACCAATGGAATTGGGCCAAGCACAATGGGCCCTAATTGTAATTACTAAAGTATGAGTGAGAAAAAAAGTGTTAGAAGTGTGACTGGAGTGTTTGTGTGCTTTGTGCGTGGAGTGTGAGTGTGCTAGGCGAGGATTGTAACAGAATACTTGTGGGGTAAGGGTTGTAACAGCATATGCACATGCTGGTGTGAAGAGTATATAAGGGAAGGGAATAGGAAAAGTTGGTTAGGCTGAATTTTGGCTTAGGCTTTGGGAGAGGTGGATTGCTATAGTGTCCAGGCTTTCTCTCTGTTCCCATTTTGTTTTCTCTATATTTTCTCTTCAGTTAAATATCAATTTCTTCTCCCGTTTTCTGTGGTTTCTATTACTATTTTTTGCATTCTTAGTTTCTTTGGAATAAAATTGCATAACTAGCCTCTTCACAATGTCATGGCCAAAAAAAAAAAAAAAAAGCTTCTTCTTAGTGTCTTTGCAATTGGGGTTTTGAGAGTTTGATAGATACTTGGAGGAAGTAGAGATTAATGTTGGATTCATGAAGCATTTGACCTTCTTTTCGAGGTTTTGTTGTCTTGTACTTTTCCTTGTGATTCTCTTCTTGTTATTCCCTTTCAAAATTTTCTTTTGTTGTAAAAAGAAAGCAATATCTAGATGACACTATGCTAAAACAGATTCATGTTCAGTTCATCACATGAACCATCTATCCCAAAAATAATTTTAAGCTGTTGGGTAGAGGCACATGAATGATTTTATATCTCATATGCTCCCTCATGCAAATGTCTCTTTTTAGGCTTAAAAGTGTGAATAATTTATTATAATGGGGATAACAAGGATCGAACCCGTGACCAATTGGTCACATATGCTTTCCCACAAACTCTAAAACTTAGGCTTAAACTATTGGGTAGAGGCATATGAATGGTTTTATATCTAATAGTTCACATCGCGAATTAGGAACTATTTTGCAGGCCCAATCCTAATCAGCTTGTGCTCAGTCTGGAAGCACTCATCTGAACTATATTGCCTTGTTTATATACACGTAGAAATAATTTATATTGTAGTTAGAACTCAACATCTTGGGTGATTCCATTGCTGGTTTTTATCTTAAAATTGTCTTGTAATTTGATGTTGTCCAACTATAGCATTTCTCAGGCTGTTTTCATTTTTTCAAAAATTTTAACGCCTGTGGTTTGAGTTTTCAGTTTCATTTTCAGTTTTGGTTTCAGGATTTTGTGAAGGAAATACTGAAAACTGGAAATGAAAACTAAAAACTGGAATTTGTTTTCAAATTTTGTGAAGGAAATACTAAAAATTCTGAAAACTACAAATTCTAGTTTTCAGTTTTCATTTCTAGTTTTCAGTATTTCCTTCAAAATCCTGAAAACTGAAAAACTAAAAATGAAAACTGAAAACTGGAAATTCAAACCAAACAGGCCTGTAGTTTTCAGAATTTTCTTCACAAAATCTGGAAAACTAGAAAACTAAAACTGAAAACTCAAATCAAATAGGAACAATCATGCAATCCAGACCATTTATTGTTCCTATTCTGATACTCTGCTGCTGCTTCTGATTTTTATCTCCATATTGAACATTAGAATATTTCCTTTTCCCTTTATCTGCTTGGATTATACTTGCTATTCATGTGCTGATGTGTTTTATTTCTGATTGTCATTGCCAGAGTGGTTTGAATTTATTGGTCAAAAAATGCCTCCTGGTGTTCCTGGTTCACCTTATTCTATAAGTTTTAAGACAACCATCCTTGACTCCTCTCCCATGGAACTTATGAATGCATCTGTTTATTCATGTAATGACACTTCACTGGGCTGCTCTTGTGGTGATTGTCCTTCATCTCCTGTCTGCTCAGGCCCAGAACCTTCTCCACCCAGAAAAGATCCCTGCTCCATGAGAATTGGATCTCTGAAGGTTGAACCATAGACATTGATTCATTTTGTATGACTAATTTTCATTCTCTTTATGAGTAGAATCACTAGATAAAGTCAATGCCTTTTTCTCTTTTAGAAGTCAAGTTTTAATGATTTAGTGGAACATTTAGTTGTCTACTGAAAACTGTGTCAATTATCTGCTGATAGATGTTGTCAAATTGGATTTTAATGATACCTGCAGGTCAGATGTGTGGAATTCTCAATGGCTATCTTGTATGTTGTATTTGTTTTTATGTTCATTGGATGGGTATTGCTGCAAAGGAGAAGAGAAAGGGGGAGACTTGGATCTAATGTGGAACCATTGTTGAATGATATGGCTGGTGAAGGGAGTAGTTTTAGTAACCTCCAAAGGATGGAACTCACCGTGTAGAGGTATATTTTATTTAATTTGTGAAAAGTTTGTTTTATGTCTATTGTATCCATGTTTAGAATTCATAAGGAAGAGTGTAATTATTATTATTATTATTATTATTTTGGGTGGAAAAATGGTAAGGGGAAGGGGATACTACTGCTTTCCAAAGCTAGGGCATGCCACAAGCCTTAGCACAGGCTTAAGGTGGTACTTTGAGCCTTCCATTGGTGGATTGCTGGTAGTGAGAGTCAAACCTAAACCTTTTTAGTGAAGTGATTTGATCGTTCCCAGCTAAACCAACAACCATTGACAGAACCAATTAGCTTTAATGTTAGCTTTGTATTGCTGGTGCCATAGCTTTGGGTAAGGATTTTTTCATGTTGTGTCCATATGTTTAGCTGTAACTTCAAAATTATTTGGCATTTGCCTTTATAAATGGTGCTTTTCATTTTGTTGTCAGCCATTATCCTTCCTTTAGATATCATATCATGGCTTTTGTTGCAAATGATAGTAGCACTATCATTGTTGGATGTGAGTTAAGACTTGAGAGTGGCTGTTTTCATTTTCCTAATAATCTAATAGTCAATAATCTAATAGTCAAAACCTTTGAATGTGAATTATGAAATTTAGGCCCTTTCCCTTTACATTTGCGTTTTGAGTAGTATCTTTACTTTTTATTAAATAGTCATCTCTTCTTGCATCATGAAGTAGCTTGGCAGTTTTGGAGTTAGTTGTTTGCTCCGTTTGAAGAGCATTGGATGTGCTCACCTAGTTTTTTCTATCCCTCGTTCAAGGTTTTGGGGGTGAAAAAGAGAATAAGGTGCTTTTGGAATTGTGCTCCTCTGGCTGGTATTTGGTCATTTATCTGTAGTAAAATGTCCGAATTTTTGCTCTCAGGTTTCTTCATTCTCCTTTTTTCTAGTAGGGTCTTCTTTCATTAGCATCTTTGAAGGGTTTCACCTCATGAGTATTTTGAAGGAGCGTCCTTGTTTATTATGCTAAGGGACTGCTCAATCTTATGAGCCAATGTTCTTTATATGAGTTTGTTTCTTCTTTTTCTTTTATCTGCATTGGTAGGATTTCTGATTCCCCTACCTAGTGGGAAAGAGCTTGGATGTTGTTGTATGAGGAATTTTTATTCCTCGCTTGTTTATTCTTTTATCTGAACATATTCTCTTTTCAAATCCACACCCCCTCCTGCCCCCTTAAAAAAAATGGGCCCTTGTCTCCCTAAGGCTTGGTTTAGTATCTCAAAAAGCTATTGAGCTCTTTGGACTCCTAAAAAACTGTTATCAAAAAGCCATAGTAGCACCGTATGGTAAAATAAGACAAAAGTAACTCTCAATGAGTAGGAGCCATTGAAGTAGTGTTTGAGAAATACATTATAAATTTGCTCTCAAAATATAAAATGACTATAATGGACATAAATATTAGTGAGAAGAATGAAAAAATTAAAAGCTTTAATTAATGGAAGGAAAAGTTGGATTTCAATTAAAATTCAAGGGTTATATTAGTTTTTTTTGAATTTTTTAGAATTTAAAAAGCAGAAGCCAACTCTGAAAGCACCTCATGAGGTGTTCTCAAAAGCACCCCTGGCTTTTAAAAGCCGGGAACAAGAGCATCATAGTTTTTTGGTTTACCAAACAAAAAAAAAATAGCTTATATTTTTTATAAGGTAGAGCACCCAACCAAATAGTAATACCAAACCCATCCTAAATCTCTTTCTCCTTATGAAGAAAATTTGAGAGAGAAGCTGAGAGAAGGGGAGGGGGAATTTTGATAGCTGTATTTGTTTGGAAGAGTGGTGGTCAAACTTTGTCTTCACTTACAGCATTTTAAGTACACAGAACTCAATAACCCTAAATACTCTGTCTCCAGTTGTCTTAGAATCTAATATAAGTAGGGACTAGGGAGCTCTTTTCTATTGTAAAAACAATTGATTGAAGATCTTGGAATTCTAGGAAACTAATTTTCTATTTTGCATTAAAAAATGACTTGCAATTACTATTTCATTCTTTATACAGATAGAGTTATGCTTTTAGCTATATGGCGCTTTAGTTCGTAAACATTCATGTTTTGGATATAAGACCAGACTTAATTTCTGAAATTTAGAATGTGTTTTTCAATTAGTCCGTCTTCCTACATTAAGATGTATCGAAATTCATCATGTTGCAGAATGTGGTGCCATTTTCTTTTGTTCAAGGATGCTTGTCCAGGTTTTACAGGTCAGTAGCTCTGGTACTTGCTAGGTTTACAATTACATGATCCATTTATTAATATTTTGTTTTTGCATCCAGGACTTATGGAAGGTGGGTTGCTGGAAGGCCTACTATTGTGCTTTGTTGCTCAGCAGCATTTGTTCTTTTGCTTTCTTTGGGGTTGCTTCGTTTTAAGGTGGAGACCCGGCCTGAAAAGGTATCATATTTACCTCTCTAGCATACATCAGATTTGTAATTGGTTGAAGGTTAGTCCTTATAGTTTCCATCAATTTGGGTTTTGGTTTAAGGTATCTTTTTATGTTCACTTATTTGACGTTCCCTAATGTTTATCAATCACTATATTTTTCACTTAATTGGGTTTTGGCCCTGTAGTTTCTATTCATCAAAACTAAATATTTCCTATCTTAAACCTCTTCTTTAAGCAAAAATTTTCTATCTTGTTCCTGCCAATAGTTTGTTCCTTTTCTTTCTTGGTCTTTTACCTGCTTTTATTGTTTTATCTCCTATTTCGATGGGTTGTTGAACTAGTGCTTAAATGATAAGCAAATTTTGCATAATGGTTCAGCAAATTGAAGTTGTTCTACACTGCTGAACCTATTCTTCTTGTAAGGTAAGATGTGAAGTGAACTTTTTTTCATAAAGTCTTATGGTACCAACTACATGCTTATTACCAACAATAACACTGTCCAACAATGGATTCTTAAAGAATACAACCTCTGTCTGATTGAGCTGTTTGGATGCAATTTGGTCTATTTCTAGGACTGACTTTTAAATAAATCCAAATATTTCTAAATTTAAGATATATAATTATGAGATTTTCAAGTTATTGTGTTTGTTTTCTTCTTGTTTTTGTCCCTTTCTGAGGACATTTTGTTTCAAGAAGTTGGAGAGTATTATTGATCTTGCTGTCTCTGATTTTTATTATCATTATTACAAAACCTTTATTCCTCTCTAAATTTGTTGATCTTGCTTGTATTGCAGTTATGGGTAGGTCCTGGGAGTAAGGCTGCTGAGGAGAAAGAATTCTTTGATAACCACCTTGCCCCATTCTACAGAATTGAACAGGTTTCAGTGTTGCTAATCTTTTTTTCTTTTCTTTGTAATCTTTTGTTATTCTATGCATGTAATCTAGAACTGATATCTAAGGGTCTGCTTGGTTTCAAAAAATAGTTTTCTGTTTTCAGTTTATTTTCTACTTTTCAGCATCGTGTCAGGGAAATAGTGAAAATTTTCATTTTTTATTTTTACTATTTTCTTTACAAAATCCTAAACATCAAGAAAAAGATTGAAAACAAAAACCAAACAAGCCCTAAGTTTCCTCTTAAGTCTATAGGAAAACCTCTTTCTACCATGCTTGTTCATTTGCATATTTGATTTTTACCACCTCTCTCTCTCTCTCTCTTTTTTCCTGAGAAAAGAAAAATCAATTAAGATGAACATAAAATATCAATTAAGCAAAGCTACATTTGCCAACTTCAAGTCAAATGCCTAATTTGGTCCCAAACCCACTTAAAGATCCAAGAGTTGCACTTCGTTAGACTTGCCATGACTAAAAGTTTATTTCGTGTTTCTTTCCTTCTTGTAGAAGATAATGTTCAATGATATGCATTCTTATAAATTTGATAACACTCATTTTGATTTTATTATAATTTTGATGCTGATGTTATTTTTAGTATTGATAAAAGGTTTTATTTCTTCTCCATTTCTTTGAAGTTCCGAGAGAGTTCTCCAATTCCATTCAAACATGTTACTTGGCGGAATATGAAGTCAACTTCTGTTTCCTGTTTGATATTTTTGTTGTGTTTCCAAAGTACCATGCTATAGTTTTATCTGAAATAAATCACATGCACTACTGTTTGCTTATGCTTCAGCTCATAATAGCAACAATTCCTGAATCTGAGCATGAGAAGCCGCCAAGTATCATAACAGAAGATAATATTGAATTGCTGTTCGAAATACAGGAAAAGGTGCTTTGAGTTCTGCTTTCTGTTCTTTTCACTTGTTATAATTTGAATGGAGCTTCTATTTGCTTGTGGAACATTATTACGAAATATTTGTTCCATGTCATTATTTTGACAGATTGATGGAATTCAAGCAAATTATTCTGGTTCATTAGTAACTCTAAATGACATTTGCTTGAAGCCTTTAGACGAGGACTGTGCCACTCAAAGCATTTTGCAGGTCCAAACCCCACCTCCAAAAGATTAGTGAAATACATTTGTGTTGCACACTTGCACTTGTAATTATGTGGATTCTGTTATGTGTCAGAGTCTATAGTACAACCGACTGATTTTTCTTATTCAGTTCAATGTTAATTTGATTTTTTTTTCCCTTGCATCACAAAGATGCCTTCATTTGATATCTCTTTTTCCTTGTTCATTTTTGTACTGATAGTATTTTCAAATGGACCCTGACAATTATGACAACTATGGAGGTGTTGATCATGCCGAGTATTGTTTTCAGGTGAACTTCAATAATCTGATTATGGATTGTCTTATTTTAGTTATTCAGATGGGTTTAATTTAAAGCTGTTCCTTTATGTAACAGACAAAAGCAAAACACAGAGATTAAGCGTTAGTACTTAGATACACTGAAGTCCAATAATATACTAAACCCGAGCTAAATAGAATTGTATATGTATGTGCATTGAAGGCCTGCTTTCCTTTTTTTAAAGATCGTGTAGCCTACTTCATCTGATGCATGTGCATGCATAATGCTTCCTTGGTCTTTTGTAGTACATAGTTACTTCTAAGAATTTTCACTGAGTTCATCTCATAGGTTGTGTTTGGCTGAAAATAAGACATAATTTTAAGTGTCATTGTGATTGGACCAGCTATCCGGTACATTTTGACTCTGTTTATTTTGATTTATCTTTTTCAGCATTATACATCTGCAGAAACATGCTTTAGTGCATTTAAGGCTCCCCTGGAGCCAGCTACTGCCTTGGGAGGGTTTTCTGGAAACAATTATTCGGAGGTAAGATCTTTGTTTGTTTAACTATTAAGATGTGTGTGAGGAAGGGCAGAAAGGAAGGCAGTGGATTTGCCCAAGGGCATAGTAAGGGCTAGAGGTAAAACGCCTTGGCCTACTATATTAAGCCCCGGCCCACATGAGCTAGGGCAAAAAATCCCTCACTTACAAGAAGTCCATAATGCCAAAAGCCCACATGGGCCTTGTGTGCCACGGCTAGCCCAAATTTTGCCAGCATTTTTAATGAGTTGGCCCTCCTGGGTTGGCTCTTGCCCACCTGTGGGTTAACCCTAGCCCACATGGGCTGGCCCACATAAAAATTCCCAGATTTTGCAATTTTTTTAATGGTTGGCCCATGTATGGGCTGGTCGTAACCCACCTATGAGTTAACCCCAGTCCACATGGACTGGCCCATGTAGAAAAATTTCAAGATTTTGCAATTTTTTAAATGGGTTGGCCCTAACCCACCTATTTATTAACCCTAGCCCACACGGCCTGGCCCACAAACAAAAACTCCAAATTTTACCATTTTTTTTTAATGAGTTGGCTCTAGCCCATCTATGGGGTATGTCTAACCCACATGGCCTGACCCACTTACAAAACTTCTAAATTATGCACATTTTTAAGCCCCACACTTGGAAACAAATGATTTTTAATGTCTATCAAAAAAATCAAAGGAAACCATAACAACACAATTATTACAAAATTTTAATTAAAACTCGTAAAGCCTAAAAACTAATAACTGAACTAAAGGAGAAACCACATAATCGTCAATCACTAAAGCTAGTATATAATATGAAAAAAATGAAAACAAAATTTCATTTGTAACAGGGAACTATTAACACAATGGCACCACAGCATACTCCTTACATGACTATCAGCGGCATAAATACACACTGAAAGAAGTCAATACACACAAATAAACTCATCTTATGTCACACGCTAATTTTAGCCTGTGATTGCATTTCTAATTTATATTTACGTATACTTGATTACTTATCGCATTTCCAATTTATATTTATGTGTTTACTAAAAAGAATTACTTATGTGCTGGAACAATTTACAATATAACTCCATAGAAGTGTAATATGTATTTTTTATTTAGGCCCTGCAAATGAATATGAAGATGCAGAATGTTACTCAACGTCTCAACCCCTCAAACAAATGCAGCTAAACAGTGCTTTGATTAAAGTTAAATAGTATTTTTTGAAGAAAATAGAATAAAAAATAAGTGATGTTGCATATTAAAAAAGAAAATTTCGGGGTACTATTGAATGGGATTGCTGACAAATAGGGCAGTGAGTACTGGCCAGCATGACAGATAAGTGATAGTTCACCCATCCCCATATACAATTTTAATTTCTTGTTGCCTTGATTGGGAAAAATGTTAATATTAAAACAAATAAGTAAATTAGCATATGCTATATGGGAAGGAAGGGATGTCTGTAGTGCTATGAGACCGAGGGAATAGGTGGGTCCCTCCATGGTCCATCCTGCACACAATCACGGACCCCATGGCCTAAACAGCCAGCTCGACACTTATGACTTGAACGAACTGCACTGTGAGTTTGCGAAGTTGAGAAACTTCAATGTGGGCTAGCCCACAGATAAATTCAGCCCTAGCCCACCAACATGGGGGCTTTTTGGGTGGGGGCCTAACAAAGCCCCTCATTAAGGTGGGCCATAAAATGTGGGGGCTGGCCCACTGAAGTGAGGCTTATTTGACAGGTCTAGCACTAAGGGCAGGTTGGGGAATATTCAAGCTAATGACCTGCGGCATAACAGATTGCCAAGTGGTAGTGGAAAATGGACGAGGAGGAGAATTAAGTTTATGTGAGTGGCGATATATGTGAAGAGAACATAGAGAGGGGTAGGCAATTACTGAGTAAGAATTCATTGCCTTTTGACCAAGGAAGGAGTGGATTCCTCAGAGAGTCTGCATTGTTTCTATCGTTTTCGTTCTTTCTATTTTCTGTTACCACAAGTGAGAGTGAGGGAGATCTCTTCTGTGATTTCAATGGAATTATTTTTACATTCTGTAATCAAATATTTTTGTTCCTAACGTTATGTAATATTGCTATGCTGGTTAACCTATTCTAGGCTTCTGCATTTATTGTTACGTACCCTGTCAATAATGCAATTACAAAAGTTGGAGATGAGAATGGGAAAGCTATTGCTTGGGAAAAAGCTTTCATCCAGCTAGCTAAGGTTTGACTACTTAATATATTCATTCTTTGTAGTTATTAATTCTTGCGTACCTTATATACACAAGATCTGCATTTTGTTGGTTACTTTATATTTTTTAATACCTTTCCGGTTTAATTACTTTGTAGGTCCTATAATTTCACTCAATTTCCAATCAGGTCCAGTTTAAAAGTTTTTAATTAGGTCCCTATATTATATAAAATTTTTCAATTGAGTTCCTTCGAGTAATAACCGTTACAAAAAGTAGAATATTCCTAGTATATTCCATCTCTATCTAGCACAAAAACAGAATATTCCTAGTATACTATGAATATTTTATTTTTGTAACAGTTATTACTCAGGACTCAATTGAAAAATTTTATATAATATAGGGACCTAATTAAAAACTTTTAAACTAGGACCTGATTGGAAATTGAGTGAAATTATAGGGACCTAGAGTAATTAAACCTACCTTTCCATAAATTCTTCTGTTTTCATTATGTTCTTATTTCTTAATTGGTGGAAGAAAATAGTTTATCATCTTAGGGAGTAATATTTCAATTAAAACTCTGTCATCATAATCAACTGCAAGAAACCAAGGGGATTTGCTGTCATGGAGCATTTGGTAGCTCATTTTCAAATAAGAATCAATTAACCACTGATTTAAGAGGTTTTGGTTTTTGTGAAGAAGCAAATATCTTGTGATGGTTCTCACTTTTTTGTTGTGCTTTGGTGTATTGGTTTGGAAAGGAACGCTAGAAATTTTCATAAATTCCTTTTCAGCTGTTGATTTATTTGGAATTTTAGATTGGATTATTTCTTTGGCATCCCATTGGTGCTCTGCACATGGTCTATTTATTGATGTTCCTTTAGCTGATATATAAAGAGATTGGCATGCTTTGTTTTATGGTTTTTCTGTGTAGGACTTAGTTATTTTTGCATCTTTGTGAGGATGTTTTATCCTCTTTTGTATTTTTTCGTCTCTTATAACAAAATTTCTTTTCCTATAAAGAAAAGTATAGAGCTATGGTCTTTCAGATACCTGCTTATTTGTAGCTTTTCTATTAAATTTAATAATATTGTCAAAGTACAAGAGGCTGTATCTTGTTTTAAGAGTAAGTGTGCTTTTGCATGTTGTTTGATGTACTTTGTAGCTATCCCTGTTCTCTTCTCATCCTTACCCACACCATATTTTGAACCAATTTTACATTTGACAGGAGGAATTGTTGCCAATGGTTCGGTCCAGCAATCTTACTTTGTCATTTTCGTCAGAAAGTTCAGTTGAGGAAGAATTAAAGAGAGAAAGCACTGCAGATGTTATAACCATAATTGTAAGAAATTTCACTTTTCTTCAACTGAATGTGAAAAACTGACTTATGTCATGCTTAAGCTCATGACTTGACCATTTTGGTTGTGGCTTCATATTGGTGTGCTTTATTATTGGATGATACACTAAATTTCATCTCCAACATCTTATCAGGTAAGCTATATTGTAATGTTTGCTTATATATTCGTGACGTTGGAGATGCTCCACCTCATCTATCTTCTTTCTACCTCTCATCCAAGGTATGGTATCAAATATTTTTTTAAGTTTGCCATTATCTTTTTCTCATTTATCAAATATTTTGTATGTACTCAATACATGCATGCTTATTTAAATCTAACGTTGCATTCCCTATTTAATTCTCTGAACTAGAATAGAGTCTACTTTATTATGGAACAACCTTTTTGGGATTCTTGACAAACACCAAATGTGTCTTTCTAATTTGAAGCAATTTAGATTATTCGTATGGTTTTAGTGAAAATTAAGAGGCTAGATATTTTTAGAAAATGATAAAATGGTGTGTGTGGCATTAGAGGAGATTGAGGAAATTCATCCAAGCAATATGATGATGAGGTTAAAGGAGTTATTGAGGAAATAATTTGTGTATTTTGGCATGTCTTATCAATATATTGGCAAGTTCAAATTTTGGATCTACAGGATTAACGCAAATAACATCCTCTTGAAGTGCAGGCCTCTCACCACCTTGTTCACGCTTAAAGCCCAAAAAGAGGCATTCGCGTGAGGGAGCGTATTAGATATAAAATCATTTATTTGTCTACCCTTAGTTTAAATTTTCAAGAGAGATGGTTCATGACAATGTGTAGGGTTAAATGCATTTTACCCCCTGCACTTTGGGTATTGTGCAATTTAGACCCTGATTTTTAATTCTATAATTCGACACCCTAGTTTTTATAGACTTGCAAAAAGCCCCTTCCGTTAACTAGACATCTAATTCCACTGTTAAGTGGTCATGTGCTAGTCACGTGACTCATTTAATGGACAAAAATCCCTCCATCCTTTTATGAAATTTCCCAAATCCTAACCCTGTTTTAAATCTTCCCCATTCAATAACACATGCCTTCGAAGACAAAGTGTTCAACACTGTGAAGGTATTGAGTTCTCTTCCTTTGTTGCTAGATTACACTCCACGCACCACGCCAACCTCTGTCATTGAACTTTGACTAACACACACACAGAGAACCAATGACCCATCCCCTTTAGCCACAAAAATCCCTTTAACAACAAAAATAAACCATCATAAATACACTCAAACCCGTCATCCCAAATTGAAAATCAAAAGATCCAACCACACACAAAACTCAATTATCCACAACCAAAAAAAGAAAAAACCCGTCGCAATAAAATTACAGAAACAACAACATCTAACAAAATGTGAGAGATAGAAGGAAGGGGTGGCGGTTCCTTACACGACAGCCACACTGCTGTGTTTGCCACTCCCCTGGCTACTAAACCAAACGATTTTCTCTGCTCCTTCCTTAGATGCGAATTCATCACCCCTTTCCTCGAATCTCTCCATGAACCACCACCATCCTCTATCGAGCCTTGCAGAACCATTTCCACCTTTCCTCCCTTCGTCATCGGCGCAGGCGCGAGGTCACCCTCATCACCATCGAACCAAACTTCCCCTTCCCATCTCTTCGTAGCAAAGTCATCGAGCGCAGCCATCTCTCTTCCTCCTCTTCATCGTCAAATCTCCAACCACCGCATGCACACACCCTCAGTGAAACCGCGAAATCACTCCTTTCCCTTTCACCGCCATCGCTTGCCCTTCCACTCGATCCATCACTCCCATCTTCTTCTACGCTGGGTCTTTCCTATTCCCTGGGCTTCTTCCTCTTCTAGAAAAATTGGTTAAGATTCAATTTGAATTGGGGCATGGAGTTCATATTCGGTTTGAATTGGTGCTTGGAAGTTGGTTCAGATTTGATTTGAATTTGGGGCTTTGAATCAGCTTTGAAGGGTGCATTTGAGAGGTTTGAAGGTGATAGTTGGGACAAAAATTGAGAGTTTCACATGTTAGATGGTTTGATGGTGAAGGAATTTGATGGTTTCTGTTCTAGTTAGAGGACGAGGGGGTGAAGGAGTTCGGTGGTTTCCTTCGCATGATGAGGGTTTAGGGTTAGGTTTGGGTTTGGGAATTAGTTCAAAAGGGAGGGGTTTTTGTCCATTAAATGAATTATGTGACTAGCACATGACGACTGAACAATGGCATTGGATGTCTTGTTAACGGAAGGGCCTTTTTGCATAGTCTATAAAAGCTAGGGTGTCGAATTGCAGATTTAAAAATCATTGTCTAAATTGCACAACACCTAAAGTGCAAGGGCATAAAATGCATTTAACCCCGATGTGTATTATGTCTAGTCTGAATTCCGATTTAGGGGTCATCTTTATCTGAATTGTCATATATCATGGTCTCTTTGGAATTGGCTCTTCAACTTTTTTGAAGAATCATGGGTTTGTTCTATGGATTTGCATCATTTCCTACTCAGTAAATTCAAAGATTTTGGCTCTTGTAAAGATGCAAAATCTTGTGGCAGCTCTCTGTTTATGCTGTTATTTTGTGTATTTGGTTGGAAAGGAGTGCTCAAATTTGTAATGATTCCTCTTCAATTGTAGATTTTATTTGTGATAAGGTTATTTTTTGGGTTCCCCTTGGTGTTCTGCTCACGGTTTGTTTCATCGCATGTTGTTATCTGACATGAAAAGGGATTGGCATGCATTGTTGCATGATTTAGCTTCATAGGATTTAGTTTTGTCATTTTAATTTCTTATTGATTCCTTATACTCTTTTTTTCTCTTTCTTTCTCTTCTAATAAAAATTTCCTTTTCTATAAAAAAAATATTGTTGCCATTGGTTCGGGTTTGGATCAATATTTGCATTCACACATTCATCTTCAGTTGCCATTGGTTTTTGGCGAAGAGTTTACAATCTCTTCTCAAAATTCGGGTTGGTATTTTTGCAGTTCTTCTGTTTTTTTTTTTTTTCTGCAGGCCAAACAATTTCTCCTAGGGCTTCTCATGAAATTTACTTCGTTCAACTTATATCCTTCCTCTCTATTTTGTCTTGTTTTTCTCGCAAAATCTTATCAAATTCATCTGTTGGTATTAGAGCTGTTTTAGTTCCATTCATGTGATCCTTCAAGAGGGCATCATTATTAAGTTTGAGAGCAGTTAACTTGTTAATTGGAGAAGCTTTGATATCAGTATGCATTTACTGTAGTGCCTTAAGATTTTTAGTGTTTAAGAGGTTTCAGTTTCCTGTGTCGTAAGTGGTGTAAGAATATCAGACCAAGTTTAAGTTGTTGACCCACCCACAAATTCTTATGTGAAGAAAACAGAGTACATATTATTATCTTGAGTCCTTTGTGGGTTTTAATCCATATCAATGGCTGTGTTTTTTCTTTTCAATTTGTTTGGCTCATGTGGTTGACACAGATGCTAGAAATTAATTTTTAAGTGTTATGTATAAGTTCTTCAACTGATGCTGCTATGATTATTTAACACTACTCATTCTTCAACTTCATGTTATTCAGGTATTGCTTGGTCTTTCGGGGGTTTTACTTGTTATGCTGTCTGTCCTTGGATCTGTTGGATTTTTCAGTGCTATTGGAGTAAAATCTACACTAATCATAATGGAAGTCATACCTTTTCTAGTTTTAGCTGTAAGTCTTTCTTTTCTTATCAGTGCCGATTAGCTTTTATGGATTGTTGTGAGGTACTATGTCTTTCTAACCTAGTTTGCAAGTTGGTTGGGCTAACAATATTATAATTTCAAGCTTCTTTGTTGTCCAATCTTTTTGTTTCCTTAAAGTTTTATATTAATCTTATGGAAAGCATCATTTTGATGGACTTTTGTGAATGACATTCATACAATAAAGTGACATTATAAGAGTGAAACCAAATGTGGCACATAAGGTAACTAGCTCATGTTCGTCAGTTTGTGGATGATTTAAGAAAAATGTCATTTTCACTTTCAAATGTTAAAGGATACTATCAAATATTCCATCTTTGGTTCTCAAACTCAAGTAATTAAATCAACATTCTATTTTTGCAAGAAAGATGAATGCATTTTTATCTAGGAGTTCATTGGAACAGCATCGTCATGCTCAATGGATTGAAAGGTGGTTGGTTTGCTCAACTATCTTACAGTTACACATGCTGGCTTTATCTTCTCAGTCAGTGTAGTCAGCCGGTTCTTCTCTTTGAAAGTTGAACCACTCATTGTGAAACTATTATGCATATTTCAAGATATCTCAAAGGTGCTTCAGGGTGTGGCATATTGTATGGTGACCATGATGGCCGTGATATAGAAGGCTTCTAATGCAGATTGGGCTTTGTCTCTCTGATAAAATGGCCTTCTATTGAAGATGTCTTCATCAAAGCACTCAGTTGGAACAGACTGGATATGCTTGAGCTTGAGGGGAGTCCTATGTAGTTGATCTAATTCATTAGTATACATACATGTACAGGGAGTCTAACTAAAATGCGATAGAGAATTTCACACATACATTCTCCTCTCTTGTTTTTTTGCTCTTTTCTCCTGATATTCTTTAACCAGACCCAAACTCCAGAGGAGGGCTTTTGTTTAAGGGGGTGATGAGATAAAATTATTCTTGGGTCTGCATCTAACAGTTTTTTTTTATTATTTATTATTATTACTATTTGGTAAATAGCAGTTGGTCTTTGACAGTGCTAATACTGGTAGGATTTGTTTTCTTACACTAGGCCTTTTCCTTCTTTGTTTTGCGCCACTTTCACTTAATGTTATAGTCCCATTGAGCTGAAATTATGCATAGTCATCCACTGATGCTGCTTGAGCCATCTAATACGTGCCTTTTCAATGTGTTGTTTGAATGACTTTCTTCAAGTAGTGAATTTTCACTGTTTTTCTTGTATTTCAACTTTGATCAGGTTGGTGTATATAGATGCTGCATAATAGACCTGTGAAACGGCAAATATCAGATTTACCAATAGAGGAACAAATAAGTAATGCAATGGGGGAAGTTGGACCTTCTAACATTGGCCAGCTTAAGCTGGAGATATAGCATATGCAGTAGGTTCATTCGTTTCTATGCCAGCATGACTTGGTGAGAACATCTTGCAGGTCATTTAATTGGACGCGTGGAGATAATATCCAACTTCTTTAAAAAGTGGTTTCAAGATTAGTTTTTCTTCATGTTGCATGACTCATGTTTGTTTATGTTTCTGTAGCTTTGGCAGTCCTTCTGGATTTTTCTACAAATTACTGCTTTTGTTGCTTTGGTTACATTAGACTTTTTGAGAGCCAAGGATAGCAGAATCGATTGCTTTCCTTGCAAAAGGCGAATTCATCCTCTATGGAGGAGATGAGGTACATGCAAGCTATGGCACTCATGGATACTTTGGGATTTTTCAGAGGAAAACCATTTCTACACCTTTATCTTATCTTCATTAAGGTAGTTGGTTTTTGACATATATTGGGGCCTCTACCATTTGTTGTTCAATAATTTAGGAATTGACTAACCACATTCTCGAAAGAAATTGGATTTCAACATTAATAGTTCAATTTCCCAACAATTTCAATAATGATTTGGCTCAATATTTTTAGGAGCTACATTAATCCATAGGTTATCTGTGTTTTACATAAGCTTGTTTAGAATGTAACAATATTTCTTGTGAATAACTATTCCATCATATTGTAATTCAATGTAGGAAGTAGAGGAAAGAGATGGTCTGAAGATATTGAAGGTAAAGTTATATTTTATTCATGGGTTGATTTTGTGTAAATAAGAAAAAGATTTTATTGTGCGACCCATGTTTTATGAATTCAATTTGTGTTGTTTTCTTATTCAAATTGGTTACCATTTGCAAAAATTCCTCAAGTTAACAGCTTAAACCTTGATTTTCTTCTGTTCTTAAATAATTAATAACCTGCAACAATTTAGGAGGTTCACGCACCATTTCTTGGATTATGGGGAGTTAAAGTCTTGGTCATTGCCATTTTTGTTGCATTTACCTTAGCAGGCATTGTAAGTTGCTTGGGAAATGAGCAAATATCAACCTCCAATTTATAGATCTTTTTGGATCCTGTAATTTTCCTCATTTTTATTTTTATTTTTTTGTTTTGATAGGCATTATGCATAAGGATTGAACCTGGTCTCGAGCAACAGATTGCTCTTCCATCAATCATCCTATCTTCAGGTTTAAGTTTTTAATCCTCTTCCGATGTACACAGTTCCATTCTGCATTAGCTGGCACCTCACTTTCACCATTTTATTCTGTTTCCAGGGTTATTTTAGTAACATTTCGAATACCAATGGGACCACCACTATATTTTGTTGTAAAGGATTACAATTACAGGTTGACTGATTTTAGTATTCTAGTTGTACTTGTCTCTTTATTCATTGATGTCATTGCTTTTTTAAGAACACAATTCAATGTTGTCATTTACAAACTGAAATGATTCCTTACGGATGCAACCAAAGATGAATAATAGAAACAGAAATATAATTAATGGAAACAAATTATGCATATCATTATTTTCCTCCAATGTGCTACCATGTGAAAGATCTCTTATTGATGTTTAAGTTAAGATCATTATCTTTTTCTTCAACTGTTTTCCTGCGATTCTCTTATGCAGTTTGGAATCCAAACATACAAATCAGCTATGCTCCATTAGCCATTGTGATTCAAATTCTTTGTTGAATGAGGTAATGCAATGGTCAAGTACTTACATCAATGGTTGCTTTCTAACAACCGTTTAATTTCATTGACTTTCATATTTTATTTAAGGGAAACATGTCAAGATTTAACTGTTAGTGCCCATTTGGCGCCTGGAATTGAGTATGGAATTGGAGTTTGGAATTGAAATTAGACCACCCAATTCCAAATTTTATATTGTTAGCCCTTCTAGAATTTGAATCATAATTCCATATAACAATTCCATAGAATTGAAAAGTAACTAGCCTAAGTCTTTTCCAATTTCTAACTCATACCTTAAAACTTGCTAATTCCATATATTATAATTTTTATACCACCTCTCATCACTCACCATAAGTGATTGATTGCCCTCTATTGGTGGCTGACCGCCGCCACCGAAGACTGCCCGCGGTCGCCTGCAACCTGCCCGGTCGCGAACGCCCCTGTCGGTCACGACTACCTACCACCATGTCCTACTACCCATTGTTGGTTGTTCACCTGTTGCTAACTTAATATAGTGGAAATATTTTGAAGTTACAGATCACATATCCAACCAATAGAAATGGAGTTAAATTTAGAATTTTAGTTCTGGATTCTAATTCTTTGTAAGAATCAAACATAAAATTTAAAATTTTTAGCTACTTCCAATTGTAACAAAATTGGATTCCAAGTCTAGGATTGAAATTGAATTTAAAATTCTGAACTTCAATTCAATTAATTGAACTTGATTCTAGTTTTAGTGTATTGGGAAATAGAGAGAGAAAGTCATATGAGGAATCCGTGTCTTAACTACAAAATGGAGAGATAATATATAGACACTGTAATAAGTACACAATAATTATAAATATATATTTTCCCTAATTATAGATATATTCCTAATTAGAATTAGATATTTACAGGTTCTAACACTCCCCTCAAGCTGGGGCATGTAGATCATATGCACCTAGCTTGTTACATAGGTAACTTATTTTAGGACTTCTCAATGATTTGGTGAGAACATCTACCAGTTGATCATTTGAATTGACGAAACTTATAGTGATGTCTCCAAATAGAATCTTCTCTCTAATGAAGTGACAATCAACTTCAATGTATTTGGTCCTCTCATGAAAAATTGGATTTGAGGCAATACGTAAAGTAGCTTGATTGTCACAAACAAGTGTCATGTGTCCCCAAATCGAAATTCTTTGAGGAGTTGCTTAAGCCAAATAAGCTCACATGTGGTTGAGTCCATGGTGCGGTACTCTGCCTTGGCACTAGATCTCAACTAGAGTTATTCTTACTCTTCTAGGATATGAGATTGTCTCCAATGAGTATAGGATCCGGAAGTGAAATGCCTATCAGAAGGGATCCTACCCAATCAGGATACCCAACTAGCTCGGTATGCCCCTTATCTTCGTAAATAAGGCCCTTCTTGGTGCTCCTTTGACATACTTCAAAATTCGTATCACAGCATCCGTAGGTTTCACATGGAGAGTTTAGGAATTGACTAACCATAATTACTGCGAAAGAAATGTCTGGAGGAGTAAATATAAGATACTTCAATTTCCCAACTAATCTTCTATGTCTCCCAAGGTCAGAAAGTGGCTCCCCTTGATTTGGCAGGAGCTTGACATTAGGGTCCATAGGAGTATCAACAGGTTTGGCAGCAAGTAAACTTGTTTCCTCTAGAATGTCCACAGCATACTTTCTTTGAAAGAGGACTACGCCATCTTTGGACTATGCTACTTCAATGCCCAAGAAGTATCTGAGTTTGCCAAGATCTTTGGTCTGGAAGTGATTGCATAGGTGCTGTTGATCTGTGCTATGCCATGACTATCATTCCTTATAATGACAATGTCATCAACATACATAACTAGGTAGATGCAACTTTTCTGAGTATGATAATAAAACAAGGAATGGTCAGCTTCACTTCGAATCATACTAAACTGCTAAACCACAGTGGAGAACCTGCCAAACCAAGCCCTACAAGACGCTTAAGACCATATAGTGATTTATGAAGACGACAGACAAGACCAGGAAACTCTCCCTGAGCAACAAACGAGGAAGTTGCTCCATATAAACCTCTTCCTCAAGATCACCGTGGAGGAAGGCATTCTTGATATCCAACTGATGAAAGGCCAACGACGCATAGCAGCCATAGAGAGAAACAAATGAACAAAAGTCATCTTGGTAACAAAGGAGAAAGTATCACCATAATCCAAACCAAATATCTGATTTTACCCTTTGGCAACAAGACGGGCCTTAAAACGATCAATTTGGCCATTAAGACCCACCTTAACCATAAAAATCCATCAAGGCCCGACGATGACAGGTTGAAGGGACGGCGTAGGGTTAGGGACAAGGGGTGGCAAAGGCATAGGGATGGTGGGAAGCGGGAGTTTCTCAAAAGCGGAAGAGGGGAATGGTTAGATGGCTCAAAGAAGGGAACAATGTCAAAAAAGGTAACATCCATGGAGATAAAGTAACGTTGGAGAGTAGGAGAAAAACACTAAAAACCTTTTTGAGACATAGTGTAACTAAGAAAAACACATTTAAGTGAATGTGCAGAAAGTTTGTGAAGACCAGGAGTGAAGTTGTGAACAAAAACAAGTCGACCCAAAAATGTGTGGGGAAAGGAATGCAAAGGGTCATGGGGAAATAAGATGGAGAGGGAACCTGGTTACCCAAAACAAGGGACGGCATGCGATAAATTAAATAACATGCAGTTAAAACAACGTTCCCCAAAAACGAAAAGGTACATGACTATGAAGAATAAGAGTACGTGTTGTTTCAATGAGATGACGGTTCTTGTGCTTAGCAATCCCATTCTATTGAGATGTATGAGCATAGAACGTTGGTGAAGAATGCCATGAGACGCTAAAAATTGTTGAAAATCATGAGACAAATATTCTTTTGCATTATTACTACGTAAAGTGCGAATAGGAACACCAAAATGGGTTTTTATTTCTTGATAAAAATTGTTAGAAATAGAAAACAACTCAGGCATGTTTTTCAATAAAAAGAATCAAGTACAACGAGAATAGTCATCAATAAACATAACAAAATAACGAAATCCTAAACTAGACACTGTTCGACTAGGCCCCAAATATCCAAATGAATTAAAGAAAAGGAGACGTAGCTCGACTACTAACACTATCAGGAAAATGACTCCACGTGTGTTTCAGAGTGACATGATTCACAAGGCAAACTAGATAGTTTGGACAGGCTAGGCACCATGCATTGAAAGTTGGCAAGGCTAGGATGACCCAACTAGGAGTGGAGGGTGAGAGGATCAGAGAGGGAGCAAACACTTGACGGGTGACAGAGCCAGGTAAGGCCACGAGACTCATCCTGCCAATCATCCATCCGTGTTCCTTCTGAGTAAACAGAATCTTCAGTGAATGAAATGATACACTTAAGGGCTTTAGTTAATCGATAAAAAGAGAGAGGTTGAATGAAGAACAGGAATATAAAGAACAGATCAACATAAAGGTAGGGGATAGGCAGTGCCTACCTCCTTGAACTGTATGAGAGAATCGTTGGCTAAAGTGATAGTGGGTAAATACCAGAAGTAGAAAGTGTGGAAAATAAAGCTTTAGTCCTGGATATATGATTAGTGGCGGTGGAATCAAGAACCCAAGGACCCAATGAGGCCGAATGAGAGAGACAAGCAAAAGAATTACTAGTGTGTGCAACAGAGGCAATGGAACTAAGTTCTAACGTTGCTCAAACCACTTCAAAAAACTAGCATAGTCAATTGGAGATGGCTGAGTGGGAGCGAGTTCAGGTGGCAGGAACATGGCCTGGACAACATTAACAGTGGGCACGCAAGTGAGGATGCAAACTGTACAGTGATCAATGGCGTAGCCTAACTTATGACAGTGATCACACTTGGGTGAGACTTTTGAACGGCACGACTAGTACTTTGCGTGACAAGGGCAAAGGTATAACCGAGGAAGGAGGAGCAACTCAATGGGTGGTTTGACGGGAACTTGAAGTAGAGAGGTAGACAACATGGAGAGAGTAGGCACAGTTGGTGATCCCAAAAGCTCGTCACGGTTAGCAGAGCTCAGAAGTAAACCATAAAGGGCCATGAGCATAAAGAAAAAGCTACGTTGCTCTAACTCCTTTGCCAGGGTATAGGAGGAGTTCATTGAAATCATGGAGAGCGCCATAAATCTTACCCAAATAAGATGACATAGAACCATCAAGCTGGCAAGGAGCAATGACACTCATGAGATCTTGACAAACATGATAAAGACGTTGAGTGTCATTGGTGACGAGGGCTTCGCGCCTAAGATTCACAAGTGACATGAGCCCAAAAGATCTGTTTGATGGAAAGAGCAATGGTGGACTTGAGAATGCTACACAGCTGGACATCAATCTTAACCCGCGTGGGCGCTTAGCCACGAGATGTCAACAGCCTTCTTGGTGAGATGGGGGGCATAGCCCTCCTCGTCAGCCAAAGTTTGATATTTGATGCCCAAGTATCATAATTGTTGCCATCAAGCTTGTTAGTGGAAAGAAGCACACTGACGTAACTAGTGAACGCTAGAGGCTCGGTTTCGGAACACCCTTATTTTAAGAAGGAAGAGTCTCTGGCAGCCATGGTTCACAAAAGTTTAAGGGCAAAAGCAGTATTTTCAAAATACGATGTCTGCAAAGTGCATGGTTGGTGAAATGGTGGGTAGATCCTGAAAGGGCAAAGCGTCACGAGTGCGGCGGTGGTGGAGGTTGTTGGAATAGTCGCCTGACGCGCCTTCACGCGCAACTAAAGCGGTTGTGGGTGAAGGTCCTGCGAAGGCGGGTGGCGCCTAGCGGCCCGTAAACGTCGTGGACGGAACACTGTGGTTTGGCCGTGCAAGGAGAGGTGATACTAGGGGTGGGGTCAGGTCAGATTCCCGAAAACTCGACGGTGGAGAAGGGCGGCCGAAGGTAGTGAGGCTGTTGGAAGTGTTGAGCACAGCAAGGAAAAGGCCGGCAACTGGAAGGAGGACACGGTGGTTGAAAAAAAAATTTCACTGAGTGTGGATCCCCCTAAGCATGGATTAGGGTTTCTTTTCTCACTTAGGCTCTAGATACCATGTTGAGAAGAGAGAAAGAGAGTCATATGAGGAATCTGTGTGTCTCAATTACACAATGAAGAGATAAAATATAGACACTATGCAATAAATACACAATAATTACAAATATATATTTTCCATAATTACAGGTATGATATTCCTAATTACATATATTTACAGATTCTAACATAGTGAAAGACCAAATACCACCCTTAGTACAGATTGTATTGTAGACTTGTATATAAATACTCATATCTTCCTGTTGTTTGTGAAACTGAGAAGATCTTGTTGAATGGTTAGCTTTAGATGTCTTCATCCATATATTTTTATCTTGAAGTATATGAATGGATCATCATGTCTTGCTTTATGACACTACAGATATCCAGGGCATCATTGGTGCCAAAGTCAAGCTACATTGCCAAACCAGCTGCCTCATGGCTTGATGATTTCCTTGTATGGATATCACCTGAAGCTTTTAGTTGTTGTCGCAAATTCATAAATGGCTCTTATTGTCCACCTGATGATCAGGTATATGCTTCTTTATATGTTCTTGGTTAAATTTTCTGTGCACCTTGGTTGATTTGTCTCCGTGTTTTGAACACGTATGTTCATGCACATGGTATACATATGTGCTTTGCTATGTTATGATTTCTTTTTCCTTTCTGGTCTAATTCTGTCTACTACAATTAGTTGCATGATTAATCTAATTAGATATTGCTCTCTGTACCATCATATATCTTTAACAATAGTTAATGTTCGTCTTTCTTCAGCCACCTTGCTGTTTCCCAGATGAAGGATCGTGTGGGTTGGGTGGAGTGTGCAAAGACTGTACAACAGTAATATACTTTTCTGTACAAGTGTCTTATTTATGATATAGGAGGCTACTTTCCCAAAAGATTTTTGACTGTAAATAGAAATGTTGCATGAGCAAAAGGACTAACACTTTTGGTTAATCCCTAGTGTTTCCGCCACTCGGATTTGGTTAATGATCGTCCATCTACAGCACAGTTCAGAGAGAAGCTTCCCTGGTTTCTTGATGCACTGCCATCGGCTGATTGTGCAAAGGGTGGTCATGGGGCTTACACCAACAGTGTAGATCTGAAAGGTTTTAGTGAAATATTCACTCCCTCTTATTGAATGGATAAAACTTATATTCTGTTTCTTATGTATTTGCTGTAAGATTCTCCGTTTAAGTTTTCACATATATACATATTTTAATACTCAATGATGCTGATGTTGATGCTATTTAACGACCCCTCCATCATATCATTCTTTATTGTTTTTTTCTCCCTTTTTCTTCATCCTTGCCTTCCCTTCTCTTAGTCGTTGAATCTCGTCATGTGGCTAGCCCATGCAATGCTTCCAACTATTCTATAACTACGTCACCCTCTCATGATCTCATCTTCAACAGTTTATTTTCACTGGTGGTCGAGACAAGGAGACCATTGGATATCCTTTACAATGAATATAGGGCTTTGAGAGGAAAAAAAAATGTAAATAAAAAACATACATGTGTCTCTTACAATAAACAAAAAAGTGTATAACAACCATATAAGGAGCTTTATGTAGGTTCTGTCCTTTCTGAAATCTTATACTTTTCACATGTATCAGATTATTATCATTCTCAAATTTAAAATTCTGATACAAAGATTTTGCTTATATCTGACTTTCAGACTATCAGGGTGGTGTCATCCAAGCTTCAGAGTTTCGTACTTATCACACACCACTTAATAGACAAGTATGCAGTGTGATAAGTGATAATCTTTTTTTCCAGGCTTCAGCATGATTTCTTTCATAGATTTCTTGGTTTGATTGATCTAACTGTAATCTCATTAGGGTGACTATGTTAATGCAATACGAGCTGCAAGGGAGTTTTCCTCAAGAATTTCTGCTTCTTTAAAGGTTGGGGCTTCAATTGCTTCAAGCATTTTTACCCATGTTGTTTTAGCTTTCAGGATTTAAGGATCATAGGGAATATAGTCTTCTTATAAATAGCTTGGAAATGGGTTTTTTGTCTTCATTAATTATGTTTATTTTATATTGTAACTGCATTTATAGACCTTTTCGAAGGTCGATTAAGTTCTTTATATTTTTGTGACTAAAACCCCAAATTTGTTCTTGACTAATATTCCAGGGGACAAATTAGTCCTCCATGCTTAAAAGCTGTTGGTCCTGACCTTTCAGGAAAGGAAAATGTTAGTCCCTCTATTAACTCATGATTTCAACACTTTACAAAGAAGCATATTTGATCCGTTAAATTGATGATATGATTCCATTAAACTCCATGATTGCGTTAAACGGCATAGTTTCGCTTGAGATGTGTGAAAATGAAAAAGGAATTAGAGAATGGGGGAGGTTAGGGTTTGAGGATGTATAAGCTTGGTTAATGAAAAAGAAGATCAAAACATGGTCATTTTGGTGGCAGATATTAGTAATATATCACTATGGAGCTTAACGAGTCAGATCAGCAACTTAACAACCCACATGTGCTTATCCGTTAAGTGTTGGAATGATGAGTTAACAGAGGGACCAATATGTCCCCTTTTGTGAAATGTGAGGAGTCACGAAGGTTTTAAGTTCTGGACTAATTTATCCCCTACAATATTGGCCAGGGACAAATTTGAGCTTTTAGTCTATTTTTATTGACATTATGTTATTTTTTATTTTCACCAACAACAACTAAGCCTTTCTCCACTAGATATTGTTGGCTACATGGATCAAACGACACCGTTGTATCCTATCATAAATCGTGTCCAATATTTATGTTTGCTTTCACCAATCTTTTTTGTTTTTTTATTTAAATGTTGGCTTATTTTCTTTTGAGCTTTGAGTCTCAAGTTGTATGCCTGAATGCTGCTTTGTTGATGCTGACAAAATTGTTGGTGGTATGATCATGGGTCTACTTTCCATTTCCGTGTCCTTGAAGTATTTTTATTGGCTAAAACTGGACCTTGGTGTCCAACATTGTTTTTTCTTTTGTGGATTTCCATTTCGTGCTGACTAAACTTCTCTTATGCAGATGGATATATTTCCATACTCTGTGTTTTATATCTTCTTTGAACAATACCTCGATATATGGAAGATAGCATTGATCAACATTACCATAGCACTAGGTTGGTATTCCAAAACAGTATAACAAATACATGCACAAGGGATGGCATACTCATATGTCAACTCTATGTTCTGTTTCCCCTTTGTTACTTGCGTGTGTGTCTCTGAAGTTTTAATATCAGGTATGTCTTTTTGTAATAAAATTCTTTTGTAATTAAATAATGTTGATGATATAACAGGTGCTGTTTTTGTCGTTTGTCTGGTCATCACATCCAGGTATAAAATCTATTTAAACTTAAGTCTTGTGTGTTTACAGTATAATTGAAAACCTGATCATTTCTTTTCAGGATTTTGTATAATCATATTTCTTTTCTGTTTGCACCCAATGCAGCTTGTGGAGTTCAGCAATCATATTACTTGTTCTGGTCATGATAATCTTGGACCTCATGGTATCATTTATCTTTAATATTGTGAATATTGTAAAACTCAATCACACTTTCAATTTTATTGTCAGTTAATACCTCTTACATACAAAAGAAACTTTTTACCTTTGCTGACTCCTGCAGGGTGTAATGGCAGTTCTGGGCATTAAGCTAAATGCAGTTTCTGTTGTAAACCTTATTATGTCAATAGGGATTGCAGTTGAGTTCTGTGTGCATATAGCACATGCATTCATGGTTAGTCTAATCCTCTGTTGTTTTATAAATTGATGAGTCTTCCCCATTAGGTATGACAAAGAGGAAATAGTAATGTGTCAAGGTGGCACTTTTTAATTTCCTACTTGTTCACTATGTAAATGGTGTTATGGAACTACTATGGCATGTAAAATTAAACCTGCTTTGTCGCCATGGAGAATTTTAATGCTTTGGTGAATTTTGTAGACCTGTTTGCAATTGAACCAGTTGCCTATTGGTGAATAAGCAGTATGCAAATTTGTTAATGATCTTATACCACTTCTGTTTATACAGGTAAGTGCAGGGGATAGGAGCCAACGAGCAAAGACAGCATTGTGTACCATGGGGGCCTCTGTATTCAGGTTGGCTATATGTATTGTTGTATATTGAAATGTGGCGACCTTTATACCTTGAACTGAGTGTAGCGCCTATGTTTTACACATATTCAAGCACACAAATGTAAGGTGAATCATGAGATATTATCAAGTTGATAATGGATGCCAAATTTCAAACAAACTAGTCAGCACTAAGTCACAATGAAAACATCCATGCTTTTATATTTTAGATACCTTATCATCTGTTAATCTTAATAACTTTTTTTGATAATTTAATCTTATCCCCTCCCTTTCAAAATATCTGTCAACTTTTAGACAACTTCACATTCTAATATAGTATTTATTTATTTTTCTAGTAGTACTCCTAAGTAATTTCACTCACTAACTATTAGTTTTCCAAAATCATTTTATTTAATAGGGGTATAGTAGTTCATTCACTATATTTTACTTCATTCCTAATATATTTATCATCTTTTTTAATACTTGTGCTTGTCCAAAAGTGACATATTTTGAAAGGGAAGGAGTAATAAATCCTACTACAACAATAACTAAACCTTGTCCCACTAGGTGCGGTAAGCTAAACGATTCAGCGGCTCACGTGCTCTACCATAGGTCACATTTTATGTCTAAACAATTAACATTTAAATCTCTTTTAATGGTTTCACCTATATCTTTCTAAGTCTCCCTCTACCTCTAGCTATATGACTACCCTCCATTTAATCCACTCTTCTTACTAGGGTCTCTATAGGTCTCTTTCACATATGCCTAAGCCACATAAGGCAATATTCTACTATTTTTTCTACAATAGGCATTACCCTAACTCTCCAGATGCATGCATTTCTAATCTTGTCCTATCTAGTGTGTCCACTCATCTTTCGCAACATCCTTATATTTGCAACATTTAGCTTATTTTCTTGTTGACTTTACCGCCCAACATTTAGTTACAACCCAAAAGCTTTGATGGTACCTTTTTATTACAAATAATACCCGAGCATTCCTCCACTTTGACCTCTCAGCTTGAATTCTAGTTTACGTCTCTTGGTTTTTCTTCATCATTTTGGATAATGGAATCAAGATACTTAAATCTTGTGACTAGTGGTATGGTATTGTTTCTCATTTTCAGTTCTAAGTTAAAATTTGTGTGTCTCTTGCCAAACTTGTACTCCTTATACTCTATCTTGCTTCTACTTATGCGAAAACTACGTGCTTCCAAAGCTTACATCAACTACTCTAACTTCTCATTTATTTCTTTCTTGATTCTCCTACTATGACTATTTCATTCTGTAAAAAGCATATACATAACACATGGTCTTAAATATGTTTAGTAAGCACGTCCAAAGCCATGGCTGTGTTAATCTTAATGAATACTAATAGTAAGAATTGTTTAATTAACCAGAAATGTTATACTCATGATCTCCATGATGTCAAAAATTTTATCTTATAAAATGCTGTTTAGCAGTGAATCTTTGATGTTACTCTTGCTATCTTGTCAAAGAATTGACACGTCTAAACCATCTTTTGATTTTAATGGTTGTTGAGTTGTTTCTATCTACCTGCACCATGAATTTGTTGACACTTGTCTTCTGCATTATTTTAACTTGGTTTGGCAGTGGAATCACACTTACAAAATTAGTCGGAGTTCTTGTGCTCTGCTTCTCAACGTCAGAAATATTTGTGGTATGTGATATCACCCTTGGCCCGTGACACTTGTATTTGCTCAAGGAATATTTAAGTAACTTTCTGGTCTTTGCAGGTTTATTACTTCCAGATGTATTTGGCCTTGGTTATCATTGGCTTTTTGCATGGTCTCGTGTTTCTACCAGTAAGTCGGTGGAGTTTGATGTTGATCTATAAATAATTGTAGCCCTTTGTTAACTTCATAGTTCATACCGTGTTTTACTCCTTTGCCATTTTGTGATGTTTATTGGTCACATTTGGCATTGGATTTGGCAATGTGTTCCTGCCTTTGTTTTGCTGGATTATGAGAATGGGAGTAATTAATGTTTTTTTCCTAATTAATTGTGACATGCCTTACATGTGACATAGTCATTAATATATAAAATAGTCAATGGGGCTCAGTTTAGCTTGTTAGAATTAGGGTACTTGTAAGGCTCAGGTTTCAACTTCCACTGGCAGCAATGCTCCTGATTTGGCAATCCGTAAGTGCAAATGGAAGATCTATGCGCAGAACCTAGAATAGGATAACACTACTCCCCCTAAACGTTTTTGTGCCCAAAAAAGGATATACAATCATTAATTGTGAAATTTCTCACATTTCTTGCTCTTCTTTCAGGTGGTGTTGAGCTTATTTGGTCCTCCAACAAGATATACAGTCATCAAGGAGCAGCAAGAGGACTAGTCTTCTGCCTCGTCATAAGTCAAACAATTTCCAGAGGGATGAAGTTAGATTCTAACTAGTTTACTTCGGGCTGGCCACTTATTTAACGAACAAGAAAATTCGATGACTTTTGAGGATTAATGTTATCTTTCCTTCCAGACTTTTAGATTGAGAAATCTAAAGTTAGAAGCTTGTATGTCCGAACATGGTCTTGGAGAAATATTGCACCGAGATTTACTAATTTCTAATTTCATGCTAGATATGATCATCCCAGTTAATAACATGTGTATGATCCCAAGATCACACTGTTTATTGTAATTTACTATCGTCGTCATTCTTAAACTATGTGACGGTAAGGGTAGGCATGGAGAGCTGGAATAATAGAATGGAACGTTCACTACATGCAGATAATAAAGTTGGGATTAGCATGATACTGAATAAGTGAATCATTCTTATTGATCAACAAAGTTATCACTGTAAGAAAGAAAGGCATGGAACCTGGAAGTACAAGTGCGCTGCAAATAGAAGAATCAAACAACTAATCGTATGCAAATTTACTTTAGTTTCGTTTTTTGTTACAGTAAATTAATTTTACTCGAAGATTGAAATTAGCATATTGTAAAATGTCAGAAGTTAGAATATAATATATTCGGCAGTGATTCTGTTGTGTATTGCCTCCAATTCGGTTTATGAAAAGTTTAGGGTGAAAAAGTTCTCATTCCAAGGTCAGCATATGCTTCAAGGAGGTAAAAAGTTTAGGCCCAAAAACAGAAGGTAAAAAGTGATGCTATAAGATGATTTATCAATCAAAGTCCACCGGTAAGAATGGTGTTTGTACAGTGATTCATTCCTATAATACGTCTTCTTATTTTTAATAATCAATTCTACAATCTAAAAATCAAATGGTCACTAAACTTCGTCTAAATACAAATGGTACTGAACTAGGAAGGAACCGAACAGATAATTCAGTAATAGGTAATGTTATTTCAATATCCCAAAAATAAATTTTCATGGATATCCAATTAAACTTAAAGGTGAAAAATTAAAATTTATATTTTTAAGTAGAGGCCATATAAACTTTAAAGGTATTAGGTTGGGTGTTAACATGGTGTCTAAGATGTGAGTGATTAAAAATATAGTTCCCTTAATGAACCTAGTCCCTTTCGGCACGTTGCCAACATTGTTTCAGGGAGAGCGGTGTTGCCCGTTTTCTTTCTTTGTTTTTTATTTATTTATTGTTCAGGAATGAGGAGGTGTCTGCGGTCAGTTGCATGATTATTATCCCTTGGAGGTCTAAAATCCACGGAAGTGGGCATTATACATATCTTTTTCAACAAAATCTTCTTTATACATCCGGCCATGGATGGAACCCATAACATGATCTTTAAGGGATTCAGTTGCCGGTTTTCTTTCTACTAGACAGTAATTGTGTGCACTGAAAAAGAAATTAAGATCAATCTAGAGAGACAACTTAGGAATTATCTCATGTTGGACTACCTAGTTGGGAAGCGATTCTTAATATTGTTATTTAAAATTTCTTGTATCTACACTGGAGTAATAAAGAGGCCTTTTGAAGCAGGATCTGTGAATAAAGATTAGGTAGTATTAAGCATTTCAAGCAAGGCTTATTATCTTTTGTATCTAATGAACACAGCTTTGACTTCTCATAGCTCTAAACATCTTCAGGTAGCCGCTAACTCTGACAAGTAAAACCAGAAAACGTATATGGCTGCCTTGTGTGCTTTGGATCTTACACAGTCACACGCACACACTTTAAAGTTTAAAGCTAAAGAAAACCATATCTGACTATATGAGTGGTGTTTGTTAATTAGGATGGGCTGTTGGTGCTGCCAAAGGTATTTGGTAGGTTGAGAGGCGAAGACTGAAAGAGGGAGAGCCTAATGGTGCGGCTCTGAGATGATCGATGTATGTCCTTACACTCCTCAAGATCTGCATCGCATGCTAAGAGAACCCACTCCCCATCGTCATCCAAATACTTGATGTCCATGTTGCTGATATCGTTTAGATTGAAGCGCCTTGCAATCTCAAGCTGCAAATCTCTGATCCCCCAGTTTGGTTGCAAGCTGAATCGGATCTTTCATCCACAAAAGTAGCTTTGACCCTGAAAGCACCCCCGTCTCGCGAGTTCCAGGCAGACAAGGGAGGTTGAGAGTGGGTAGCCTTGGAGCGGGTGGTGGTGAAATGCTTTGTGTCCTGATCTTGGAGTTGGATTATTGATGCTGATGATGCATGCTGCAACTCTGCCTCAGCACTGTGAGCTGATCTATTGAGCAGTGATGCTGCATCACAGCTCTCTTGCGTCATTATAACATCTCCTCCTCCTCCGGACATTGTGTTCATCATCACAGTGGAAGCCAGCTGGTTTCCTGCACTTGCACCAAAAGTAGTCTGGCTGCATGCAGATGGTGGGGATTTTAAGGTATTGGCTGCAGCTGCTCCTCCATCTCCATTGCCATTACCATAAAAGCTGCCGCCAATAATATTGTGCACTGCTTTCTTGGATGATTGATCGGATCGCCCACAATCTGCGGAGCTCAACTCCGGGAAGCTGGCGTAGAAGGAGCCAATCTGAATGGCACCCTCTGCGCCCTGCACTGAATCGATCACCAGCTGAAGTTTCTTCAATGAGTGCCCTACCTTCTTTATTTTCCTCGATGGCCACCTCGTTATCCCATGCTGCCTGCATATCCTTTTCAGAGTTGTCGGGCACACTGCATTCACATCAAACAAACAAAATTAAAATGTATGACATGAGAGAAATTATATTTATTAATTATACGCCTAGGTTCTATTTGGACATGAGAATCAATCAATATATCAACAAATGAGGACTTGGGTGACAAGTACAAACGATGAATTCTTTCACCAAATTTATCATCAATAATAATGTATCTAAAATTCACAATTCTTCACCTTTAACTTCTGTATATATAGTTCCTCACATTTGTAATATTTAGACACGTTCCCATATCTTTAGATGGTGCATATACTAAAAGAGATGTTCAAATCATAATACTTATGCGTGAATGATCACGCAACTAATTATAAGTAGCCAAGGATTATATAATAGTTAAAATTCTACTAATAAATCAATGAACTGGTAGTGGTAATAGTAGTAATTAACTAGCTATATATATATAGTTGAAGTGAGGATTATCTATCTGATCTTACCGCCAATGCTCTTAGCAGCATCTTTTAGGCTTCCCGCAAAGTACTGTCGAAGGACGGGCAAGCTGATAGTCTTCTCAGCCTTGGTTCGTCTCTTGTCGCCAGACTTTCTGCCACCCGAAGCCGACGACGAGCGGCGCCCGCCAAATGCATAACACTCTTCACCGCCTCCACCCTCCGCACTTGCCCTGGACCCTGACCCCGACCCTGACACTGAACTCTGCTCAATCTCGATGTGCTCGAAATCCGAAAAGACCTGCCCGTGCTCCTTGGTGGTGTCCCAGTTGGTGGTCACCTTGAACTCCCTTTGGGCTCTTCCAGCTGGTACTCCAGCGACACGCACACGCCTTTCCCCTTCTGTTGCACCTGCGCCTCCATCATGTGCGCAATCCACGACGACGACGACTCCTTCGAACAAGCCTCTTCCATCTGTGGTTGTGGCTGCGAGCTGGGGCATGCAAACAGCAGCTTGTGCTGATCGTCGTGATGATGATGATGGACTTCTTCTCTGTCGTGTGGCGGTGGCGGTACTGGCCACGTGAGCTCGTCCTCCGCGGCAACATGCAGGCTCCGGCAAGCTTGCTGGACCAGCATGGACAGCGAATTGAGCATGTGCTTCTGCTCTTCGCTGTCGTGGCAGTCCTTGGGGAGGAAAAACTCCAACACGAAATCAGCGGAGGAACCGGTGTAGACACTGCGCAGGGGAATGGCCACGGCGGCGTGCAGGCCAAACATCTTTGCATGGTGAGCCAGAGGGTATTCTGCTTTGCTGAACGCAGTTATGTCGATTGCGAAACACGGCTTCGTTGTTGTGAAGGCTGTTCCGACTATCCCTTGCCCCCGGAAGAGGTGGTACTCCGAGCACGCTTCCTGGAAGCCCAGTATGTCTAGGTCGCCCACAAAGCACGCAGAGTCCACGGTGGACACGCAACACGCATCCGGTGATGATGAGGGGCCGCACCCGCATTTTCCTTGTTGGATGCAAGGAGCCCATGTCAGAGCTAAAGGCAAATTGTGCGTCTTGCACACCGACGTCAACACCTCTACAATCTCGTTCAGTGCTGCTTGGTACAACTCATCAAATACCTGATATATAACCAATGATAAGATGATGATCGATAAAATTTAACTTTAATTTTAAAAAGAAAATTATATATTGTATGTGTGTATATATATATGATACATATATCATATGTTGTGTCCTATAGTGAATGATAAAAACTACTTCACCCCAAAGAAAAGAGGTGGATGGCATGAACAAGTGACACTGGAACTATTTTGGTCAAATCCTTCATTTTATTTTGACTATAGTGGAATCTGATGTGGTTGGAAGATTCTGCACTAGAGTGGTTGTGTGAGTGTTTATGGTAGTCATTAACATAACTTTCAGTCTTTTTTTTTAGGGTTAGAAGAGCCTTCTCCTTTCCCCCTTCTTACTCCATTTTCACTTCTTCCCTCCCATTCTTTCTTACCTCACCATGTCAAGTCGGGATCGAAATGCCGCTACCTCCATCCCCACATCTCTGTCCACAATGTGCACTACGCTATTCCGGCACCAGCATACTACCATTATCGCTGCCTCCGTTTGTGATGTGTTAGATTTGGGTGCATGATTTTTCAGCAATTATTTGTAGACCCAAATTCTCAAATGCAATAAAAATCTAGAAAAAGACCCAAACTTCGTGGGACAAATTCATTGTTAAAGAGACCTATGAACTGATTTAAAGGACATGCTATAGTCCCATCAGAAGGTCCGGTATTCTTGATTGATTTATTTAAAGTCCTTCTTAAATAATATAATATAGATCTATTTTTTGGTAGAAAAGAACATCAATTTAAAAGTTTTTTTTTCCTCTCTCTCCTTAGTGGGACTGGGGATGCAATTGAAGTAAGTTGGGGCTCATTGGTAGTCATAAAACGATGAGACTATTCTTCTTGATAAAGGAGAAGAAACCGTGGCATAGATGAGGGAAGAGAGACAAGTAGAACAAACAAAAACAATATTATGGGTGAGGGACTGCAATGGTCCTTAAATTAAAAGTATCATTTTAGAATCTTATTTTCAACTATAAACATATGTAATCTTCTGATTGATCCATCTTTTCCTAGGGCTGAAGTAGTTTTTTCACAATTTACTGTAGAACGCACCATATCATATATGGCACGGCACGGTTAGGGATTGTGTGTGCCTGCAAATCCACATTATATATGTATGCGTACTACGCACCTTTATGGCAGGTGGAATAATGAAGTTCTGGCAGCTTCTAAAATCAACAGCCTGCATGTGACGGGAGAAAGGTGTTTTAATTAATTAGTACTGACGATTATTAATAAGGCATTTGCTAGCTTGAGCACTGAAATGTTAGTTATGAGCAAATTAACCCACTGACTGAATAAAGCACGCATTCTTTTGCCAATTATAGGCTATATATATGTTGTTGTTGGGAATCCTAGAATAGTGCTATATATGAGCAAGGCAATTATTGAGACCAGAAGATAGATTGAAGAAGGTTGGAAAATAAAATAAAGGAAGGTGGAGGTGGCACGAGTATTCTATATTTTTTCCCGATTTTGTATATCTATATAGGGTATAGCTAGCTAGGGTTAGTAATGGCTACCAATCTTTTTGTAATTAATTGTTGGGTTGAGAATGTAACTGGGAGGACTTCAAAAAATAAAGAATTAAGAGTTCAAGAAGAAGAAGAAAACCTCGAGGGCATTGCAAAGATTGTCAAGTTGCGGGCGATAGTTGAAGAAGTGTTGGTTGGCGATGAGAATCTCGAGGACTCCAAGGCATGTCCCAGTTCCGCGTTCGAAGACGGGAAGTGCCAAAGATCCACGAGCATCGTACTGCTGCTGCTGCGCCTGCGCATAATGAACGCGCGGGTAATCATGGCTTCTGAAGAACCGAACGTTGACATTAGGGTTGGCGTTGGGAGTGGGACTCATGGGAAAACCAACCGCCGGCAGCGTCTCATGATCATTGATTCTGTGGTGGTAGTGATCATCGTGATGGAGCCCTCTGCGTGCAGCAGCAGCAGTAGCAGGGGGCACCCATATCTGAATCAGCACATTGGTGTTCTTGGTGTACTCTTTCAAGTACCCCACCGCAACCATTAGCCTCTCTTTCACGGAGGAAGAGGGCCCAGGATTCGCCCTCGGCCCAATCCACCACCTCTTCCCCGCCACAAAACTCTCGTCCGGCATTTCAGAAGCTGGCAACGGCAAGTAGTGCTGTGGAGAAGGGTCTGCGAGGGCGAGGCTGTCACACGATGGGTGCATCAAGTTGTAGGACCCGCCTGCTGTGGTTTCCAGCCAGCAACCTTCTACCAGCAGCTCATCAATGAAATCTCCTTCTGCCATTTCGACTGACTTAAACTCTGACAAGCTCCCAATTAGCGCTGACGAATTGTGCACTAAGCCAGCACCACCGTATTCCATGTCAGGAGTTGCTTCTGGAGTGGGCTACTTGTAATGATCCTATCATTGGTTACATTACATCCATCACATAAACAAGTTATCAATTAGGCCGCCTAATCACAATGAGAGATTATACATGAATCATCAAGTACAAGCTAAGACATACCTTTATTTATTTTGAAGACGATTGTCTGGAATTAACAGCTAGCTAGCTAGCTCCACCGTACGTAGTCAAGATATTATATATATACAAGATGGTTTAAATTTCTCGTTTGAAAGCAAGATTGAGAACGAAAGGGTCGGTGCTCGCTCGATCGCTCTGGCTGGCTTGCTTGTTGACTGGAAAGAAATTAGTACCAAGAGAGGAACGCTACTGCTGTTGATCTCATCTAGCTAGTCAAGTTGCTGAGCCCTGCTGCTCAGTTATATAACATAACATATATGTATATGCTTATTATGAGCAATGCCAGCAGACGAGTATTTAAATTCAAGGACCAGAAACGGAAAATTCCTTGTATTTGGGTAGGACCCACCAGTGTACAAAAGGAAAAGAAAGGAAAGGAAAGGAAAGGAAAGGGAACATCAAGTCTGCCCGTGTCTCCTCTCCCTCGGCTTGGCAAGGCATGTATATACATATATTATTTATATATTTGATCTCTCTCGCTCTCTCTTGCAGTCACCTTACCAGTGCTGTAAATTATATTTATAATAGTATATATATTAAATACCTGCTTCTCGTGTAACAAATTAAACAACGCAGCGCAGGTAGTACTCATGCTGAGAGCAACATGTAAATATCAACTTGATTCCCAGCGGGAAGTAATTGAAAGACAGAAAGAGACAGAAAAGGTATATTATTCTCGTAATGGAATTAAGCTGAGGTACCAAATGCTAGTAGTGACTTTGGGATGTTTGTCTCTGCCTATTAATGTAATGTATGTATGTAATGTAAAGTCTCACCACAAATCAATCTATCTCTATCTATCTAGATACATGTGACCGGCTACATAATATATAGTGGGAGATCATTATGAGAAAGAATCTACAGTAGAATCAATGTGCACTCGTTATGACCAAAACAAAAAGAATATACATAGGTACAAGTAGGCGGGGCCTCGCCTCCTTCAGGCTCCCTCTCCATCCGCCACATGGCGATCCTACAAATATAGTGTAGAAAAATATATAAAAGCAGACTAGGATGTCGAGATCGCGTACACAAGAACGATATCGGCGACAATGATGTCTCTACGATCTATATACATACAAATAATAAAGCATTTATTTAAAATATTCAATTTAGCAAGTACAAGTGGTGGATGGCAACAATATTGTATGTGGGGCTGATTAAGCTATGGCTTTGTGTGATCGGAATTGAGATCTTTTAATGTGATAATTTATTCTAACGTCACAAGTTAAGTCGTGAAAATTGACAAAGATTCTCTGTGTTTCATTGGTGAAGTTTATTGACATTAATAACCACCGCTATGGTGAAAAAAACCTTGAGATTCAAGCTACCTAGCTAGGTGAAAAGGTTGGGCCCCTTGAAAAGGAAAGATAATTACTTTATTTGCTAAGGTTTGTTGATTTAAGATTCTCAGACAACTCATAAAAATCACTTTCAATTTACTTAACAACTGCTAGTTGCACATTTATGTACTATTATAAATTATTTCTTTTCCTTTGATTATAATTTTGTCTTCGAATGTTTTCATTATCATTTAACTAAATTTAAATATTTAAAAGATAAGCTTAAAAATATTATTCACAGCTGTAATTAATTTCAAACTTTTCTTTACTTCTCATAATAATATTACTATTTTTTGAAAATATACAATTATAATACTTTCTCGTCATCAATTACATTTTATTTTTTTCTTTAACTAAAACCAGAGATAATTGAAGAGTACTAACGTCTTTTAAGATGTCACGTTTATTTTCGGAGCTTTTTGGGTTTATATGGTATGGACCCTATGGTCAGTCTCGGGTCTGTCAACCGGCAAGATATTCACCTTTTCCATTGAAGCCAAGTGTTCTCATGGTGGCAATCTAGGCCAACCTTGATCAACCACCCGATCATCCGAACATACAGCCCCTCTCTTATAGAACGAAAATCACTTGTTTTCATATCATATTTTATCAATCATTTATTATCATGCATAAAATAAATAATATATATTTGGTGATTGTTTTAAACTTTTAAATTTCTTTCAATTCTTATTTTCCATATACATGATAATAAATTATTAATAAGAAAGAAAAATAGACATTATTTAGTTAGAGTCAGGTGATTTTCATCCCTCTAAACCTCCTTACGCAGTAAGGGTAAACCTTTATTTACGGCTGTTGTAATATACCAAGGTTTCGATTTTCCAAAAGTTTCTTTTATTTTATTTACATTTCTAAAGTTTTCAAAACATTTCACTCTTGTCCTTTTATCGGATGGGCTTCATATTGTAAACAGAAAAAAAAAAATTGATGTAGAGATCAAATTACAATGTTAGAAAACCACCACAAAACCTAAATTGTCATATCATGATGTTAGGGGATCATAATAAAATATAAAATGACAAGTTTTAGTTCATAATTTTAATGTCATCCATGTTTTGAAAATGTTAGAGATGTACATATAACAAAAAAAAGACTAAATCAAAACCTCGATAAAACGTAAGGCCTATGATAAAGCTTTACCCTATATATAATTTTAATGTATTAATATGAATAGTTATTATATAAACACAAGTCTAACAACACTTACATAAACATAAATTGGTTGAACCCATATATTAGTTATTGTTTCCTGAATAAAGTCACTGAAATTCACATTTATTATGAGTGTATTTAAATATGAGTAATTAAACTTTTGTCTATGTAAAAGTCTCTTATAATTTATTTCTCTTATTAATTATGTTTTTCTATCATTCTTTCAAATGTCAGACTAACTCTCACTTGAAGCATTTAAGTCGCTTTTGCCCCCAAATACTTAATTTTCACAAGCTTGTGTGTTAGGAAGAATTGGAAGATTAAAATTATTTCAATAATCGTTTATTTGTATAATCTTTTTTTACATAATGATTGTGTGAGAGTCATCAATGTGTTTGGATATTTTAGCTGAAAAATTATTTTAATTAACATGATTTATTTTGTTTGGGTTATGTGAAAGATAACAATATTTTTGTATGGTAAATTACTAAAAAGAATATGAAATGATTATATATTATATAATATTTGATACTTAGAGTTAATTTAGTAAAAATATCATGATTTTAAAATAATTATGTTTTACTTATAACCAAAAGTTTAAAAAAATTGCTTATAATTATAAGCTGTTTTTCAGCTTAAAATTATTAATTTTTTTACTGTAATATATTTTTGTCATCAACTATCCAAATATAACAGATTTTTTTAAAACATATTTCTTTATTGCAGAGAGAGAGAGAGAGAGAGAAAGCTATTTGTGTGGTTCCAAAACATATATACTAAGCCTCTTTTACCAACAAATACTTTGTCACCTATATTGTATTATTACTGTTGAAATTAATGGCAGAGCAGAGAAGAACTATAGAAAGAAGATGAAGAATTTTACAAATGTGATAAAATGAGAAAGAAAGGTTAACAATACAAGTAAGGTACACCCTTATATAGAGTTATATTGTAATTAAATCAATAAACTCTAACAAACTCCTAATATCATTTATATATGCATCAATACTCTAATAATTATTACCCGTTTATCCATAAAAAAATAATTAATAATCATATATATTCAGAACATAGGGAATAATATATCCTGCTGCCATCTGTCATGAGATGGGTCACCGTATCAAAAAGGCCAGCTGCATAATATAGAGTTTAAATTCACTTTTCGACCAATGGGGAGACGATGGATAACTTCCAGCTTGTATTAATTCTTCTTAATTGCATGCATGCTATCCTACTGCCAAAATCTTGTCGTTGCATTCATCTGGTTTGCAAGTTATAACTTGGTTATTCTTTATTCATTGCCATGCTTGGCTCAGTTAAAGTTTGAAAGTACCTTTAAGAATACAATATAAAGACGGAATTAAAAAGAATGAAAGAAAACCAATCTCTAGATATTCATATTAATAATGAACGTCGATTTATTAGAAGTCCAAGACGTGCGTACGTTAGAGAAGTGTCAATTATAGTAACCAGAAACTCAAATAACGAGGAGGGCGATGGAAGGGGGGTGGACGACGTAGAAGGGCTTTTTGAGGGAAGAAAAAATGAATCTTGCATGATATCAACCTTTATTAGTACTTATTACTAGTGCTTATTTTTACCCAATACGCACTATAGGGATAAGTTATGGATTTGTGGAGTTTTATTTTATCTTTTGTTAAATATGAAATTATTCATTTATCTTTATCCAACAACTTAAATATTTTAGAGGCTTTTATAATATAACATTAAAATTTTTATAATCAAGTGGTCTATAATTCAATTCCTATTATTCACATTCTTTTAAATTGTTCACTGAAACAACTTCTTACATGGGTCATTGGAGAACATGTTAAATATAAAATCATTATTCATGTGTATATATTTAATAAGTCAAAATTTTTGGGAAAAAATGATTTATCACATCATAATCAATCCTCTATTTCTAGTGAGTGCCATGATCTGCCTCTAATTAATTTGACTATGAATATAAGTTCACCAATATTGTGTACACAAATGAATAAATTTATTCATCATTTAATTGTAATATAAAAAAAGAAATCTAATATGAGTCTTTAATTATATTTTATACGATGGTAATTTCAAGGATTCTTTGTTTAAAAAATAAATAAACAACCAAACCTTAGAGAGTGGACTTGATTATTAGTGAGATATTGTATAGAGAGGTCAAAATCAAGTTATATTGATATAATTTTAAGCAACTACATAATATTACTGAAGAAAATTTTACCAAAGTTGCGTAGGATTACACGTTCATATCTTATAAATTATGCATATGAAATTTTCTATTGATATAAAATTGTTCAATATTTTATATATAAATTAAAATCAACATAATATATATTTAAAATAATGACAAATAAGAGTTATTTGATTACATAGCTTATTAACCTTTAATTTTGATAACATTTGGCGGAAATGATTTTCATAATAAGTATTTGTAATTAGACAGAGGATTGATGGACAATCCTAAGACTTTTAAGATAATAAACAATTGAGTTAAAACACTTTTGAGATTTTTTTTTTACTTCAGAAATTATATTAATCATAATAAGATTTAAACTTAGGATTTCATATATACCACCCAAATCTCCAATCATTAGACTAATCTCAGTAGCTTACTTTTACAATAATATATAACAATACTTTATTAGATAATTATCTATAAACTTTTAGATTTATTCTTATGCACTAATAGTATAAATTTTTTTTACATAATTATCCAATTATGTATTACTATATTAGTCATAATAGTTAACTTTCATACCCATTATTTAAAAAATCATTCAACTAAAATATTTTAATTAAATGATAATATTACAGCGTTTTACACTATAAATATATCAAAATTAATCCCTAAACTTTTACGGTTGAAAGTGGATCGAAATTAAAATTCGATTGTTATTACTGTATAGTGTCCAAAAGAATTAGCTTGTTTTTTCATGCGACAAAATTAGTAACCTTATATTAGTCGAAGTTCGAAAGAGAATATAACATTTAATAATTGTAATGATTAACGGGGGAAGTGCGAATAGTTGCTGGTGGTAGTATATTGACATTAAAGATTGGATTTTGCTAATAGAAAAAGTAAAGATTAAAAGTTATTGGTAAGTCTTTTACTTTGAATCTAAAAAATACATGTTTTCAATATAAAATTTTTTACTTTTATTTCCTTAAATTTAAAGATACTGGTTAAATAAACTCGTAAAGATTTAATGAAATGGGCAGTAATTTTAAATGGAATTTCTCTTTGCTAAGCATCCAATTGACCCATGACACGTTTTTCAATTATGTGGGGTCCAGCATTTCCACTCACGATTTACAAACCATTATTTCGAAAATAAATAAAATATTGACCAATTTATGGTGGGTCACTTTCTCGAAGTGCGGTAAAATATAATGTTAACATGACTTTTTAACTTTAACTGCCTTTCAATGCTCTGGAAGGCCACACTTAGCGACACTTTACCCTAAACAATTATTATGGCTCTTTCTATGCGCCTCTCTTTTTAAAAAAGATTGGTTTCAATTCTTATTGTTATAATGTTATTATTATTAACATTAGAATGATTTAATTAATTTAATTTTTTTAAAATAATTTTTTAAATCTGATTATTGTAAATAAAAAATTATATTATTGAAGAATTCTTTATAATAAAATAATCCAACCAAAATTAGTTAGTGTTCATAAATTCACCATTGAAACATTATTTGTTTTAGAATTTAATTTTAATATATTGATCTTATAAAATAATTTTAAAATTATCACACAATTATATATTGTGATATTAATATGTATGACTGACTATCATATTTATTATTATTTATAATGTTATGTCAAAATAAAGATTTGATTAGATAAAAATATAATAATCTTTTATGCTATTAGGATGTGTTTGATTGGAGAGTGAAAATTATTACAAAAATTATCTAAATAAATTACATATGTAAATTTATGCATAAATCTCATCTAGAAAATTTGTATTCATATGTTTACAACTCATTGTTTAGACTGAAAATAGCATATCGTTCAATAAAAAAAGCAATCACTATTTTTTCAATTCAGCATTGTACTTTGGCAATCCTCATCTGAGATTCCTCATGAATCATGAGCTGGCAAAACATTTACGGAGAATATTTTAAGCATAGTGCAATTGGTTACCACAATAGATATTAAAGTTAATTTAAATTCCGTAATAACCCTCTGTTTGGATGGCAAGAAAGCAAGCAGGAATGAAAAGGAGCGGAAAAAAAAACAAGAATATGAAGAGATTTTTCATTGTTTAGATTTTTTTGTAAAAAAAAAAAGACAGGGAAAGTAGAAAAAATGAAGGTAGGTTCAGTTGAAAGTTTTCTCTCCAATAATAAGAGGATGAAAATTTATTTAATTTGTAAGAAAACATAAATATATTTTATAATTTTTTCGTCACAAAAATAAGTAGTATAAAAGTAAATTTTATATAATTGTATATCTTTTATTCTCTCTTTTTTTTGTTCTATTTTTTTTCTCATCCCAAAAGAAATTGATTTTTAACTTAATCAATTATATCTCAAATAAAATGTACTAATACATTAGTTTTGATAGTTAAACACGTTTTAATATGTTTATATATATAGATATATAATTTTATTTAATTACATCAATTTATTTATTATTTATCAATTTAAGTTAATTTATTTATGTTCATTAAAATTTAAACTAAGAGTTTATTCCTTCTGTCCAGTTATAAGTGTCCTTTTCGTAAAAAAGTTTACGCAATATTATTTGTCATTTGATAATTGTAAAGAAATAATTATTAATTTTTTCACCTTTGCCCTTGCTCATATTATATTCTCTCACACATATAAATTTTTCATAATAATTATTGCACAATTTCCTAAAAGTACAATATTATCAACATAAACTTTTATTTTTATTTGTGCATTTTTAATGATTTTTTAATTTACGTGTCAAAATCTTAAAAGACACTTATAACTAAATACGCTGTAATTTCTATATACTAAGTGTAAAATAATTTTATACTGTTAGCTAATATGATTTCACCAAAATAATAAATAATGATGGATAGTTGGTAGTTATTTTCTATAATTCATCACTTTGGTGAAATTTTATTAGGTTGTAGTGTAAAGTCCTTTTACATTGTTAGTATAGGAATTAAATTCTTAATCTAAATATTTGTATTTTAAATATTTATTTATTTTTAAAATTGTATGTTTTGATGATGATGATGATAATAATAATAATAATAATAATAATAATAATAATAAAAAAGTATGTGTTAATCAAAGAGGGAAAAATGTGAATTTTAGTGTGGGATTAGGAAGGGATTAGCTATGGATATATCTCTTGCTGCATACACATATTTTAACATTTTGCAATGGATTAGCTAGGAAATAAAATCTCTTGCTATACATCTTTTAAGCATTACTCCCTTCGGTCCTCAATGCAAGTCATTTTTTTTTAATTTTTTTCTAGTTCAAAATATAGGTCATTTTAACATTTCAAAAAAATATTAATTATTTTTACAAATTATATCCCTATATTAATAAATGTGGTTGTTGTTGTTTATTACTCTATTTAATGGACAAATCACTTATGATGAGTGATACCAAATCATCATCTTAATTCTCATGTATAACTTGAAAATGACTTATATTAAAAACAGGATGGAGTAATGAGGAATCAGAGATGGAAAAATTCCTCGCTAAGTATAAATTATTTTTGCGAGGAATATTTCCTCAGTAATTCATCACTAATTGGTCACTGGACTTTTTACCTAATTTTTCTCTAATTTTAGCTAGCAAATTATTTTCCGTCGTTGATGTATCGCTAATGCCTAGCTAATTTGCTAAATTCTTGTAGTGCTAATCGCATTATTATCTTGTTAGGACTAAGTTGATGGAATTCAACATAAGGACTAACTTGTTAAACGTGGTTTACTTTGAGAACTAAGAAGAAAATTTTCTTTAAGGGACGATCATGCTATAAGCTGACTCTAATAATGTGTTCGATTGGGGTATAGGGAAAACAATTCAATGAATGACTATCATATATAATTTACAGATGGAACTTATTTATATAATTAGAATCCTTCTTTTATTTTCCAACCAAACACATTTTAATTGAATATAATTTCAGCATGGAAGGGGCAATTGAAGACTAAAATATAAATTTTAAAATTTATATCACATAATTTTAATTTATATATTTAAATTAGTTTATTTTATATTTTAAAAGGTTTGATTGAAAATTTGGAAAAAAAAAAAAGCAAGCATATACTAACTCTTTCTCTTTTGTTATAACAAAAGGAAGAAAAATAAAATTGAGTATCTTTTTAAAAATTTTATAGTTCTTGTAAAACAAAAAGTTATTGGTCGGTTCAGACTTGAGTTTTTTATTTTTATTATTATCCTATCGAAGCAATCATTAATCTAAAATAGTTGTTATCGTTACTTTTTTAGTAATTTCAATCACATTATAGATTCTTTGGCTAACTTGATTTTAGTCACCTCCTGATAGGTTGCAGCCCATTCAGTTGGCTGTTTTTATGGGGAGTCATTTTCCTTAGATAAACCTGCTTGCCAAAAAAAATAAAATAAAATAAAAATTAAAAACTAACTTCATTTTAGTGCATAATCAATGTAATTTATATCACATTTATTCATATATTGTTAAGATCTTATAAGTTTCGCTATTACAATCAATAAATTATTAGGTTAAACTTTTTCAATGACACACTTATACATATATTATTTCCAAGACAAAAAAAAAAAAAAAGGTTTAAGAGTGACCTTCGTCCTGGAATTAAAATCCATGGTCTACATCTACCCCTTAGTTTGAATTATAGTGCATGAGTAGACTAGTCATTATGTCCGCCGGTCAATACTTTGGAAAGACATCCAAGAGAATATTATTTCAAAGAGTTGTATATTTATATCATAAATTTAAAGTAAGTAAAAAAAATATCTTAACTAAAAGGGTTTAATTTTGACACACTAATAGTATAATAATTTCTTATATAGTCATTTTATTATATATTTTTATTTGTATGACCTATGTGACTAAGTCAATTGATATGTTTATTTACAGATGTAACAGAAAATGATTGACGTTTGTACCAAAAATTTTAATTGACAATTCATGAAAATTAAATTATTCCTCATTTTTATTCCATATATCAAAAAAACAAAAAAAAATATATTAAGAAAATAATAAATAAATATTGGTAATAGCATACAGCTATGTAAGTGAACAAGGTTGACCATCTTGAAAAACAAAAGTTAGTAAATATATTAATTAAAATAAGTAATTATAATTAATTGTACTAAAGGTAGTATTGGGAAAAAAATTTAATGCTTCCTTAATATAACAAGTGGAAAAATATTTTGAAATAATAAAAAAGAACATTAAAAATTTGACGGATGGAGTGAAATGATGAGATTAATTTAGAAATTTTGCATTATATCTAATCATATGTTTGGATAAGTCATTTCAAATTTTTAGAGAATTTAAAATTTAAGGAAATTGAATTGATTCAATTCAATTGCTGAAGGGTGGATGGTTGTCAAAATCACATTACACAAGATATAAGAATATCCATGCAATATCATTTAAATTTTAGGAGATGTTACGTTAGGGTATATTTCTGCAAATTGAGTTATGTTGTGTGTAATTTTACTTAACTTCAATAAAGGTTAGTACAATTTGCTCTAAAATTTAATTTATTCTTGCCACAAGATTTTTCAAAATAAAGTATTACTTACCATTTTTGAAAAAAAAATACTGCCTTTTATGTTATAATTTTCTGTTATAATAATCATTAACATTCGTTAAAGCACTTCTTAGTAAAATCAAAATTGAAATTAACGAATGGTTATAGCTCACTCATTTAATTGACAAATAATAATTTAGTTTTCCAATTATTAGGCCATGATTATGAGTTGTGTCAGTCTATCATTTTCGATGAATTTTAATTAAAATAAAGCATGTTGGATTAGTACAAATTTTTTAACGAAAAATTAGTATATAGAGATAAAAAAAACTTATCCCAATTTTACCTCAGGACATATTTAATTTTAGCATTTATATAAATATTTACTAAATTATTTGTTAATAATATAGTTTGAAAATTAAATTTAAATGATGGCGAAAATTCAAATAAAAGCTAATCTATATACAGTCTAACAGAAAATGATCTAATGGTATATTTCCTCCGTTTCAAATTAAATGTCTCTTCCATTTTTGTATATATTTACAAATTAATATATCTAATATAATTTGTATTCGGATATATTAATTTATGAATATACCTAAAAAATAAAAAAAAAATTTAATTTGAAATGAAAGGAATATAATTTTGGATTAATCATTGAAAACGAAATAAAGTATTGATTAATACGAACCCAAGACCAAAATATGAGTTTGATGCTGAAACATAGAAACTAAAGAGAACAATATCTCTATTATTTACTTTTTGGTTCCACTGTTGATTGAATTAGTATGTCATTTGATGTTGAAATTCTCGCGGCGAATTGCTGATCAATATATAAAGTGTGTCTATAAAAATCCATTTAAACAAATTTTGCTTTCATAATAAAGTGATTTAATTTAAACTAAATTAAATGAAGTATAATATACTCAAATGCTGATCATTTATATTAAAAGAATATTGTATCTAAATAAAGTAATTCAAATGTGGATTCGAGGATCAAGAAGATGATGCTCCATTAGGAATTCTACTTACGTGTTTCGGCACAAAGTTCTTGTATTAAAGGCACTAATAGTCGTAGTCCATTATTGTATGCTTCCAATGACGATATCCTTTATGAGGTTGACCCCTCCAATTGCATCTTTCGAAGATTTGATACTCAACCAATCATTTATCTCCACTGACGTTAGAACCCAGTCAGATGTCGTGTAATTTACAACTGAAACCTAGACACCCACTTGTTTTCCGCCTCCCATGACAATCATATTATTTTAACATTTAAATGTCGGTATCTTATTCATTTACTTTATTACTTTTTAGATGAGATGCGATTTTAATTCATTTCATTTATTTATCTTATTCAATAATAATAAAGTAAATATTTTGATATAACATTAAAAAATAAATGTTGAAATAATATTATTATCTTTCACAATTACTATTATTATTTAATTAAAAATATATTCAACACTCCAAAATTCTAAATATCTAAACACTCCTCTTATAAAGTGTAGAACTCACATTTTCCTTTATTCTTTACTTTATTTCTCTTCTTATCTTTTCTCTATCTTCTTTTTGAGTGTGAATGTCGCTCCATCGTGAGATATTCAAATATCATTGTTTTTATTTAATTTCTCTTTCATCTTTAGGGTTTTGACTTAATTCTCCACGGGCTATGTTGTCGTTAGATTGGATGAAAAATTCTTGTCCCTAAACAGTGTTATTTTTTTCTATTTGTTCCTTTAATTATTTATTGACACTTATAAGATAAATATTATATATTTAATAATTTATAAATCTTTAAATTTGTTTTAATTATAATTTTTCTATATGACAATAAATGATTGTAAGATAAAAAAAGTATATACCATTTGGAACAGAAGATTTCGATTCCATTAAATTTCCTGAGCTAAGTCGGTTATCCAAAGAATGAGGTCCATCTCGGACAAAGTAAGGATGGGAGAAGGTCTATTAAAAGAGAGAAAATTTCAAAGTACTTAATTACTTTGCAACTAAATTGATCCCTTTCATAGATTACAATGAGTTTCTCTATGATGAATTTTGCCTCTTTTTCTTATTATAACGGAAACCCCTTTTATTATAGTGCAAAAATAAAAGGACACGATGAAATTTCTTGAGACCAAGACTACAATCACAAAGAAGTTTGAAAACTTGTTTTCAACGTATATATGCTTTTGCTAACCCCTTAACTTTAGTTAATTCCCAACTCTACGCTTCAAATTTTAATCATGCCTAGTTGATGAACATATGAACAGATATATTCATTGTTTAGGTACTTAACCAACATTTTACACTTCACTCATAGGTTATTAATTATGAGATTAATTTTTTTTATAGTCATCATCTAATCAAATATCTCAATTTGAATGACCTTTTAAATAGTGGGGTGAGACTTAACCATATTTTATTATGTGGTATTATACTGTCAATGCATCAAAATTAAATTCATTAATTAATGTTAACATAATTTTAACTTAGTCTTTCTTAAAATATTATTAGCAACTACTACTTTATTAGGTCTCTCATTAAATTCTTAGAAGCTTAATATCTTACGTGCAATAAGTTTGAAAATCATCAATATGTTTTAATGAAATGGTTATATATGATTGAATAACTTTGTGAAAAGTAATGAACTTAATTTAGATACACTATCAGTGTAATTTTTTTTCACATAAGTATCCAATCATATATTTTTACATTAGTGAAAGTGTTTGACTCACTCATCTGCTACCTTAAAAGTCCTACAAATAAAAATATGTAATTAGATGATAATATGAAATTCTTTTATATTAAGAACATATCAAATTAATCTAAAAGTAAATTAAGCCACTAAAAATGTAAAAAATTATATCCTAAAAACTGGCATATATCTTAGCAAACTAAAGAATGACTGAAAATTGGATTATTGAATACCCTAGGAGCATTTGTTTCAAGATTTCAAATTATGTTTTCAGGAATCAAGTTAAGTTTCTAGGAATGTTAATGTCATTCCAAATATTTTAGAAATGAAATGCATGAGAGATATTTTAGTATTTTTATTTGATAATTATTATTATTTCCAAGTCATGAGAATATTTTATTCTTATTTTTTATCATGGAATGAAATATACTCAAAATGAGGGAATATATGTTTCTTGAAAATAGTTAATATCGAAAATAATTCTATCAAAATTATAACAAACATAAATATAAATTATTTTCAAGCAATTATTCTTGGAATAAATTTTTAAACTTGAAATAAATTCCCCCTGAGGTGTTAGGTTACCTTTAGGGAAAAAATCATCTACCAATACAACTCAAACGAGATTGTTTTATATAGCCAATTAGCAAAAGAAAGAAAAGGGTACAATCACAAAAAAGTTGAAGAATATTATTTATGTAGTTAGCTAGATAGCCCTCCCTTGTAAAATAATCAGGTATTTCCACCCAATCAATCATCTTCTCTTTGTGATAAATTTCAATACCAAAGCAATTTTAATCAATTTTTTTCTTACGGAGGAGATTTTATAAGCACCCTCATAGGTTTCATATAAAATTTTAAAGATGGCATTTAAGTGCACGTACTGCATAAGATTGTTAATAAAAGTTAGCTAAATATCTTATAGTTGGATTAAAATAGATGTCAAATTCACCACAAGAAAATAAAGATGTCGAAATAAATAAAAATAATTCGAATCTCATGTTTGAATGGATACGATTTGTATCCGCCCCACCCATTCTTCAAACAAATATGATGCTTTTCTCATCAGACAGAATACATGATTTCCTGCCATGCACGAGGTCTACTCTCTTACACATGTGCAAGTGGCGAAGCGAAAAAAATTAAAATAACTAATGCCATGCTTGAAGACCAAGACCAGTTAGGACGCGGGAAGGTGATTGGAAGGTTCCTTGGGATCTCCTCCTTGACTTATTTCTCCTCGAGTTCCAAATTAAATTCCCTCATATCCCAATCGTGATTGGGATCTAGACATCATAGATTTGACATAACACATAATTTTAATTTAGTGTTTAGGTAATGATAAAAATTATTTTCGATAGCAATGCAGCATGCCTGATTAACAGGAAACCAAATTAAACTATACTTGACTATGCCGGCAATCAGTGTTAACCGGATCTGCTTAATATACCTATGCAAGGTTACGAGATAGGCTATCGTAATGTTTTAGATTGTCACATTAAATCATAGATACAGTTTTGATGTGTTCTAGATTTCCATATCTTATAGGATGTTACCCTTATAATCTTCTTTCATTTATTTATTTTTAGATGATTGGCCTTTTTCCTTTTGCAATAACAGTGGATAGTGCCTCTGCACATGATATGGAAGGAAAATACACAGACATAGTAACTAAATAAACGGTACATAAAAAAATATTGATTGATTTCATGAATAAAAGAAAACCGGTGATTAATACATATGAGTTTGTATTGAAAATTTCCGTGTAATATCACTTCTCATTCTCTCAAAATAATTTTTTGTCTTTAGCTACAACCTCTTGATAATAATAATTATTGCTCAAACATGCAACAGCCACCATTGCTTCAAACCAATTGTTATTTATTTCCCAGATGATTGCTACCGATAGATATTTGCGTTAGTCGCTTTTTCAATTATATATCATCCCTTACCGTGGATATCATAAGGAGACGTTTGTCTCAATATTTTTTAACTTATTTATGAGAACGGCTATTTAGAAATAATATATTCATGTTTGGTATAAATTTTATAAAATTATTTTTGAATATTATATTAATTATGTTTAAGAAAGTTATATTTTCATATTTTAATAAAATTTTATTCTCATATCAGATATTGGGAACAAAAAATTCTCATGGTATGGAAATAAAAATTATTGAACAAAAAAAAGAATATTAAAATTTCTCTCATTTTATATAGTATTTCATTCAATTTTCAGATTTATTTGTATGAGTTGAACCAATTTTTAAAATTGATTGGTAACTCTATATCATTTGGTAATATTTGTATATTTAAGATGGTCTATCCTTTCTAGTTTTCTTTTCTTTTTCAGAAGTGTAAATTTTATTTTACTTAATAATATAATTAAATTCCAAACTCTAAATTAAATATATTATCTGTTGACGGTATCATAAAATTTTACATTTATTTCAGGTTTTTTTAGCTTCTTAGTTAGTTAGTATACTACAATATAACAGATTGAATAATATTTTAAAAATATTAAAAAAATTTAAATTATAATTTGTAAAAAATATTAGCTAAGAGTTTTAATAATATTTTTCATATTTTTAACAATATTTTTTAAATATTATAATTTTAATTAATGTTGATAAAAATTAAATATACTAGGACAGCGATGTAGCATGATTGCTAGGTAATCTTCCTTTAGCTAGATAAGATGGTATTGGTGAATGATTATAGCTTCAGGTGTAGGGTTCATACACATCATATTAGAAAATTTGGCACGACAGAACGGTAGCTGACCTGTTTCTACATTGATGGTCCTGAGCCTATATACCGAGCTCGCTGCTGTAAGCACACTTTCATTTTCGCAGAATCAATTCGAACTTTCAAAGGGCCCGGGTTGGATATTAATGAATCATAATTATATCTGCAACGGAGATTCTCCCGTTTTATTTTCTTACTAAGAAGAAAACCTGCCCTACGTGCTTGATTAAACAAAACAAGTTTCAATTTAAACAAATCCATAAGGTACATAATTAATATGAGCAAACAGACTGACTAACTAACAACAATTAGATACATCTAAATCAGATCCATATTATCAGATCAGGTACTCAATCTTAGCCATCAAATAAAATAACGAATTCGTTTGGCAGTAGATTCGAAAAGATACTTATTATTCATGAGCTGAAGATCCTTGATTGCTTCAGCTTTAATACATGCGTGCTGACAATAGACATACTGGAATTTTTGGTTAATCCAGATCATATGGGAAGCTGCAAGTTTGAACACTTCTAGCGGGGATTAAGTATGTAACATCTAGGTGGTAGTTGACGTTAACAAATACAATCAAAAACAGAAAAAAAAAATTAGGAGTTAGAGTAATCATGTTACGCAGTTAGATTTTTTTTCTCACAATTTTGCTTAATTTTACCAAGATTCGCTATGCCCGGAAGTGTTTCTCCAATAAAATAAAAGATGAAAAGATAAGTGAAAAAATAGAGGGATGTGAAGAGGAGTTGAATCCGTTTTCTTATCTGAATGTATAATTTAGAGAATGAAAAAAACTAGCAATATACTAGTTTTTATTCTCTTATTAATTTAAAATAATGTTATTCTTTTCTTATCTGTCAATTTGAAAGAGAATTTTTTTAGAAAAAAAAAAACAATGAGAAAGAGGAAGAGGAACACTATTTCCTTTTTACCCCATTCTATTACGTATATTTGGTTGAACGATAAATATAAGAACGAAATTTATATCTAAAACTCATTCACAAATCTTTCACACAAACAAGCATAAGGTTAATTTTTTTTCGTCCTTCCCTATAGGAATGGTTATTATTTAAAAAATAATAATGAAAACCATTTATCTAATAAAAAAATTAATTCATTCCAAAAAAAATTTCAACAGAAGTTTGGTTGTATATTGTATACATAGATTCATGTTGATTAGATTCTTCAATATATCAACTACAGGAACCAGAGGAGACACGCGGACACTCGTTGCACAACGTATGACCTCAATTTTTATTTTTTAGAGAGAAGCATGTATCCGATAAGCGACCAAAGGGCAGGTTCATTTCCTGATTCGATGAGCTGATTGTCTGGTTTTGATCATCAGAAGCATAAGAATATATGAAACTTCACTAGTGAAGGAGGCCTTTCCACTGGACTTGCAGGGTGGACTTAAGCCTCACTGAACATTTTCAAAAGTACCGCCTGAATTAATTTTCTTCCTTTCTTTTAACAAAAATAAAATTGTTAAGATCCATTGCCAAGTAAACAAAAATAGGAAAAAATGTATTTCTTTGATGTATCAATATAATGAGGTAAGCCTATTTAAAAGACAAAAATAAGATCAAAATATAATGACAAAACAATTTAATATCAACCTAGATCAATCTTCATTTACTTATATCTACAATATTCCAGGTGAAAATATTTTTGTTCTCTAAATAAGCTCATATTTGGTATGATATGGAAAACCACTATCTTGTGAAAATTCCACTATTTTCATGGTATTTTGACTATTTTCTTATTGTTTAGGGATATATATAGTATTTCATGTGAAAATTTTTCGTTCGCTAAATGAGTTTATTTTTTTGTACAATAAGGAGGAAGACCACTATTCTAATGAAGCGCATGCAATTTCGTGCACAAATTATGCTATATATATTTGGGGTATTTTAACAATATTCTTATCATTTAGGTATATCTATAATGTTTGAAGCGAAAATTTTTCCGTTCTCAGAATAAGCTCATTTTTGCATGATGAGAAAGACCACTATTCTTTTGTAGGAATGCAGTTGTGCAAAAACCCTGCTACATTCATGGGATTTTGACTATGTATTTGTTGTTAAGGTATATTTACAATAATTAAGACAAAAATATTTTCGTTCTCGGAATGAGCTCGCTTTTAACATGATGAGGAAGACCACTATGCTTAGGCAAGATATGCAATTTCATGCAAAAATTTTGCTATTTACTTGGTATTTTGACTATTTTCTTGTACTTTAGGTATACCTACAATATTGGGGCCAAAATTTTTTTGTTCTCTAAATGATCTCATTTTTTGCATGATGAGAAAGACCATTATTCTCTCGCAGGATATCAGTTTTGTGCGAAAATTCTATTGTTTTCGCCATAGTTTGACTATTTTCTTGTTATTTTAGGAATATATCCCGTAATTCAAGCAAAAGTTTTTTCATTTTCCGAATGATCTCATTTTTGGAATGATGAGGAAGACCACTATTCTAATGCAAGATATGCAATTTTTTGCAAAACTTATGCTAGTTTCATGGTATTTTGACAATTTTCTTTTCATTTGGATATATTTACAGGATTTTGGCAAAATATTTTTGTTCTCCAAATGAGCTCATTTTTTGTACAATGAGGAATAACACTATTTTCATTCAAGGCATACAATTTTGTGCAAAAATTATTACATTCATGGTATTTTGACTATATTCTTGTCATTTAGGTATTTGACAGGATTTCAAGTGAAAATTTTTTATTCTTCGAATGTGTTTATTTTTGCCTATGAGGAAGACCAATTTTCTAATGCGGGATATGCGTTTCATGCGAAAACTCTAGTATTACGTGACATTTTGAGTATTTTCTTGTCATTTAGGTATATCTATAGTAATTTGGGCGAAAGAAATTTCCTTTGCTATTTTAGTGGTATTTTGATTATATTCTTGTCATTTGGGTATATCTACAGTAATTTGGGCAAAAAAAATTTCATTATCTAAAAGAGCTCATTTTTAGGAAGAACACTATTCTAATGCAAGGCATGGTTTGCATGCAAAAATTCTACTACATTGATGGTATTTTGACCATATTCTTGTCATTTAGGTATATACAGTACTTTAGGCGAAATTTTTTTCGTTTTTAATGAACTCATTTTTTATATGATGAGGAAGACCACTTTGCTTACGCAGGGTATGTAGTTTTATGCAAAAACTTTTGCTATTTTCTTGGTATTTTGACTATTTTCTTATCGATTTTAGGTATATCTATAGTATTTTAGGCAAAAATTTTATCATTTCTTAATGAGCTCATTTTGCATGATTAAGAAGACCACTACTTTAATGCAAGGTATACAATTCCATGTAAAAATTCTACTATTATTGTGGTACTTTGACTATTTTCTTATAGTTCAGGTATATCTACAACAATTCGAACGAAAATTTTTGTTCTGAAGACTCAATTTTGGAACGATGAGGAAGACCACTATTCTAATGCATGATATGCACTTGTAACACCTCACTAAGCTCTAATTCTTCCAGCTTAAGTTTTAATATTATTATTATTTTTTAAACAATAATTAGCTAACATAATATTATTATCCTGTAATCTGAAATTTTAAGAACTTTTTTTTTTAACCTATGATTATTTCTTATTTATAGTTCTATTCTGGAATATATACCAGATGTAAATCATGCATCTGGTAGATTCCAAGGAAGAGAGGTGGGTCACAATGGACACGCTTAAATACCAAGTCTTTCCTAGCCAAAACCTTTCCAAATCACACTTTTAAGTAATACACTTTCTTCCAGCAACCCAAAGGTAATTTTTAAATGACAAAGAATATTTCTTTTCTAACATATTACTACTATTTGTTAATCAGTAGTTCCCAATTTAGACAACCATCATCTATAAAAACATACTTCACTACTAACATCAATCCATAGGATATAATACATATTACACATTCAAGATACATTAAGGAAAACTTTAATATAACAATATAACATAACCAAAGTCTGGTAACATATAGTAAAGATTATCTAGCACACATAATAGAATCTGATTATTTAGAAACTAAGTCCAAGGCTACATCATTTCACTGTTGATGACGATCCATGCTATCTGGAAACATCAAAGAAAAGGGGTGAGAGAGTCTCCTAGTAGGGTGATGTTTCCAGGGAGTCCCATTTCATCCCAAAAATACTAAGAATAACACGGTCCATAAGATGCAATCTTTTATATTAACTCAAATTATATTTTACTAATGTCAAGTAAGATAGAAGTGCACAATATCAACATAATAAAAGTTAGTAAAAGAAGTGTAATAAATAATCATGAGTGTACTGTAAGCTCCCTTTTATAGTATCATGTTCTTTCAAATGATTATAGTTCCAAGGTTTACTTCATATTGGATATGTGAGAGCTCTCATTGCTAAGGCGTCCCTAGCAAAATCAGTGAATACCAAGTCTTTGTCCGCTAGCATGGTGGGGCCCAAGGTATCACTATAACGTACACCAAGTCCTGTCGCTCAAGGCGGGCCAGAGGTCGTTTGGGTCAGACTAAGTGTACACCAAGTCTTTATCCTTATAAGGCGGGGCCCGAAGTGTCACTTATTTATGTATTCATTTTACATAGTGCATCCAAGTATACATAAAGAATGAAAATTACATAAAGTTTACATGATTTCTTTCATATTTACATATAGACCACAAGATTTTTCATATTTACACATAAAGTCCAAACAACATAGGATTCCTAAAATACTCATAAAACCCATATTTCTTACAATTATTATTGAAGCACCAAATCACACTATTTTTATAAATTCATTTCCTTTATAATAAAATATACTTAACTTAGTTTTTCATCATATAATAATTTATTTTCAAGTAATAATATGTTACTAATTCCATAAGCCTAAATACACCCAAAATTATTTCCAATCTATCTTTAGAAAATATGTAGGTAAATTACCTTTACATGTTCAATATAAGTAAAAAATATTTTATCGATATAAAGATATAATCATAGGGTAAATAAAAGAGCAATAAAATCTAAGAAATATTTAAAAATAAATAATTGAAATTATACCCAAACTTTAAGAAATCACTTCAAGCATGAATCTAGTTAGTTTATATGTCATATTCCTAATGGGACCTTAACTTAAATCTTTGTAAATAATATTTCTTAATGTTAATAAATTTATATTCAAGTCAAATATTTATAATCCAAGGTCCATAGTCCAAGATAAACATAACACATAAATCAAGCTAAATATTACATGCTCAAAGGTTTAAAATCCATTCATTATAATGAATTAAATACAACACTTTTTATGAACCAAAAATGTTTTATGATCAAATACATAATGAGGTCAAAATCAAGCTATATTACCTTAAAATTTCACAACTTGTGCACAAAACTTTATTAAATGAAAATACATGGTTCAACAAATTTAAACAACATTGAAATATTTGAAGAAAGCATAATCAAAATTTAAATGATCTTTAATCATACTTTTCAACCATATAAGTAAACAAATAAATATACATCATATACACATAGATTAAGTATTTTATGTCACAATCTTCAAATCATTCAAACATATTAAAACCATAAACACAAACTTTGAGTATTATAACAACATCATATATGAAAATCATGCATGAAGCTTATTAGTAAAAGAAAAACCCCTACTTGTTCTTGGAGCTTTAGAAACTTAGCAACACCCACGCTAGACCAGCAACTTCTTCAACTTTTCTAAACCTTCTCTAAGGGCTATAATTCATGTATAAAGGCTGGGAAGTGTTGAAGTTAGATGGTGATAAGAAGAGGTGATAATTTGGAGGTGATTTGCTAAAAATTTGTAAATATTTTTGTGTGAAAATAAAGAAAATGAAGAGAGAAATGATGGCTATGATTGTTGATAGATTTTGGGCAAGAAGAATGAAGTGTGGAGTGATGTTTAGAGGGGTGCTATTTATAGAAAAAGTTTAGGATTAAAATATTACTAATTTCATAATTTATTTATCATATTTGATTAGTTAAATATTAAAACTAACACTAAATAATTTAATAAATTCTCAATTATCATTTAAAGACATACTAAAATGTTAATGAAATGATTTAAATTCATTTATTAAATTTTAATATATTTAAATATAATTTAATAATTAATTATTCAAAATAAGGTAAATTTGCTTATACTAGTTCATCTTAATTAAGTTAATTAATTAGTAAATGACTTATTTTTTTATTCAAACATCATAATAAGATTATTAGAGATATAATACAAGTATTCACGAAATTTATATAATTTTCTATAATTATTTATATTTTATTTGGTATTTTACACTATTACTAGTTTTATTAAGAATTAATTATTAATTAACTAATAATTTATTTAACTATTATTTTTTTTCTTCTTTGGCAGCCTATAGGTTTGAAAAACATGTCTAATAGAGTTATAGAGGGTGGAAAGTTGTCTTGAATGATTAATATATGAAAATGACAAATTTTGCATATTTATCTTAAAGTTATATATACTAAATAATTCATAAAATCATCATAAAAATTAATTTTCATTAATCTATTGTTAAGAACATGTTTTTACCTTTTTTATAAGATATCTATAATTTTCATGAATTTTTTCTATAATTTTTAGTACTTTTAATATATCTTTACCTTAATTAGGTCTAATTTGAGCTAATTAAAATAATTAATTATCTATAAATAAAATATATAAATTTTATATAGCAGCCCATGTGAATTTTGAGCTGCCTAACATGATAAGGAGATAAGCTCATCTTTGTTGAAATTTTTAGTCAAAGTTTGGTTGGTTGTTGAATAATTATAATATGAAAGTTTGACCATTTAATTTTATTTTTCAATTATATTTTTTTCTTCCATGTGGCTGATCTAGGTGTTAATTAATTGGTTTAATATTATCAGCAAGATAAATCAAGGTTTAGGAAAATTTATCTTAAATTTTAAGTGATTATTTAGGTAATTTAAGCTTTAATTAAGTCAAAATTAATTAATTAAAAATCAATATGATTTTTAACACTATCCATAGCCTAATGGAGAGACCTATTTTATGGTCCTCCTTATTTAATATCATAACTTAGTAAAAAAATTTTTACAAGATTTAGAGTTATTTTCTAGGATTTTCAGAGTTTATTTTATACTCCACAATAGGTTATTTTTGTGCAATTATGCTAATATTATACAAAATTACTTAATATTGATATTTATGATCAAAGTTATGTTTAAGGTATATTTGTAATTTTTTATTATTTTTTTAATAATTTAATGACACTCTCTAAGCTTTTCTAATGTTTCTGTTAGCTTTTTCTACAGCTAATTATGTTATAAGTTTATTTTCTATCCTTTAGTGGCATTTTTGTAATTTTAATAAAATCCAATGGAATAATTAAAATTTTACATTTTGGTGCTAAGTTCAGATTGTACAACTATTAAGATTTGTAATATTTTAATTATACATTTTTTTTCAATAATTATCCTTAAATATTTCTTGCCTAAACAAAATCCTCATACTTTCAAAATAAAATGTTATAACAAAGTAACACTATATTAAGAAAAATTTGGGATGTTACAGTTTTGTCCAAAAACTCTTCTTGTTTCATGATATTTAGACTATTTTCTTGTCATTTAGGTATATTTAGTATTTCAAGCGAAAGTTTTTTCGTTCTTCAAATGAGCTCATTTCTTTATAATGAGAAAGAACACTATTTTAATGCAGGGCATGCATTTTCATGTAGAAATTCTAAGTCATGGTATTTTGACTATATTTTTCTCATTTAGGGATATCTACATATTTTGAGTAGAAATTTTTTGTCCTCTTGAATTGGCTCATTTTTTGCATTACGAGGAAGAATGCTTTTCTAGCGGTGGGTATGCAGTTTCATGCGAAAATCCTGTTATTTTTGTGACATTTTGAGTAGTTTCTTGTTGTTTACATATGTCTACATTAATTCAGGCCAAAAATTTTTCCTTCGATATCTTCATGGTATTTTGTTTATTTTTTTTGTCATTTACTTATATTTACAATACTTTGGGCGAAAATTTTTTCGGTCTTTGAATGTGCTCATTTTTTATACAATGAGGAAGATACAACTATTCTAATGGAGAAGAGCATGCAACTTTGTACGAAAATTCTATATTTTTCATGGTATTATAAATATTTTATTGTTGTTTAAGATTATCTATTGCATTTTGTGCTAAAATTTTTCCATTCTTTGAATGAGCTCATTTTTATACGATAGAAAGACCATTATTCTAATTGTGGGCATGCAATTTTGTGCAAAAATTCTACTACTTTCATGGTATTTTGACTATATTATTGTCTTTCTATATATCTATAATATTTGTGGTGAAAATTTTATTGTTCTTCAATTGAACCCATTTTTGGCATGATGCAGACCACTACTTTAATGCAAGGTATGAAAATTCATGCAAAAATTCAGCTATTTCATTGTATTTTGACTATTTTTTGTCATTTAATGTATCTACAATAATTTGGGTGAAATTTTTTATTCTCCAAATGAGCTCATTTTGGACTATGAGGAAAACAACTATTCTAATGCAGAACATACAGTTTCATACGAAAATTCTACTATTGCCCTGGTATTTCAACTTTATTCTTATCGTTTCCTAATATATATAGTATTTTAGGTGAAAATTTTTTTGCTCTCCAAATAAGCTCATTTTTTGTATGATATGGAAGACACTATTCTAATGGAGAGCATGCGATTTTGTGTGAAAATTGTGTTATTTTCATGATATTTTGACTATTTTCTTATCATATAGAGATATCTACAGTATTTCATGAGAAAATATTTTCATTCACCAATTGAGCTCAATTTTTGTATAATGAGGAACACCACCATTCTAATGGAGAGCATGCAATTTCATGCAAAAATTCTACTACATTCAAGGTATTTTGGCAATATTCTTGTTATTTAGGTATATCTATAGTGTCTGGGATGAAAATTTTTTCATTCTCTGATGAGCTCATTTTTGGCATGATAATGAAGACCACTATTCTTGTCATTTAGGTATATCTAAGCATTTGGAGTGAATTTTTTTTCATTCTCCGAATGACCTCCTTTTTGGCATGATGAGGAAGATCACTATTCTTTCATAAGGTATGCTAATTCGTGTGAAAATTTTGCCGTTTTCATGGTATTTTGGTTATTTTCTTATCATTTAGGTATATTGAAGGTAATTGGGCGAAAATTTTTTTCATTCTTCGAATAATCTCATTTTTGGCATGAAGGGGAATACCACTATTCTAATGCAAGATCTAATGTTTCATGCTAAAATTTTACTACAATTGTGGTATTTTGACTATATTCTTGTTGTTTAGGTATGTCCACAATATTTCGAGTGAAAAATTTATAGCATGATGGAGAAGACCACTAATTTAACACAAGGTATGCAAATTTGTGTGAAAATTCTACTATTTTCATGGTATTTTCACTGTTTTCTTGTCGTTTAGATATATCTACAGGAATTAGGGAAAAAAAATTTATTCTCCAAATGAGCTCATTTTTTGTACCATGAAGAAGACCATTATTCTATGCAAAGTATGCAATTTCGTGTGAAAATTATGGTCCTGTCCTGGTATTTTGACTTTATCCTTGTCATTTACTTATATTTACAATATTTTGGATGAAAATTTTTTTCATTCTCCAAATAACTCATTTTTGGTACAATGTGGAAGATCATTGTTATAATGGAGAGCATGCAGCAAAAATTGCGTTATTTTTACGATATTTTGACTAGTTTCTTGTTGTATAAGGATGTCTAATGTATTTCATGCAAAAAAAATAAAATAAAATTCATTCACTGAATGAGCTCATTTTTGTCTACGAGGAAGCAACTATTCTAATGGATGACATGCAGTTTTGAGCAAAAATTATGGTACATTCAAGGTATTTTGACAATATTCTTGTCGTTTAGATATATCTTCAGTGTTTGGGATGAAAATTTTTTCATTCTTCAAATGAGTAGTTCACTTTTGGTATGATAAGGATGACCGCTATTCTTTGGCAGGGCATGTAGTTTTGAGTGAAAATTATACTAGTTTTGTGATATTTTGACTATTTTCTTGTCATTTAGATATATCTCCAGTCTTTGGGGCAAAATATTTTTCATTCTGAATGAGCCAATTTTTGGCATGATGAGAAGACCACTATTCTTTCCCAGGGTATGCTAATTTGTGCAAAAAAAATTATATTCTTATGGTATTTTGACTATTTTCTTGTCATTTAGGTATATGGACAAAACTTCCAACGAAATTTTTCGTTCTATGAATAATTTCCATTTTGGTATGATGAGGAAGACCACTATTATAATGCAAGATTTGCTATTTTGTGCAAGAATTCTACTACAACCATGGTATTTTGACTATATTCTTGTCGTTCAGGTATATCTCAGTATTTCAAGTGAAATTTTTTTTGTTTTCCGATTAGGCTTATTTTTTGCATGACAAGGAAGAGCACTTTTCTAAGATAGGATATGTAGTTCCATGCAAAAATTCCACTATTCTCGAGAGTTTTAGCATTTTCTTGTCATTCAAATATATCTCCAGTAATTCAGCCAAAAATTTTTTCCTCCATTATATTCGTGGTATTTTGATTATTTTCTTATCGTTGGCTTATATTTATGGTATTTTGGGTGAAAATTTTTTATTCTTCGAATATGTTCATTTTTATACAATGAGGAAGACAACTATTGTAATAGAGAACACGTAGTTTCATGCAAAAATTTCACTATTTTTATAGTATTTTAATTATTTTCTTGTCATTATCTACTGTATTTTATGTGAAAATTTTTCTATTCTCTAAATGAGCTCACTTTTGGCACAATGAGGAAGATCACTACTCTAATGGTGGGCATGCAATTTCATGCAAAAATTTTGCTACTTTCATGGTATTTTGACTATATTATTTTCTTTAGGTATATCTTTAGTATTTCAAGTGACAATTTTTTCATTCTCCAAATAGGCCCATTTTTTACATAATTAGGAAGAGCACTTTTCTCCAGCATGGTATGTAGTTTTATGTGAAAATTCTACTATTCTCATGACATTTTGAGTATTTTTGTCATTCAGATATATCTACATCAATTCGGTCAAAAATCTTTTCCTTTGCTACTTTAATGGTATTTTGACTATTTCCTTGTAATGGATACTATAGTAATTCTAGCAAAAATATTTTTGCTCTCTGAGTGAGTTTTTTTTTTTTTTTGTACAATGGGAAGAACACAATTCTAATGTAGCGAATGCAGTTGAGCAAAAATGCAACTACGTTTGTCATATTTTGACTAGGTTCTTGTCATTTAGGTGTATCTACTATAACTCGAGTGAAAATATTTTCGTTCTTCAAAGGAGCTCATTTTTTATTGATAAGGAAGAGAACTATGGTTATAAAAGGGATGCAATTTCCTGAAAATTTTGCTATTTTCATGTTATTTTCACTATTTTTTGTCGTTTAGGTATATCTACAAAACTCACGAGCAAAATTGTTTTCTTCTGAATGAGCTCATTTTTGGTACCATGTGGAAGAACACTATTTTAATGTAGACCATGTAGTTTCATACAAAAATTTTGCTACAATCGTTGTATTTTGACTATATTCTTGTTGTCTTGGTATATTGACAGTATATTGAGTAGAATTTTTTTTGTTGTTTTCCAAATTGGCTCATTTTTTGCATGATGAGGAAAAACACTTTTCTAACATGTAGATTACAGTATCGTGCGAAAATCTTATTATTTTTGTGACATTTTGAGTAGTTTCTTATCCTTAAGGTAAATCTACTTTAATACAGGCCAAAAAATTTTCCTTCAATTTTTTCATGGTATTTTGATTATTTTCTTGTAGTTTACATGCTATAGTATTTTGGGTGAAAATTTGTTCATTCTTCGAATATGCTTATTTTTCATACAACGAGGAAGACAACTATTCTAATGGAAAGCATGTAGTTTCATCCGAAAATTTTATTGTTTTCATGATATTTTAAATATTTCCTTGTCGTTTAAGATTATATATTGTATTTTGAGTGAAAATTTTTTTGTTATCTAAATTATCTCATTTTTGGTAAGACGAGGAAGACCATTGTTCTAATGGGGGGCACGCAATTTCATTCAAAAGTTCTCTACTTTCATGACATTTTGACTATATTATTGTCTTTAGGTATATCTATATTATTTGGGGCGAAATTTTTTTTTCATTCTCTAAATGAGCTCATTTTTTGCATGATGAGGAAGACCATTATGCTTATGCAAGGCATGCAGTTCCATGCAAAATTTCTGCTATATATATTCTTGGTATTTTGACTATATTCTAGTTGTTTAAGTATATTAATAGTATAAAAATTATAATTCTTCGAATGAGTTCATTTTTGGTATTATGAGGAAGACCATTACTTTAACGTAGGTTATGCAATTTCATGGGAAAATTCTGCTATTTTCGAGGTATTTTGATATTTTTCTTATAGTATAGGTATATCTACAATAATTCGGGCTAAAATTCTTTAGTTTTCTGAATGAGCTCATTTTTTATACCATGATGAAGACCCCTATATTCTAATGCAGAGCATGCAGCTTAGTACAAAAATTCTATTACTTTCATGGTATTTTGACTTTATTCTTGTCGTTTACTTATATCTATAGTATTTCAAGCGAAAAATTTTTCATTCTCTGAATGAGCTCATTTTATATGATGAGGAAGATCACTATTCTTTCAATTTGCATGTAGTTTTGTGCTAAAATTTTGGTATTTTCGTGGTATTTTGACTATTTTCTTGTCGTTTAGTTATATCTCCAGTAATTCAAGTAAAAAAATTTCGTTCTTCGAAGTAGCTTAATTTTGGCACGATGATGAAGACCTATTGCAATGAAGGGCATGCAGTTTGTTCAAAAATTCGGCTACATTTGTGGTATTTTGACTATATTCTTGTCGTATAGGTATATCTACAGTATTTAGGGCGAAAATTATTCCGTTCTTTGAATGGCCTCCTTTTTGGCATGATGAGGGAGAACACTACCACACTATCGCAGGGTATGTAGTTTTGTGTGAAAATTTTTCTATTTTCTTTTATTTGACTATATTTTCTTGTCGTTTAGGTATATATACAGTAATTCGGGCAAAAAAAAATTTTATTCTCCAATTGAGCTCAATTTTTGTATAATGAGGAAGACCACTATTCTAATACAAGGCATGCAGTTTTGTTCAAAATTTCTCCTATGTTAGTGGTATTTTGACTATATTCTTGTCATTTAAAGATATCTATAGTATTTCGAGCAAAAAATTATTTGTTCTCCGAATGACCTCATTTTTGGCATGATGAGGAAGAATACTATTTTAACACAGGGTATGCAATTTCATGCAAAAATTCTATTATTCTTGTGGTATTTTGACTATTTTCTTGTCATTTAGGTATACGTCCAGTGATTCAGGCAAAAATTTTCATTCTCTAAATGAACTCATTTTTTTTAAGTGAGGAAGAACACTATTCTAATGTAGGGCATGCAATTTCATGAAAAATTCGGTTACATTCATGGTATTTTTACTATATTCTTATCGTTTAGATATATCTATAGTATTTGGGGTGAAAATTTTTTCGTTCTCCAAATGAATTCATTTTGTATGACAAGCAAAACCACTATTCTAACATAGGATATACATTTTTCATGCGAAAATTCTGCTAAGTTCGTGGTATTGTGACTATTTTCTTATCGTTTAAGTATATCTAGTAATTCGGGTAAGAATTTTCGTTCTTCGAATGAGCTCATTTTTTGTATGATGAGGAAGAACGCTATTAGAATTCATTGCATGAAGTTTCATGAAAAAATTCTTGTTGTTTAAGCATATCTACAAAGCAAAATTTTTTCCTTTCTCCGAATGAGCTCAATTTTGCATGATGAGGAATACCATTATTCTATTGCAGGGTATGCTATTTGCTGTGAAAATTCTGCTATTTTGTGGCATTTTGAGTATTTTCTTATCATTTGCTTATGTCTAGTATTTTGGGTGAAAGTTTTTTTGTTCTTTGAATAAGTTTATTTTTTGTACGATGAAGAAGGCCACTATTATAACGGAGAGCATGCAGTTTCATGCAAAAGAATTTGCTACATTTGTAGTATTTTGTCTATATTCTTGTCATTTAGGTATATCTATAGTAATTGGGACGAAAATTTTTCATTCGCTTAATGAGCACATTTTTTGCTTGATTAGGAAGACTGCTATTCTTACGCAAGGTATGCAGTTTTGTGTGAAAATTCTGTTATTTTCCTGATATTATGACTACTTTCTTGTCGTTTAGGTATATTTACAATATTTAGAGAGAACATTATTTTGTTCTTCGAATGAGTTCATTTTTGGCATGATGAGGAAGACCACTACTCTAACGCAAGGCATGTAGTTTCGTGTGAAAATTCTACTATTAAATCTTAAACAAAACCATAATAGAAATTATCTTCTTTTATTTTTTCTTCTTTTATTTTTCATTCTCTTCTTCCAGTCTATTCCTACAAATTCCGTTCTATTGTATTGACGAAAAATAATTTAAACAAACTAAATATGATATACAATAACTTGAATATCATAAACTACAACTTTATTTATTTGTGGAAATAAGGTCACCATCTCCATAAGCAAAATGTCTGCTAAATAGTAAAAACTCCAAAATGTTTAGGATATGATAATAAATTAAATGGAATAGGGGCAACCAAAATGAGTTTAGATCTTTGTTACTAAAGTATTGCAGGGTCCTGTTTTGCAATGAAATCATAAGAGGGGTCTCCCATGATTTACTATGAGGCCTACCGTTTAGAAATAGATGGACTCAACTGAAAACAGCACGCCTAATGTTTTTACTTTCTAGCAGTTGCAACAATAGTGGATCCAAATCCAACCAAAACGGTTAGGCCTAAAAGGGTTTTGAAGTTGAATTTTTGTGTTTTTTGTGAATAAAAAATAGGAAAATGTTCAATTGTGACCCTCCATTGCCTAATGCCCTACCCTATCAACAGGGATGATCCAAAAGGTGCCAACTTTCTTCATCATTCATTCCTCTGATTCACTACCCTTGTCACATCACGTTCTTTAACTCTCTTTGTCTAAATTATGGGGATATCTTATTTCTGAAGCTGAGGCTCGAATGTGGAGGAAAACATTAAAGTCAAGGTGATTAGCTAAAATAGAATTTTCTTTAGGTGGGTTATGGCTCAATTTTTTGTTGTTGATATTGGTGTTAAAGTTATTGGGTCTGGTGGGAGAAATTTTTGCATGCTCTTGGAGCACATCTAATGTGTGCTCCAGGAATGACAACAAACACACATTTTTAATTTTTATATAAATTTAAACTATTTTAAATCAAAATTGAATGGTTATGCTTGTTCTTGGAGCATGTATATATTAAATGTGCTTAGAAGTATGTAAATATTTCTCCTGGTGTAGGTGCTATGTGTTGGTTGTTTTGTGTCCTCCTGTGTTGTTCTACTCCACTCTTGGTTGATGATTATAGTCTTTTGTGTGAACTAATCGAAAAAAATAAAATAAAATAAGAGTCTTGTTATTTTGACATTGTAAGATAGACACATACGAGGATTAATATCCAAACAAAGAGTAAGGTCTATCATACGTTTTTTTTTCCACGTTGTTTTCTTTCAATGCTTCTCTAGCACCCATTTTACATGTCTCTAGATATAAATGTTAGAAGGGATTTTCAAATGCCTTACTATAATGCAATTATCTCTCATGAAAATTTAAGTTAATAAACAAAGATATATGAATAAATTTATACTCTAACACATTTTTTTTCTTTTTGTCGAAACCTACATATTTGGGAGATTGCTTGCACAAGAAGATCTATATGGTGTGAGAGGCGGATGAGAACAATACATTATATATTAAGTTTTTTTGGTTGTCTAAATCATATATATATTAAGCTTCAAATTGATAATGAATGCAATCACAAGATGTGGTATGATGGCAACTCACATTACCTCTTACCCATGTGGTCGGGGTTCAACCCTCACTCATTGGAATTGAGCGCATTTGGTGGCCATGCATTTATCTCTTTGGGAGAACTCATGTGGCGAGGAGATTAATCACTGTTGTTGGGTAAATATCCTGATTTTGATTAAAAAAAAAAAAGACAAAATTGATAACAAATGCTTCTCCTCATTATATTTCGAAGATACTTGTTACACCTGAATGTAGGGAAACTAAAACCCAAAACCAAATAGCCAGCCCAGCATAAAAGCTCAAACAGACCAACCCTATCTATGACCAACAAAAAATCCCATATGAACTTTCCTTATAGGAAAGGATTTAGTTTTCCTCTCATATAAGCAGTTTAACCAATTAACCTGGCCAAACTGTAATACTATGACGGGTAGAGGTTAACCCATAAAGTGACTAAAAGCCGTAAAAGCAATTTGTTCTAAGCTTTTACTCTCCAGAAATTGATGCAACGTCCAAGCATAGATTGCCTCATATGCATTTAATTCAATAGCAACTAATTTCGACAACAGAGCCAGAAATTTGAAGCAATGGAGGCAAGGATAATATATAGACATGATAAGAACCCTCGCATAATTTTTATCTTAATTTGGGCAAATTTAATAAAATTAAAAAACTAAACTATATATATACTTATATATCTTTGAAAAAAAATTTAAATTTTAATGGGAAAATGAGCCCCTAATGTATAATGAATAGATGTAGCCTGCCTACCAACAAAAAAGTTTATTGTCTTCTAAGCTTTTAATCTTCCTAAATATTTTAAAACTTGTTTATGAATACCAATTTTCTTTGGCTAATTGTTGAATGGAATAGGAAGACATTCTAAATTTCTGCATGTCAGTGAAATAAATTATTATTTGTATTAATGTATTACATTTATTTGAATGTTGATATATTTTTATATGTTTATTTGAATATATCCAAGTCAACTGATTTAGTCAACGATCTACTAGTTGCACTAGTAATCAGGTGAAATACTTTGTTCAAGTGAAGCATTGGTTCGAGTTTTATAATTATAAATCATTGTTCCATAGAGTATGAATTATTGTTTTGAAGAAAGGGGTAAATAACTTTTTGATCCTAACAAATTTTTTATATCAATTAGTTTAGACATTTTAATTTTGATGAATTTGATCTTAACAAAATTTTTTGTATCAAATTAGTTTTAATATTTAAATTTCAACATCGATCAAGTCCTAATATTTTTTATTTTGTCATTAATTTATCATTTGTAAAAGTGGAGATTTAACCGAATGACTAATAAATTAATATCAAAATTAAAAATATTAGTGCTGAAATTGATGTTGAAAATTTTATTAAGATAGAATTAATATCAAATTAAAAATATTTGCAAAGAAGGACTATTTACTGAGAAAAAAGTATCTCCATATTGCCCAAGTATCATCATAAGGCAGCTGCTCCGATTACGTCAATGGTCAATTCAGTTGGTGATGCCAGAGTTTAACCACATTTTTAAAGTGTAGTTAAATGCAATAACAAATTTTGTCTCCTCGGCTCTTCTCCACAGCGCTCTCATCTATCAAAAGTCAGAAACTCCTCTCCACAATGCTCTCATCCCTCAACAATCTCTTCTCATTCTCCAGCAAAACTCACGCTATGTTATTCGAAACCTTTGAATCCCAACCCCAACAGTGTTTTCGTCATCCCCTGTGTTCTCAAAGAATGCTTCAACTCAAGGGACCGATACACCTGAGAAATGATTCACAGCAGCTTGATTCTCAAGTTTAGTTTTGAGGTTGATGCTTTTGTGTCCAGCTCATTGATCATTACGTACTACAAGGGTGCGAGAGTTGAGGACGCGCAAGATGTTTGATGGAATGGATGTGAAGGATTTGGTGGCTTTGAACGATGTTGTTGCTGTGTATGCTCAAGTGGGGCTTGCAAGTGATGCTTTGAGCTTGGTGGAGGGAATGAGGTTGATGGGTTTGAAACCAAATTTGGAGACTTGGAACACTTTGCTGTTAGGATTTTCGCAAAAATGTGACCTTGCTATGGTTTCTGAGATTTTCAGGTTGATGGCTAATTGAAGACAGTGTTGAGCTTGATGTGGTGTCTTAGACTTTTGTTATATCTGGGCTCGTGCAGAAATTTTTCAATGAGGAAGCTTTTGACAAGTTTAAGCAAATTCTGCAGCACCGGTTTTGCCTAACTTCGGCTACTATCAAAATTTAATCTTAATATGGATTCAAGGAGTAGCTCCTGGAGCTCATGACTGGGCAGCACTTCTTCTTTCCTGATTTATTAACATAGCTTTTTTGGATGGATTCAAAGGTTTCAAATAATATAGCATGAATGTTACTGGAGAAAGAGAGGAGATTGTTGAGGGATGAGAGTATTGTGGGGAGGAGGTACTGACTTCTGATAGATGAGAGTGCTGTGAAGAGGTGCAAAGGAGGTGTGCGGTTTAGCAACAATTTTTATTGCATTTAACTACACTTTGAAAATGTGGTTAAATGCGGAGATCACCACCTAGATGAACAATGACATCACCATAGCAGTCGCCTCACCATAAATTGAGGCCAATTACTCGGAGCTAGCTACTGTTACGAAGCCCAACAAGCATTGTTCAAAATGAAACTGTGTGAAGTACCAGACAGCAGTCGCGCACACCCATTTTCTATTTGTCCATTCATATAAATATGGTGGACAAAGAATGTCCTGATCAGTGACCCACCACCAAAAACACTATTGCCTCAAATGAATACTTGCATTATATATATATATAGAGAGAGAGAGAGAGGGGGGGGGAAAAGCAAACTGGGCCACGAGAAGGCAGATCATAGAAGAAGGGTGAAACAAATCACATTCAAACTTTATGATCAGTGAGTAATTGAAGACGAGGAATGATTTAGTTGATGAATGTGTGTAAGTAACTAGCTATAGGGATATCAGATATGTGTGCGCCAATGGAGAGTCAGACAGGGGCACTATTAATCATACATTCATTCGATCAAGTCATCAATTGCGAATTGATAGCATATTATATTCAGGTAGCTATGACAACATAACCTAATTAAGATACAAGATCGAGAGGCTTGAATCAGCAAAGAAACGTTGGCTTAGGCGGCAGCTTATAGTCCCAGCCTCAAATCCAAAGTGAGGGGCGAAGAAGAAGAAGAAAAGCAAGGGTCATCTTCAAGAGGAGCAGGAGGCAAATTCAAGTCAACAGCCGCGCATCCATCCGCGGGTGCGGGTGCAGGTGCAGGCGCAACCATAGCCATGGAGGGGTCAGTGTCGGCTTTGTCCCACCAGTGACACCTCTTGTGGCCACCGAGAGCTTGTCCGGTGGAGAACACCCTCAGGCATATGCTACACTCGTGTCCTCCACTGTCATCCCCACCCGCACCCGCACTGCTGTCGTTGATGTGGTCGTGGTCAGCGTCAGCGTCAGCGGGCACAGAAGAAGTGGAGGCGTGATCCGCGGTGATGGCGAAGCAGCCCTTGACGTTCTTGTGGCTGGCCCTGTGGCCCCCCAGCGCCTGGTGAGATCCAAACACCTTCTTGCAACCGGAGCACTCGAATCGTTCCTCATGATGATGATGATCGAGGTCCACGTCCAAGGTGACGGTTCCGTATCCGTGTTGGTTAACCTTCTCCTTCTCCTTGCCACTCGCGAGCAACAGCAGACACCCGGCAGCGTCGTGGTCCTTGTCGGTCATGTGATCTTGCTGCACCTGCACTTGAGGAGGCTGTTGTGGTTTGAGGAGGAGGTTGGGGGAGGATTGATCCCTCGCCACGGGCGCTCAGGGTGGCAGCGCATGTGGCCGAAGAGAGCCTTCCAAGACCAGAACTTCTTGCCGCACTCGGTGCAGGGCCGCGTGATCTTCGAGGCGCCCGGGTCTGGCCTCTTGTAGGCCTTCACCCTCGCCCCAGCGCTGCTGCTGCGCTCGTCCATTATCGTGATCAATTTGGTGCACTTCTTACGAGGGTTGTGAGTCCGAGTCAGAGAAGACGAGGATGAAGAAGCACCAACACCAACCCCAACCACGCATGCATGGTCATGATCATGATCAGTGACAGTGTCAGGAGGATCAGAATCGGCGGAGTTGTTCATGGCAGCCCCCTAGAAACTAAACGGTATATATGTATGTATGTATGTATAACTAACTGTGGGATTGGGATTGGGATCGGGAGGGTGAAATTAAGGAAACCAAACCCTTTCGACAATGCAGGCTGATTATGCAACTCCTCTCACTTTGAATTGTTGGCGGTTTTTTCTTAACTACATTCCTTTCTTTTTCCCTACTTTTTGTTGGCTTCCTTCAACACGTGTTTATTCGTGTGTTTATCAATGTTAACGCCCGACATTATTATGCATTTATGTTGGTTATGATGTAAGTAATTATATAACTGTGTTATTCTTTTGTTATTGCTAGGTATGATATAATTAAATCATAAGATTTTTTTTTTTTTAGGAGATGTCATTTTATTAGTTTTCCATAATAATTTTTGAATTTATAATGATTCATTCATAAATATGTTAAGAGTTTAATTGACATATATTGATATTGACATATAATACATCTTTATATTGTTAGCAAATAAAAAAGTTACTAAGTTATTTTATAATCAATTCTAATTCAAATTTCCAAAAATAACACATGATGGATGACTAGTCCTTCATTTATTGGCCGATAGTGTATCAATGCATGCCATTTAAATTTAGTAAGTTATTAATACTTTGACGTATTTTATTACTTCTCTGGCCATCACTATAAGTTACTTTGGAGTTTTTTTTCCCTAGTCTAAAATATAGGTTATTTTCATATTTTAATGAGTCATTAATTATTTTATATATCTTATACCCTTTTATTTAATTGGAAAGAAAATGAGTAGGGGTGAGTTTATTAAAATATTTAGTTTGAGAGAATGAGTGGAGGTTGAATGATAGCAGTGTATATGTCTTTTATTTCCATTTTTTAAAAGATTAATAAGATTTAATCATTATCTTAATTAATTTCTACATATGACTAAAAATGACTTATATTGGGAATCTGATCAGTGTACTAGACATTTTTCACACAAAAACAAGAGAGTTAGATTAGACGTCATATTATAGTATATATTTAGCCTGATACGGTTATAGTATATATTTGATAATCCTTCCCATATTAAAGTATATATTGAATAAAAACTTATTTAATAATGTAAAAGGTATTTAAACTTATAAGGTTATAATTAATTATAACCATATGGAAAGGATTAGTTGACAGCATTATAAAACTTGATAGAGTTACATCACTAAATAACTTTTTCATACAATATAAATTTCACCAATCCAATTATTGAATTATCATTATCTATCATGTAAATCGTGTGTGTCAAGTTTTTGAAAAATTGAACAAGAATAATAATATACATGATAAAATAGTTCTTATTTTCATACAACACAAAAATACTTATTACATTAATTTTGAAATATATAAAATTATATTAAATAACTTCTAATTGATATAAAATTTTATAGATATAATATAGAAAAATATATGAACGTTCAATCCCCCCCCCCCCAAAAAAAAATCCCATAGCAACATATAAAAACTTTAGCTTATACCCTGTACGTTGATATATATATTCAGAAGTTAATAATCAAGTTTAATTTTGATATATGATTAATGTAAAAATTTTCACTCAATCATTAAAATTGTTTGAGTAAACAAATAATGTCAAAATTTATAAAGTATAATATTTGATTAGTTAACTGTGTAAAATTCTTTGCATTGAAATATAAACTTTTGATTTAATTGAACATATAAAGAAATAGTATGAATTTATTCCGCAAAAGGATATCGAAACATTGTGAACTCTTTAATCCAACATCGATATGAATGATTATTTCATTTTTTTGAATTAATTTTTTTTTTTTTGGTCGATGATTATTTCATGTTATTATAAGTTTATAACTAAAGGAGTAAATGAAGGTGAAAAAAGAACATTGGTTTCTTGGTCAAACAAAAAAGATAATACTGAGTGTCATATGTTACAGGGAGTAAAGCCCAATCCGTGCGGGATTGGGCGCACGGATTGGGCTGATACGAGACAAAGACGAACAAGGATCCATCGCAACAGGAAAAATGACGGGACAACACCCGACAAAAAAGGGGCGAACACGGATTGAGCAAATAGCATTGCATTTCCTCTGCTCTGAGCATAGTTTGGATTTCTTTCATTGGCCATTAAGAGATTGGCTTTGGATTTTTAACAGAAACGGCAACACAAGCGATATTTAAAGAAGACATTCAGCAATGAGTGGTTCCTGAACTATAAAAGAAAATATAAAAGAAAGTCATAAGTTTTATATATTAAAAACTTCACACAATTACAATTCACGTTGGGAGTTGGGATATAAATGGAACCTCCTCTCATATTCATTGTCTTTGGAGAGATAATGAGAAAAATAGAAACGAAATGAGGGGGAAAAAAAAAACGAAAATTGTATCTCTTGTATGAAAGTTTAAAAATTGATGCAAATGAAAAGGAATGCATGAAAAAAGAGAAAAAAAAACCTCTCCTCTCGAAATAACTAAACTTTGTTCTCCGAAAATTAGAATGGAATAAATAGAAATAAGCTTTTAAAACCAAAAAAAAAAACCTTCTACAAGATAAAGATATCTACTTTATCAGTCTTTCAAATAACAGAAATTATCTTGTGTTTTTTAGTTTCATCTAATCTCTTTCTACTCTATTCCTGCAAACAAACTCCGTTCTATTGCATTAACGAAAAATCATTTAAACCAACTAAATACGACATACAATCACTTGAATATCATAAATTGCGACTTTATTTATTTATTTATTTATTTTGGAAAGAAGGTCACCATCTCCATAAGCAAAATGTGTGCTAAATAGTAAATACTCCAAAATGCTTAGGATATGATAAATTAAATGGAATAGGGGCAACCAAAATTAATTTAGATCTCTGTTCCTAAAGAATTGCAGGGGCGCTGTTTTGCAATGAAATCATAGGGGGTCTCCCATGATTTTCTGAGGCTTGCCAGTTTAGAAATAGATGGACTCAATTGTAAAACAGCACACCTAATGTTATAACTTTCTAGCAACAATAGGGGATCCTAATCCAAACAAAACAGTTGCCTTTCTCCTATACCTCAAATATCAAATGACAGCCCTGAGCTCTCCGGTAAGTAGAGCATACTTGCGGTGCTGGGACAAGATCGGTGCCACCTGAACTGCATTCAGTATTGATGCTAAGTCCTTGTTAGTAGGTTCCTGTTGTTGTTTAGATGCATGCAGAATTGTTTGCAAGATTTGCAGGGGATCCCCATGGCTGACAACCAAAATTGCACATCTGTAGAATGTGGAACAAAATTGTATAAGCTGATAGAATATGAACGAAAAAAACTCAACCATACTTTCAAGAAATAAGAATATATTGATGGCAAATATTAGCTTGTAGCTGTAGATGGAAGACCTGCCGTTGAGATCACAGATTAGAAAGTCTACATATTTAAAATCCGAATGCATCTGCATTTCAAAGGGTGTCCTTTCACAGCTTTGAAATAACCGCATGGTACAAGATATGTGATAGAATGCTCAGGGATAGTACAAGACGTTCTATAATGATACTTGAGACAAAAATCACTACCCTTCAAATTCTGACTCCATAATTTCCATTGCTCTTGCAAGCCTACAGGAAACATCCTTAACACTTTCTCCTCCTTCTGGCCCAACAAGTGGATCCTTTTCATCTATATCCCAAATCTCTGCATACTGTTGATGGTGGAAAGAGAAAATTGATTAGTTGCCCAAACCACAGTTGGCTTGAGAATACTTATATGCACCAGGATAATTAAACAGTGGCACTCCATGGACTTAACCAGAAGTTGACCAGTGTTAAATATCTAACACCTCTAGAACCAATTGTGATGCAGAGAATAGACAAAATGCCCTTCAATTTGCAGTTTTCTTATGGTGGCAAAGGGTCAACACAGCTGAAAATGTTTCCGTTAACCATACCTTATCATGTGAGAAAAGTTCAAACGAAGGACCAAAGAAACGTTCTCGAAGATCTTCCATCACCTGCATGGTAAAATATATTCAATTGATGAGCAAAAATAAATGTACAGGAAAAAGATATGATATTCAGAAAGGACAAATTATGAACATTGAGGGCTAAACACGCAAGTAGTAAACTGCCATTTCAGGATGAGTAGAAACTATAAAGTAAAAGGAATTCCTAGCAGCGGTTGCATCTGAGTGGCTCACCTTACACTGGGGGCCTTCAAAGGAAGATTCAGCACAGTTGCAACAACCTGTGCCGTGTGTTTTGTTCTTGAGAATGGAGAGTAGCAAATGCGTACATTTGCAAGAGGTATATTATTTGCCTCTAGTTCCTGTCCAAGAATACACTAGTTGTAATGCACTTAGAGAATATAGTGTGTGGCTAGTTGAAATTAACTCATGGTGGCCTTTTTCTTCCACCTCATATTCAAAGCGAAGAAAATAGTGCGTTGTTTTTATGGACATCATATTCCACACTACACCATCGGTTTTGAAAGTGAAAAAGCAGTTAGCAATTGTTATAGTGCAGCTCTTGAATCTAAGAAAGATCTCCGCTTTGAGGTTTAATTATCTTCCAATAAGTGTGGAATATATGTTAGGGTGCGTTTGCAATAGGTATATGAGAAAGATGAAATTGAAACGAGAAGGTACCTTTTGGAACAAAGTTCCAGCAAGTTGTGCTTGATCAACTCCGTCGATAGCCAATTGGAATTCAGGGCGCGTACCGTTTTCCTGTGATGTATACAACACAACACAACCCAACCATGAATAATCTGATCCGTAAACGTGAATGGCAAAGGAATATACAATATAAGATTGTAAGTAAGAATTAATTTTAAGAAAAGAAGAGACCATGGAGGAAACGATGAGGCCTCGCTCGTTGGGAATGCTCTTGCCATGCCTCAGAACCCAGTATCTGTTCTTCAACAAATTGACTCCTGCCATTGCTTCCCCTTAACCTTCCTCCTACTCCTCACTCTCTGCGTCTCTTCTCTCTGTCACTACTGCTATCCCTAATTATATTATATTTCCTTAACCAATGCATGAATCTTCCACCCGAACAACAAATGCATGAATCCGATGCGTTTTTGTTCAAAACTCGGAAAAAGAAAAACAACATAAAAGGTAATTTCTCAAAAGAGATTAAATTAATTAATACAGTCAAAAGTGTAGTAACTGGTTAATATTTTTGCTAAAGTAACAATATATTATTGAATTATTAACTGATTTTGTTTTATTGTATTAAAATTAAATCACTTTTTAAAAAACATTAAATCCGATGCAATTGAATTAATTTTACATTTTCAATCGATAAAATTTCATCAAAATCATGATGGTTGGTAGTGATGGCATGCGGTTAATTTTTATGATTTGTTATTTTTATAAAATTTTATTGGTTAATAACGTAGAATTGTTATATATTTCTATAGATGAAAATTAAATTTATGTTATTTTTACACTATCAATATTTGTTTAATAGACATTCATATATAATAGTATTTACTTTTAATCCTAAATATGAGTTTTACTTTGACATATTAACAGTGTAAATTTTTTTAATAATATTATTCAATTAAATTTATATATTTATATAATTTTTTAAAATAATAAATATGAGATTCAATTATTTTTACTGATATAATAATATATTATTAGATAATAATATAAAAAATTATAGTTCAAATCTTATAACGTATTTTTTGAAGTGAAAAAAAAATATTTACTTTTAAATTGTAGATAAGTATCTATCATTTTACCTTTTGTGTGTGTTAATGAGTATGTTAATGATGATGACGTATCTCCCTCCTTATCAATTTTATAAATAAATAAAGCAAAGAAGAGGGGCATGGGTGCAAATTGAAAAAAGCAGTTTACTTTATCGTGAATATCTCGCGCCGTGGAAATGGGAAGGGGATCTCTTGTCTTGTGGTCTTATGAAGTCGGCCTGAATTGAGAAATCCAGAGTCAACGTCGGACCAGATCAGATCAGATCAGATCGGAAAGAGGAGGAGCTATGGGTGGAAGAAGCATAATAGCGGATCCAATGAAATTGAAGAGGGCAGTGAAACACGTGATTGGGATTGGGAGCAGCAACAGAACAAGCCGGCGGAGCGTGACGTACATGCCGCGGCCGGGGGACGGAGCACCGCGGGGGGTGACGCTGATACCGGGGACGGAATAGGGCCTCTGGTGACGCGGGGGGTGGAGCAGGTGATGGAGGCGATGCACGCGCCCGTCTACTTCGAGAGGTACGAGGTGCACGGGGACATGAAGCGCGTGCCGGAGGAGGTTCTCGAGTCCATCCGGAAGAACAAGGTGTGCCTCAAGGGGGGCCTCAAGACCCCGGTTGGCGGAGGAGTCAGCTCCCTCAACGTCCAGCTCAGGAAGCAGCTCGACCTCTACGCCTCCCTCGTCAACTGCTTCAACTTGCCTGGCTTGCCCACCCGCCACCACAACGTCGACATCGTCGTCATCCGCGAGAACACCGAGGGCGAGTACTCTGGCCTCGAGCACGAGGTCGTTCCCGGCGTCGTCGAGAGCCTCAAGGTACGTCCCTACCTACCTACTTTTCTTTTTTCCTTTTTTTTGTTTTTTGTTTTAACAATATGTCAATGCTAGCTAGCTTGCTACTATCTTATTTTCAATCTACTAGTATATATCTGAATTGAATCGCTGCAATCAAATAAAATAAACTGAAGGTGATGACCAAGTTCTGCTCGGAACGAATCGCGAAATATGCGTTCGAGTATGCTTACCTGAATAACAGGAAGAAAGTGACGGCCGTGCACAAAGCCAACATCATGAAGCTTGCCGATGGCCTCTTCTTAGAATCATGCCGGCAGGTTGCAACCAAGTATCCCGGCATCAAGTACGACGAGATCATTGTCGACAATTGCTGTATGCAACTTGTCTCTAAGCCCGAGCAGTTCGATGTTATGGTACCACTATCTATCTGTCTATCTACTGTGTCTCTCTATGGCGGTATTATTATTCTTCCGACAGTGACACCCACGCCCACTCTCACTCTGGTCTTAAATTAATTGCAATGTATTGTAGGTCACTCCTAATCTTTACGGCAATCTAGTGGCAAATACGGCAGCTGGAATTGCCGGAGGCACTGGTGTCATGCCTGGAGGTAATCATCATCATCATCCCCTTCACTCACTTGAACCTACCCTGGCCCTGCCCCTGTTTGTTACTACTACTTTCAATGTGACTCTGTTATCTAACGATATCAAAACAGAATGATTGTTGATCACGATGCTTGATTCGTGATTGCCACTTCTCTTATCTCTACTAAGAAGTGAAAAGTGAAAACTAATAAATGTTGTGTGTTGTGGTTCATCAGGCAACGTTGGGGCTGACCATGCAGTGTTTGAGCAAGGTGCATCAGCAGGAAATGTGGGGAACGAGAAGATGGTGGAGCAGAAGAAGGCAAATCCAGTTGCATTGCTTCTGTCGTCGGCCATGATGTTGAGGCATCTTCAGTTTCCTTCGTTTGCTGACCGCCTTGAGACTGCAGTCAAGCGTGTCATATCAGAGGGCGAGTACAGGACTAAAGATCTCGGTGGAGACAGCACCACCCAGGAGGTTGTTGATGCCGTCATTGCCAACCTCGACTAGATCATAATTCCCTTCTCACCTTCTTCCTGTTCCAATCTTCTTGCTCGCCCTCACCTCACCTTACCTTACCTTGCTCAATTCAATTGGTACAGAATTTCCTATACCAACAATCTTATTATATATCTCTGATTCTCTATCGGTGCTGCTGCCTCAATGTTTTTCAAATAACCTTTGGGCATGGGGGGCGGATTTGAATTGTAATAAAAGTTAAATTTCATTTTACTATTTTTTGGATATGGTTGAAGGCTTATACCTTCTCCTCCACCCCTAAATTACCAGAACAATTTTGCTCGGCTTTGTTATGTAAGGATATATATATCTGCTACTGAATGAGAGATTATTTTCGGAGACTAGATCGTTGGGGATCAATTTGCCATGAGAAGGGCAGTGCCTGCAAACCAAACTAGATTCAGTGTAGGATGGAACGCATGTTCGATGAGTAACCGATTCAATAAATCGGTCTTTTCCGTCGTCAAATCTCATGTGGAGAGGAAAAACTTCAACTTCATATATCATGCATCTTGTTTGTTTTGAGTTTGATTTAATATAATTTTCTTTTCTTTCCCTTTCCTTTCCCTCTAAAATTCAAACTCACAAACATACCCTTAAAATAAAAAAAGAACCGAGGCACGCACATAGCTTTAAGAGAAGCTCATGCTCCTTGTGTATTGTACTGTTGATTGAAACAAATATGGCTCAACCCTCGAAGACTTGATGTAGTGTCATTTCACTGAATTCAGTTACAAACTCATTGGCTATTGCTATTCATTTTGATCAAATATGAACAAGTGCTTAATGGATATAGTCAGATAGCTTCAATCAATTGAACAAATTCAAGTTATATTGGCGACTTTATTAGCGGTCGTCTCTTGAATACTACCATTATGATGTGGTTGCTATATGATAATTTATGGTGGACACAATTCTTACGCGTAATATAGTGTTCAGGTAAAGGGACTATTTAACCGAACGCTCTGCTTATAAATACAATATACTTGACCAATATCCTGCGATTTGGAAGCGACAGGGAGAAGGAAAAACGTGCTTTACAAATAGTTTTCACATAATTATACTAATTGCTAAGATTGAAAATTGATTGATTTAATTGCAACAGCCTACAAAATGCTTCTAAAAAGTCCTATTTTCTACGCAAGTATGAAGTAAATTCCAAAGTCTAAGTTAAACATCTAAATATAGTGTCCGATGCACAGAATCATCCTGAAAAATGTAACATCCAGTGTTTCATCCGTCTTCTCAATCTGAAAGCGCTTCTGCACAAATGAGTTACAAGGTTAGGATACCATCATCACAAAAAATTAATCAACGAAGAAACTTCAGAAATTATTGGTGATGGTTTCCTCTATGCCTGATTGATGGGATTCTACTACACTCACAAGAAGCAAAAATTAATTCTCCATTGATGAGCAAACGACCATGATCGTGCCATGATGCCATACAACATTAAGATAGTCAACTGTCAACTACATTTTGTTTTTCCTCATATTCCAAATCATTTGTTGTCTCCTCAAATTGCTCAGTGTAATGAAAATTTAGCAGGTGAATTGATACACAGAACCAAAAGGCAGAAAGATAATAATAACAAGAAGATAGTCAAATCAAATGTCAACTACAATTCAGTCATTCAAAAAGCAAGGACATGTTAAGAATTATAGAAATATATACTGACCTATGCAATTTGTAAATCCCTGTGTAGAAACCACCAAGGACCATTCTTTGATAGTAATCTGAAAATGTAAAACAACGAAGGGTTCAGCTAGAAGTAAGAATTTAACAGGCACAGCCAGAGAATACAATGCAAATGTTACATTAATGTGCCATTTTACCTGACAAAACCAGCTACCGAACGAAGAGCCATGAAGAGAGTCAAACCCAGCCATACCCCACGAAGGCCAAATAGTGAAGGGGCAAATGCCAAAAATGCTGAGGAGATTGCTCCCACAACCATCTATGAAGCAATTACAAATAAAATTAAAACATATGATCCAAGACACAAACATTGCCCAAATTTTGACAACCAAACACCTCACCATGGAGAAAGCAGCATATGGGAAATCAGAGACACCATAATGGAGACCATCAAAAATATATGCTAGAGCATTAAATGGTTGAGAAGCACTAACAAACTGCAACAATCACAAATGACAGTATAAACTAATATCCGGGGCAGACAGAGACAAAGGCAAGCAAACACTGACAAATGAATAAGCAAATATCATACATACCAACGCCCCAGTTCCAACAACCTGTAAGACTTCAGGGTCCCGGGTGAAAAGGGTAGCTAAAGATCCAAAAGAGGCACCCAGAATTGCAGTCAAGCAGATACCTGTGAGCAGTCCTATCTGGAAAGACATCATCAGGTTCTCATTCTCAATCAATTTCATGAAACTACTTATTTAACACACTTGCTGCACAGCTTACATAAATTCTGAGAAGAACAAATGAATGAAAAGTATCAAAGCCTCAAGAATCAATGAATAAATAGAAAAGGCTTACCCTTAACACAAAATTAGCAATTTCCTTTACAATGTTGTATTCATGTCTGGATACAGAGCTTGCAACAAGGGCCTATAAATTATAAAATAGCAGCATAAGTTTTTTTTTTTCCCTTTTAAAAAAAAAAGTCATATGCTAACAGCAAAGTGAGCAAAAGCCAAGGTCAAAAAAGTATAATTAAAATACATAAAAACGTCAAACTGAAAATTTTTTTCCAAAGGTTCAATGAAGCACGTCTAAATAAAAGAAACAACACCAGAATTTTGTCCTACTCCATTGTAGTCTGCCTTTGTTGGCTTAGCTTGTTTCATTGGTAGACACCCTGGTATTATTACTAGATTAAAATTTAAAAACCCTACCACAGGAAAAATAAAACCAAAGAACATATATGTTTTACTTGGGGGATGATCAAATACCTGACCAGATGCAGCTAACGAATCCGTAAGAAGGGACACAGCCATCCACACTTGCATCCATATCTGATGTGCAGCCATAGCTACTGGACCTTGTCGAGCAGCCATTGATGTCCCCAATGTCATGGTTGAAAGAACAGCAAGTGTTCTTCCAAGAAGGAAACCACCTATAGCAGTAGCAGCCCACAGATCGTAATTGAAGCAACTATACAAAAGATAAACCCAACAGAAAGCTATATAATATGCTCATGCACATGCAAATATTTGTTTATATCAAAAGGGAAAGGTAATGCATTGCAGGAAAAAATAAAACAATTCATTTGTTGACAAAATGTAACGCCAACACTTGGCAAGAATAGCATTGCATCTTGTCAGGCGATGAGCCGTAAACAATAAATAATTTCCAAGAAAAATAAAAAACCAATTTGTTTTATCAATGATATTGTCTTTAAATTGAAAAGTAAAACTATAAACAGAAAGAGGAAAAGAAGTGGGAGTGACTCATTTGCTTGGAAATTGTGGTGGAAACAGACTTTAAGATCTCATTTAGCATCTAGTAGTTATCTTCCGTTACTTGCCCATTTTTTCTAGGGAGAAAATTCATTTTGGGAGAAGTGGCAAACACACTCTTTCAACTCCGGTTAACACAAAAATAGAAAACACCAAGGAAGAGACAAATCCTCACCAGACTTAATATAACTGCCAAATTGCAGTTCTCCCATCTTTGGAGGTAGTAACTCAGCTCGTTTATTCAGAAACCATATCATCAACAAGGTCCCAATATATCTGCGGTATAATAATTTCATCATAATTATGGTTAAATCAGGTCAAGAAATATAGAGGAAGATAAGAATGCTTTTGGTAAGGACATACTGAGATAGAACGGTGGAAATGGCTGCACCAGCTACACCCAACTGAAAGTAATACATAAGTAACGGAAATGAAAACACAGCTGAAAGATTAGCAATACCTGCATTTTGATAAATTAATTAGCACGGACATATATAAAATATAATGAATATAACCCCCCTCTCTCTCACTGAAAAGCTGTAGAAATAATCTTCCTTTTACATCATAATGCAAATGTAATGCATTATTTTAAATAGAAGTTCTGTGATCAGTGCAACCAAATTCCAATATGATTAAACAGAGTGGTCTTCCCCATCTTGTCATATCAAGCATTCAATCATTTACAAACAATTCACAGGTAGCCACCAGCTTTCCCAATAGTATATTGATATGGGTAATCTCTTAAACAGAAAGGTTCTTTTGTTAGCACTCCTTATAATCACATGATAAAAATAAGAAAAACCAGTTAGTAAAGCTGCAAGTGGACAATGTATCTGTCAATGATTTATGTGAGCTTGTCAGAAACTACAAATTACTCATTTTCTCAAGAATGATGACTATAAGAAAAGAAACGCCTTCAAAAGGTTAAGAAAATGTCAAGTTTTGAAGAAGATTATTACCAAAGGAAGTTATGGCTGCAATGATGGGAAATTCATTTTCAGTTATTCATGTGAGCTTGTAAAAAAGACATCAATTCATGAACCTTGACTATAATGAGAGCCTTCAAAAGGATAAGAAAATGTTATCTTTTGAAGCACCAGAGCAAAGCAAGGCATCAGAGCACATGCAGATATACCCCCAAAAATACCAAAAGGGATTCAAAAGATGAAATTAGCAAATAAACAGATTCAAAACCAAACACTTGCCTAGACATAGAACAGGAGTTTTTGTATCCTTACAACCACGGAAAATGCCTTGAAGAGCCAAAGAAAGTACAACAGCAGGAGCACCAACTGCTCTCAAAGAGAGAAATAGCTGTGCCGGAATGTGAATAGGATTTTCCTGTTGAAAGAATATATCAAAAAATTATTCCCTAGAAGATCAAAATTCATGGACTTTACTATGATAAAAGAGGCATATCATAAACTTTTAATCAAATATTATTCACAACTAAAAGTATCCCACAACAACGAGGTGCCACAGTAGACAAGTAAGGTAGACCATCAATGATAAGGAAGAGTGAGTTTGAGTGAAAAGATACCTTTGAAACACCAATTAAATTTAGAAATGTTCCGGATCCAAGATACAGAGCCAAAGCCTCAAAAATGCCAATCCCCAGTGCCAATAGCAAAGCAGTGGAGACAGAGGAAAGTTGCTTTCTTTGAGAAGCACCTTTTAAAGGGGTACCATTGCCACTATTTTGTAGGTCAGCATTTTCTGCACCACAAAGTTATGGCATTAGATAATGACAATTAGCATACAAACAAATGCTGCAAAGAGATTAATAGTGTACATGAATTCACCTGAAGCAGAATCTTGGTTAGCTGTCTTCGCTATGTCCTCAGCAACAAAAGATGTAGCAACACTGAGAAGGGGAATGTTGAATAGCTTTGATATGATGTTAAATATGGTTATGGAAACACCGGCAGAAGCCAACTCCACAGTGCCTATGAAGAACAAAACAACACGCAATTAAAGGCGGATGGCCAAACCAACCAAAGTAGTGGCCGGTTTCACAATTGTGGATAAAGAAACAGGCATAGTCAGATAAGGTAAGGTGCTAACTAACCAAGTCGACCAATGTAAGCAGTTTCCATCAACTGTGCCATGGGATCAATAGCCTGTCCGGCAAGGGCGGGCAAAGTCAGCAACAGAAGCTCACGTTTCACATCGGAACCTGAGTAAGGTTTTCCATTCACTGGCAATTGACTGCAAAAACATATTATTATTATTATTAAAGGAAAAGAGAGGACAGCATAATAGTAATAGAAACAGAGAAAAGAAAAGGGTCTTACAGAGAGGGCTTATCTGAATTTGAGAGGAGAGCGCCTTGCTCGTCATCTTGTTGTTCTTGTTCATCATGCGCATGAGGAGAAGTGAAGTGAATGGGAGAAGAGGGTTTGGCGCAAAGGGTTATGAATGAGAAGCGGGAATCCAGGAGACGGTGTGAGCCGTAACTGAGGCCAACACAGATTGAAGCTTTAAGGGTGGGAAGTTGGTTGCAGGACACGGCTGTTGTTGTTGTTGTTGTTCTTCTTCCTCCTCCTCTGGTGAGGCCGCCATGAGAGAGAGAAGCGCAGCTGCTCAAATTCAAATGGGAAGCTTTCATCATGGCCGGCTTCAAATGAATTCAGCTGACACACCAACACATACGACGCGATTGATGACTTTGAGATGAGAATCAACTGGGGACGGAAGGGAGAGATATTTACAATTACGATTATAATTATAATAATTAGTAACTTACCGCACAAAACTATTTGGACAGCCGAAAATGGGATAGATAGATTAGATAGACATGAAAATTGAGAAAAACACAAGAATTTTGTTGAGAAATAGTGTACCCGTTCGATTGGGAATAAGGGAGAGTATTGGAGATACAAACACTAACACGAGAAGGAGTTCATCCGATGAGATGAGCATGTAATAATTCCAGCGTGGGGAAGCAAAACACCAGCGTGCAACTATCAAACGCAAACGGGGAGGGGAGGGAGGGAGGGAGGGAGTGAGGGAGCCATACAACACAACAATAGTAATAAGGACTACTAACTAAAAACAATTGTAATAAGCTGGCCGGAGTTGCTGCTCCAAGCTTCAGCGGCAGCCCACAGAGTCCAACCGCGTGTGGCGCCACTAACCAAAGTGTTCCTCGTCCGCCCCAACATCACACTTTTTTAACGAAAATTGTTTACTGAAAAAACGCAGTTGATCAATCGATTCATCTAATTTTATTTCCTAAGGAACTTATCATTACCTGACGTATGTAAAAGTCTACAATTTGAGGAGCAGAAAATAAAATAAAAGTGAGTTTATCTAAATTTAATATATTTATTTATGAGTTATCTAGTAGATTAAAAGCATGATACATTTTATCAATTTTTTATGTGATACATTTGACTGAGAGTTATGTGGGATGAGACTAAATCTCATTCAAATAAGATTTAAATTTTATTCAATAATAAATAAGGTGTGAGTTGACATTATATCCTATATATAATGAGTCCAACTAATTTTTTTTTAATGAAATAACAATAAATATAGTTTTACTTTTTATTGTGCGATTTCACTCACTTTGACTTTGGAGAAACATTTCACAAAATTTAAATTGTCAAATTAATTTTCCTAATTTTTACTCTATGAAGAAGTATAATCTTTTTTGGGTCTGATCAAAGGTATAATTTGTATACAACTAGGGTGTGAGCATGTCGTCTAGGTATCAACGAAAATTCGGATTTAGGGAAAGTACCAAAATAATTTGAAGGTTTTTTTTTTTGTGAAATGTTATTTATACTCATCATTTGTCAATATACATCGGATAACATTCTATCTCCATTGAATGAGGTGTGGTAGTTTGAACCCATATTTATTCAATTATAGATGAAAGTGTGTCAATATGATGTAGATAAAATGTGAATATAAATAACACTATTTTTTTTTTTTACAATTTTCTTTCCTTGTCAACAATAACTTTGGTCTGATCTTTTTGTGTTTCGGTCTGAATATCTAGAGCTTTGTTCAAGAAAATCAGTGAACATAATGGCCCAACTTGACTCGGGTATATGAAACTAAGAAATAGTCCTGCAAGTTGGAGTAGGGTAGAACCTAGTGCGTGGTGGTGGGCTGCTTGTCTTTTCCATCTTTTGTCCCTTTTTTATTTTTTTGATTGACTTTTGTTCTTTAAATAGCTAGTTTGGCAGCCACCCAAGAATTGTGTGTCATATCTTCTTATCAATCTGAAGTAGTAAAGGTAATTTTTGGGCCTGGAGGCAAGAGATGGGTTGTTAAGAAAATTCAAAGCCTGTGGACCAAGAAGGTTGTTCCCTTCGACCAAAAAAGGGGGGTTGTTCCCTATAATCATTGGCAGTTGTAATTGATTCTTAAATTTATAAGAATCTTTCGAATATATGTTTAAATTCAGACAAAAAATAATCTTTCAAATATTTACCAACCTATTTTACTTTTTTTATTATTAAATTCAGATGTTCAATTCTATTAGCTTTATATTTTATTAACATTTCTATTTAAAATTTTTTTTGTGATACATGTGTTGGTTTTCTTTATATTTGACTAATAACTTAAACTCATTAATAATGACGTAAAGATCGTGCAAGCATATTGATTTGCATTTTTTTTAACAATTATTGGTAATATTTCTTGATTGACGTTGGCCTTATTATTGTTATTTTTTTGGGGTGTGTGTGTGTGTGTTTTTTTTTTTTTTTGTGTACGTGACATTGACCTAGTTAAGATATTTTACATTTTAGTATCCTATTCGAAAAATGGTTTCAAAAAGAAAACAAAAATAATATCTACTTAATTCGTTTTATTTGAAATGCTCTAGTAATAAAATTTTTTGCGTTAGGTAATATACCATAGTATCCTTATCCCTGAATCATTTTTCGAACTGCCGCACTAAGTTTAGATAAAGGTCAGGTGCATTTTTTTTTTTTTCAGCAAGACAATTCCAATATGGTCTGCAGTCCACTAGACTTATGGTTGATCCTCACATATTATCTAACCGACTTTTAAGTTATAACACAAACTAAACTAATTGCACAAATGCAATTTGGTTGGGGGTTAGAAGTTGAATGCCTCTTGGCTCAATGCGTCTAGTATCACACACACGACACACCCCAATTTTTAGATCTTAACTATTATTCTTTATAATTCGTAACAGAGACAAATGAAAAGCGAGAGCGAGGTCGGAACCGCATGAAACACACGTGAAGAGTAGTAAAGAGCAACCTTTGATTTTGATGGGATTGCAAAGTATTACTACAGCTAAGCTAGAATAAAGAGAATTTGTTTGTTTGGCATACTCATCCCACAACATTCTTCATGTCCATGTTACTCGTTGTCACTCGCACGCGAATACATTGACATTGAAAAGCGACTTCTTTACTCTTCCCCGTTTTTTTTTTTTTCATCTTAATATATACGTTTCACATCCTAATACCCGAGAAACACGCTTTCTACGTACCCGTCACCTCTGGTACCATGTCTTTACACTTAAAAACAGCCACTTCTTGACAATGATCCACAACTTAATTTATATATAATATAATACAATAGACTATTGGATTAAAATGTTATTAAGAGCTAAGCAAAGAGCTGAGCACCGATATCATGCTAACGATTTTTTCTGGTGTACAAGGATAAGCTAAAGAAAGCTAACCTCTAAAGAAAGCTAATAACGGACTTGTCAGCAAGAATTTAATTTTGCTCCAATAATGCAAAAGCGGGGAAAGAATATAAGTAGGTAGTAACTGTACTTGAACGACCTTTTAGTGCCAAATTTAGCTAGAGAATCCACGACAGCGGGTTAATTAGTTCGAGTCAAGCATCAAATTAAGAAACTTGCCACGTACTCCATATTTAGAGAATGTACTATATTTTAAAAAAAACAGTTACATAGAGATGGAAATGATTGTAAACACCTCACGGCATATATAGTTTGACTCGAACCAAACTGTGACAACCAACGTGCTCTACGTCCGTTTGATTAACATGAGCTTAATTTAATTGCGGTTGGATTAGCAAGTATTATTTTGAAGCAAGGGGGCTGGTTAGTTAGGAGTTAGAGCTTAACAGTTAGATGATGCGATGATGATGATGATAAGACACATTTGTTAGATAAGTATGATGGGCCAGCATCGTAATCAGATCAACGGCTGACAGTATACCTGATCATCCACGTGTATTAACACCTAAGCAGATACTATTGACGCGCGGTTACGTTGGCTTTCGGTTGAAAGGTCGTCGTCGTCGTCTTCTTCTTCTCCTTATTCTTGTTCTTTATATACTTGTGTTCGAAGAAAAAGAAGAAAGAGCTTGCTCCGCTCCGTTGCACACGAAAGAGTTCACAGAAAGGAAGAAACGGTGCCGTTACGTTGCCGCGGACGAGCTTCTTTTTCTTAATTGGTGCAATCTTTGAGCGGAAGCAAATTAAACAGACATCGAATTGTGGTTGGTGCGTGGTGTAGGAGTCTGAGTTCTGGTGCTGTAACGTGCATGACAACGGCGACAATGTCGATAGCAATGAAGAGAAGAAGAGAGGCATCGTGGCGAGCTTATATCGCAATCGGTTCCTCCACGGCGCAGTCATCTGCGCCATCTCTGCGTGCCTGCTCCTTCTCTTGGCGCTGCTCTCTCTGTTCGCTCCCTCCCCTAACCCTCAAAATAATGTAACTAAATATGGAATTAATGGAACGGAATATTATTCATTACGCACGCATAATATCATGCATTAATGCATGCCATGCCATGCCAATGAGGCTGTGCCCTTCAATTTCCATCTCATTACTAGCTAACTTGTCATTTACATTCAGATAATTCTTTCTTTGTTTCTTTCTTTATTCTTTTACTTTGTTTGGTGACACAGTACGATGAAATTGATCAAGTCAGATCCCGACCGAATCCGCTGTTTCACGTTCCGGTGAGCTAATAATATTAAATGCCATCTTGCTTTACTTTTGGTTAGATTTTTTTTTTTTTCTTTGTTCATTTTGTTCTTGTGGTTGGACTTGAACCTTTAAAGGCAAGTGGAGGTAGTAGCGAACGTGATTTATGGAGTTCAACGCACTCTGAGCTTTTTTCTGGATGCAGCAATGCTGGTTTCAACTTTCCAAGTAAACTTAAAATCCCAATCTTCTTATTGGTTTCACAATCTTCTTTCTTTTCGCAACAAATTTAATTTGTTAATTTAATTATTCGACTGCTCTTTTTGTTGTTTGATTTTGGAGCTCAAAGTGAGAAAAATGCAATTGATTCGCTGCATTTCACTTCAATTGATGTGTAATTTGATCGTGTTTCTTACAGAGGCTAATGTAAAGACGCATCCGGATCGATACTTGTTAATTGCCACCAGTGGAGGCTTAAATCAACAGAGAACAGGGGTAAGCTTCATGTCTTGACCCACAATTTATTTTTTCTTACATCAGCCTATGGCATTGGTTTAACATCAAATTCAAAATTGTGTTTCAATTTCCAGCTTCCTATTACTGTGTTTTATTTATCAATTTGATGATTTGAACTATGAATTTACTATACCCCTGTCCCTTGTTGTAGGAAATAGTAATATGTAAGCGAGAAAAAAGAAAAGGACGAAAGAAAAGACTTTCCGTTAAACATTACACTGTAACATTTGTCAGCCTGTTTAAGTCATTTCTAATTTCATTTCTTTTTATCTGCAAGTTGGCAGTTGAGTTTGTGATTCTTGTCATTTTGATGGACTTAATATACTAATTTCATTTCAACCATTAATTTCACTTCTTTCTGTCAGTAACCAAGGGTACTGTTTAAGCACGAGTAGTGCTGAAAACATATTGTTGCTTTTTTTTTTTCCTTTGGTATGAACATATTGTTGCTTTATTTATTAATGATGGCACCTGAAGTATTCCATATGCTATAACCCAAAATCCGAGGCGAGCCTGGGAAAATTAATGGTTGAAATTCCTTTGATGAAAGGCACTGCAAGTATGGGATATGTTTTTCAACAAACATTGGTATACAAGTTCAATGCAGTTGTCTGGGCCATTGGGCCAAATTAAAACTCCCCAGTCAGGCACCGATTTAACGGGATAATACAAATTTGAGTCATTTGTCTGCTAAATTATGTGGCTGGGTTATTTGTGTTGTTGAAATGGCTGACTGTGGCTGTAGATAACGGATGCTGTTGTCGTTGCATATCTTTTGAATGCCACTCTTGTCGTTCCAGAGCTGGATCATGCATCTTTTTGGAAAGACACGAGGTCAGTCTTTAGACTTCGCTTCTAGCAGACATCTCTTACTCATGTGTGATATCATATTTTTATTGGTTGCAAAATTCATCGTCTTCCCCCTTCTTAAATTCTAATATAATACATGCTATTTTTTGCAGCAACTTTTCTGAAATATTTGATGTGGACTGGTTTATATCATTTCTCCAGAATGACGTAAGAGTTATAAAACAGCTTCCAAATATAGGAGGGAACTTTGTGGCTCCGTATCATGTGCGTGTCCCCAGGAAATGCACCCCCAAGTGCTATGAGGATCGTGTTTTACCAGCGCTGGTCAGGAAGCGCGTAAGTGTTAAAATCATCAATAAGCGCTGTATGCTTTCGTATACATTATTTGCATGCCTTCTTCCACCAATTATTATATGCTGTCGTGGATTCCATGAATGACACTTAAATTCCTTGATGCAGGCTCTTCTGCTGACTAAGTTTGACTATAGACTTTCTAACAAGTTGGATGAAGATCTCCAGAAGCTGAGGTGCAGAGTTAACTACCATGCTCTGAAATTTACCGATTCCATTCACAGAATGGGTAAAATGTTGGTTGAGCGGATGAGAAGGAAAAGCAAGCATTTCATTGCTCTTCATTTGAGGTAAGATTTAATAATTTTTTGAGTAAGCTCCCATCTTGGTCCCTTTGCCAGTAGTTAGTTCCTCAACAAAGAATTGAAAATAATGCATCAAGCCAAGCGATCAATGAGTCGCATATCTATCACCGTCAGAATTTGCGATCTGCTTCTTTTGTGGAAGATATAATCTTTGACTTTCGTAATTAAGAGCACAGTTTAGGGCCAACTAGGATTTCATTTTTCTTTCCGTCCTTCATTAGGATAAATATTCACTATCAAACTGATGCTTTATCTTGCAGGTTTGAACCGGATATGCTTGCATTCTCTGGCTGCTATTATGGTGGGGGAGATAAAGAAAGAATGGAACTTGGCAACATTAGGAAGCGCTGGAAAAATTTACATGTAAGGTTTGACTATAATGGAAAAACTCAACCCCACATTCATTGTGTTAGCTAGCCTGAATGAAAATTGATACGCTTTTTTTATTATTATTATTATTATTATTTTGGAATGGGACGGGACACAGGCAAGCAATCCTGACAAAGTTCGAAGGCATGGGAGATGCCCACTTACCCCAGAGGAAGTTGGTCTCATGCTAAGAGCATTGGGTTTTGGAAGTGACGTGCACTTGTACGTGGCATCTGGCGAAATTTATGGAGGTGAGGAGACGTTAGCACCCCTCAGGGCTCTTTTCCCAAACTTCCATTCAAAGGAGACCATAGCTACCGAGGAGGAGTTGGCACCCTTTCTGTCATTTTCCTCTCGCATGGCTGCACTTGATTTCCTAGTTTGTGATGACAGTGATGTTTTTGTCACAAACAACAACGGTAACATGGCAAAAATTTTAGCTGGAAGAAGGTAAGCTATGTGCATGCTTCTTTGGTGCTGTGCTTAAGACCTTAACCAACCTGCACAAATTAAAATCAGGTTTAATTTGTTTTTGCGTATGCATACTCACTCATACTTCCTCTGTTGCAGGAGGTACTTCGGTCATAAACCCACCATCCGTCCAAATGCTAAAAAGTTGAACCGGTTGTTCGTGAACAGAAACAATATCACATGGGAAGAATTTGCTTCTAGAGTTCGAAAATCTCAGGTAGGCTTCATGGGAGAGCCAAATGAGTTAAGGCCTGGCAGTGGTGACTTTCACGAGAATCCATCACCTTGCATATGTAGTAAGAACTCACAAACTGGGGGAATTTCCGATCCTCAAAATCAATCTGGTGGCAGCCTTGAAGGTGATGGGATAGAAAACATGAATAAGAATGTCTTTGCCATGACAGAAGATCAGTTTACCGAGGAAGAGCAGGAGTGGCCTGACGTAGATTATTTGGACAGTAGAAATCAGATTCAGCTCAAAGAAACTAGTACAACTGATTCACTTCCTGTTCTAATGGGAACGGACCAAACCGAAGTGCAAGAATTCTTTTCAGATTAGCAGACTAGAAGAAGATGTTACCAATTCATTATTTTAAATGCATCTCTCTCTCTCTCTCTCTCACACACACACACACACACTCACTTGGCTGGCAACTTGTCTCAGCTGGTTTGCTTCCGCGGATACAAACTTCAAACTTCTTTTTCATAGGCAGTATTGAAAATCATACCTTTGTATATATATTAGTGAGATTTTGATGGAGAGCTGCTTCAAGAGGTAGACTACGGTAACTGTATAGGCCATAAAGATTTTGAAGCTTCTATAACTGAAATTTCTGGGGAAGAGTTGATGAGGTATTCTTTTTTGTTTTGATTGCATCTATAGGCCAGGATAGCATTGGGGGAGTGGCCATTTCTAGAGTTCCTTTTCCCGTTACAGTGTTTTGATTTGCCTTTTTAGTTACGTTGACACTATGTTACTGTGATTTTCTTTAAAGGATTGAGATGTACATAAGAAAAATTACAATTCATAGGCTGTATATTGTCCATAACTTCTCCAGCTTCTTTTCTTTCCTGTCGGCAACAATATTAATGCATGAGACCGGAGAAAACGGCTTTTTACCCTTGCCGTCTAAAATTTCTTGGATTTGGCTCCTCTAATAGGATAATAAAGAAGTTAATCACCTTTGAATTAATAACTTTTATTATATATGTATCATGTGTTAATTTCATTGAATAATTTAAAGGTGATTAACTCTTCATTTATGTACTTTAATAATCTTATCACTTTAGAAGAGTGAAATCTAAATTTCTTATTTCCAAATGACCATCATTATTCCTTTAACTTCTCCTGTATAGTTCTCTTTTGCACAAATTTTAATTTTACGGATAGAAAAACAAACAGAGTGAAAATGTTTTTTTTATTTTAATTTTAAAACATAACTATAAAAGAAATATATAACAGGTATGACAATAAATTTTGTGAAAGATAACTTCTGTGAAAAATAGAAAGAGAATTAATATGTGTTTTAATTTACGGATTTACTCTGTTTTTGGAAATTATTTATAATTGAAACAAAAAAAAATTGAGGCTAAATGAGAATAATTTCTATTATGTAATAGAAAATTCAATCCTTAAGTTCTTTCTTCAAGGGAAATCAGAAATATACTCTGTTAAACGTGTTAAAAATTATTAAAACATTCATTGATTTTAATTTTTCAAAATCTAAAATAACGCAACCTAACTAGCTTTAAACCGGCCCAAAGTGTAAAGGTCCATTTCGATTGGAAAACCAATCAAAATCATAGAATAGACTGTAAAATCAAGTGGGTGGATGGTGTGAGTGAGTTTTCTCCCACTAATCATTTGTTTTCTCCTTTTTTTGTGGGTCAACATCTAATTGTTTTGTATCATCTCCAACCACTGAACAGCGGACATTGATACCAATCATAAAGCCCATCAATGCACAATATTGAAAGGTCATCATTACCGGTCCTTTCAAGTTGGGACCATTTTAGATACCCACTTGCGACCCAATCTTTTCAGCCCCCACCCCAAACTTTCAAAGTCCACTTATTGGTAGCTAATACTTGGATCAATTGGTTTAAGAATAGACTAGCCTTTTAGTGATAGAGTATTGGAATTAAGTTGGAGCATACCCTAATGATCAAATGTTAAAGGATATATATACGAGGATGTTAACTCTTAGATCAATTAATTATGAGGAAACAATGTGATCGATTCACAACTAACTATGATTATGTTATAAATTTTGATCGGTTATATATATAAAGCACTTGATAAATAGAGAAATTCTGGCAAGAGGGATTGGAGCCCAGTCTAGTCCACTCCATTAAGGTTGGATTTTTTTTTTTTTTTTGTGTCTCTTATTTACTCATATTTTGTAGTGCAAAGTCCAAAGTGGAGTGCAGTAGAAAGTGTAACATGGTGGTTGCTCCTCTCGCCCTAGATTTGGCTCAGCTCTGACAATAAAGCAAATTGAAAGCAAATTAAAGCAGCTCAACTTTTATTTTAATTTCTCTCAGTAACTTAATTCTGTTTCGGATTGCATTTGTATTGTATTGTAGGCATGATAAGCTGGGGATGAGACTGACATTGAAAATGAATGATCGCATGTGCTCCGCACGTGACTCCTCGAAAGTGCCGGTACTCCTTTCACTTTCTCTTTTGCTCTCCGTCGCTGGCCTGGATGCAGTGTAAAATGAGTAAACGACAATGTAATGTAATGACGGAGGTGTAATGGGTTTTGGGCGTTGCCAACAAGCAACGCTCCCCGCCAAATGAAATTCCAGCGCAGTCAGTCAGTAAATCAAATGCCCAAAAACACATGAAAGCGACGTTTCACAACAACATGCCGTATCGTCCTCTCTTCGGTCTTCGCAAATAAATATAAATATAATATAACTTGGTGATGATGAGCTTTGCGTGCGTTTTTCATGAACCGAAAAGCAAAAAAGAAGTAGAAATGGAGAGGGAAAAAAAAAAGACCAAGCTAGCTAGCTTGCTCATAATTTTATATTTATGGATCAACTCTGATGAATTCCAATCATGTTAGTGACGTTTTTGTGCTGCTATGTTGTTTGTTGTGTTCACCTCTTCGTATCGTAGGCAATCTTAGCTATCCCTCTTTCTTTGTGTGGCAATTGCAGTTACAATATAATTGAAAATTGCAATTACGGATACCCGATTGATTCCAACTCATTAAATAACAATAATACACGATTTTATACGTTTAAGCCAGGCCACTTTATATATAGTTTCTTTATATATATATATAAATTGAACATTGCAGCCACAGCTTTTTCATCATAAAATAGATATGGGGTTTGTTTGTGTAAACTGGCAGATCCTGCAATAATAGCGCGCTCACATGCACATGTAATTGTACCAAACTTGGCCAAACGGGAAAAATAAATAAATAGCTCTCTGTTTGTTAGAGGTCAAAAGTCAAAACACAAAATTAAGAAAACCCTGTGGGGCCAAGAAGGGCCCATGTTGGCAGGAATGGGCCCACGATCTTCAGAGCAATTACACAGAAATGATCGCCCCCTCATCACATGATTCATTCATCCATCTACGGATCGGATATTCATTTTGAAATTGCGGACGCTCCCCTTGGCTGGCTCTCTCCTAACTTTCCCACATTCCTATAAGAGCACTATGATTAAAATGGATACCCCATCAGGTGAGTGGAAAGAAAAGAAGATCCTCAGCTCCCTCTCCGATTTGATCTGCACAAAGTCCACATTACTTTCAAGCCTTTAAAAGGTTGGTAGGCCTGGCTGCCTATCTCTCTGCATATTCTCCACCCCTCTCCATCCTTTCTTTGACTTCAAATTTTTTATATGTACTCCCTATATTTCACCTCTCTAACCTTTGCATAAAACAATTTAACGTCATATTAACACCATTTATTTCGTTGTTTTTTTCTTTGTTCACGTGGCTTTAAACTCGCATGCAATTGGGTTCTACTGTCTCTTTGATTTGAATTTTTAATTTTTATTTTTAATTTTTTAGATTTTATAAAGAAAATATTAAAAATTTTAAAACCACAGATTTTAATTTTTAATTTTAATTTTTAATTTTCAGTATTTTTTTAATAAAATCCTAAAATTTAAAAAATAAAAATTTAAAATTGAAAGCAAAGGCCCTGCTTCTTTCTGCCCCTTTTTTCCCCTTTCTTTTAAGGGCAAAGGGGTGTTTTCGTATCTGCAATTCCTTTGACTCAGAAGGACACAGGTGATTCATTGAAAGGAGAGAAGAGGTACAAAGAAATTAAGTGTCAGTAATTGCTAAGAGATCGTTGTGCATCTGAAAGTGATAGGTCTTAGTCTTACTAAATATAAGATACGGGTGTGTTGTTGCCTAGCTTGTATAAAAATACTGCAAGTATATATAATAATTTTTTTTTGGCTACAGTACATATAATAATATAGGGTAGTTTTATTTGAACATAAAAAAAAAATGGATGTGGATCACAATATTACCCTCTGACGCGTGCACGACCAGAAGACAATGTGCTTAATATGCTGTTTGTTCTCGGGTAAAAAGTATTAAAATTATGAGCATTATTGATTTAATATTTAAAAATAAGTGTCCAATTAAGAAATTCATTTTATTACTATTAAATATAATGAAAAAATGAAGGGAGTTGGGATTATCATCATATCCAATAATAATAAATCAAGTAAATGTTTCAATTGAATATTCACTTTTGAATGTTGGAATAGCATTTTAATAAAATTATATAAGAATGAAATCAAATAATGAGAAACTTTAAGATGCTTATTACTTCTCTAAATTAAATAACAAGCAAATTAATCATATATTCTTGAAACATACATGCACTCTAAGAAACAAACTGCAAGAAAACAAGAAATAAAATAAAAAATAGTAGTTTGATGATGCAGACGAAAGAGCAAATTATGAGTGTCTCACTCTTTTTAACGTATAATATGCGCCGCATACAACAATGAAACTTCATACATATTCACATACTTTAAGTTAGCCATGATATTCTCAGGTGTATTCATCTTGAGTTTAATTTTGATATATTAATAGAGGATAATATACTGTTGTTATCAAATTAAATCTTTTTATTTATATTATTATTCAAATAGCTGTCAATTAAATTTATTTATGTGATAATATATAATTAAATAATTATTAATATTAAATTTTTATATTATTAGTACATTAAAATTAAATAATTTTGTTGAAGTTCCAACGTATGCATGAAAAAGAAAATAAGATTATTTTCACAAATACATACGATCGATATAGTACAGTTGACATATGTTTCTTCACATACTCATATATACTTCTTTTTCTCCTGCGTTTTCTAATGCATTCCTCACACAATATCTACATATATAGAGACATGAAGAGAAATATTCGAGTTTCACGTTTTGATGGGCATTAACATTCGATATAAAATAATTTCAACGGAGTGCATCGTACCTACAACGGTGCGACGATCTGCATATTGAGGCGTTCCATTGTCTGTCTCAAAAGACGTCATATTATTATCACTATTCAATATGCTTTATTTGCAACTTGATGCTAATTTAATCATATTAAATAATATTAATTTTGTAGCTACATAAAAAGTGGGATAAAGATCTTCTAAAATGAAATCTCACTTTAAAAAATAAAATAAAATAATTTTATTTTGAATAAAATTAAACATGAAATTCTCTTCACTCTATTAATCTATTAATTTAAAAGTGAAATATTTCATTTTACTTTATTTACTCTGGTACGGTAACCGAGTAAAAGGGGAAAAGGTGCAAATCTCGGCCGTTGCCTTTCGGCTAGAAATTGAACTTACTGAAACAGTAAACAACCAAAATTTCTTTCGCCAAAGTTGTAGTTTAGTACAGCCGGTGTGCTGATCACCACCGCCAAGTTGAAATTCTATCTTGCATCCCACCAAAATTGAATAAATAATTGTTTTAGAAGCATGGGCGAGTCATAAGACACCAATCTACATTTTGTGTACAATTTTTAATGAATAAAGAATATTCTGCTTGCTCTGTGTGAAACTTCTTGTCCCAATTAAAGTAAAGAATTTCATTAGGATTTTATGCTTACGAGTTTAATTTGTGCCTTTCTTAACAAGCAGAGCGCATTTTTATTTTTTATTTAAAACAAAAAAGATTTTCAGACACAAATACTCATTTTGATAATATATTGAAAAATAAAATTAAAAAAATGTTATTTTTAACAAAAAGTTGTGTAATTATGCTGAAATACAAAGAACGACATTTGTTACTTTAATTTTATGAAAAAAAATGTTTATGATATCTTAGAATTAATTTTCTGTACAATTTATCCAAAGACATCCTATATCTATTCGATAAAAACACATGAATAAACAGTTATAGAAATTGAGATTGAATGAAACAACTTTTAAAAGAAACTTTTGAGCAAAAAGTACCGCAGTCCTCATTTCCTTGTTTCTTTTGAAAGCTACTGGGGACAAAATTTGTGAGTGGTAGATGTTACTTGGGGTAGCAGAGGCATTCAATATCAACAACCCAATAATGATAAAATAAATGATTGTATTGGGTGGTACTGATTGTCAAAATCTGCATAACTTTGGTGGCAGTCATTTATTTAATCTTACATAGATCACACTTGTATTCATATATATTCTCCTCGCAAAACAATAATGCCAAGCAGAACAAATTTAATGCAAAGTATAGCGTACGGCGCCAAGAGATAATGTCTGAAGTTCACATGGATTATGCAATTGGAATTTGGATGCATGATAACAATACAAACAAATGGGAATAATAATTATAATGCCAAGTAGTACATATTTTTTAGCCCACGCAATCCCATTATATGAAGATGATTATTAACAAGGTTTAAAAGTTTTGCCGTTGCTGTTAAAGCAACAGTAGGTAGAATTTAGAAACAAAAAGCGGAAGAACATTACAATGTAAAATGAGTAATGAGATATTGAAATATCATTCAATGAGTGTGATATATCCGTGCCAATATATCCAATACATAGAACCCAATCCCACAAACGGTGCCAAAATGTTGTTGTCTCTCTAGGTAAAGATCAGGGTAGGGTAGGTCTGTGTTTGAGCTTAGAATGAGTTGCTTTCTTCCTTGCTTTGGCCGAGCATATATCCTAATGGAAAACCATTGCCCTCCATCAATGCTCAAAATCGTTTCTTCATTCAAAGACCGATTCTCCTCTACATGATATTAGGAAGCATGCTAATGCGGGTGCATCAGGAATCTGATCCTGGCTAGGCCAACCTAAGAATCCGCTCTGGAAGGCCCAATGAGCTTGGGGGCGTGGACCAGTTTCAAAGACCAAATGACCTTGGAGCGTGGGCCAATTCAGGGATGAGCTTGGAACTAAGGTCGGTGATAAGGTCGGTATGTCACCAACCGGTCCAATAACAACATAGTATTATGGCTTTCACTAGTTTGTTGGGTGAAGAAAACAAAATCTCGTTTAATTTGTTATGGTCAATATATACATACATTACCAATTAATCATCGGTTTGGTTGTTTGGAGCCCCTCCATTTTCATATTAAATTACGTGGTCTCCCCCTCACAATACAATGATGCTAAACATTCATAGTTGAGCTTGACATATAACAAGGAAAATATTTTTCTATACCTCAATGGGTGTAGAAACCCATCATCCCGTGAGAGTGAGAGGAGGGATGTAGAGAGAAAAATTAGGAGAAAAGATAAGTGGTGGATTTTATGTATTTTATAAGTAGGGTATTTAGATATATGAGAAAGAAATGTGTGGAAATAATATTATTAATACGGTAGATAGCAATGATGGTTCTAACATTGTAGAATAGAAAAATGTTACTAATAATTATGACTTTTTTAGATTTGTTGTTATGATAGAGTAATTTGATTATTATTGAGAAATTATTGTAGAATTATTTTATAATATTCTCACAATTTTTTCTATCAAACAATAAATCAAATAATTATTGAATAAGATTATTATTTGATGGTATGAATTGTGTTAGAATTTGTGGTATCTATGGTATTACATTTTCCACCATTGCATGCAAAATTGCAAAGAATAAATAATTACTCCTTATAATTAAAAGAGGGAGGGTATTTTAATATTTAAATATCAAATATTAGGGAGTGGTTATTGTCATTCATATTTGGTTATTGCCACTCTAGATTTGTTATCTTTACTTGCACTATGGGCCCATTTGAATACATGTGTTTTTTCTTCTATTAACTTTTAGATAGTCAAAAGTCATACTACTAGTGTTTGAATCAAATTACAAAGATAACTTGTAACTTCCAAAAGTCATTTAAGAGCTTATGGGAAAGTTAAAATAGATGATTTTTACTTTCTATAGAAGTCACTTCTTGATACATCATTACACTCTTTTTTTATAGAGTTTCGTCATTTCCTTTGGCAAAATATTTTCCATATCCTGGGAGGCAAGCACTGCCTATGCCACTCCTCCACTATTCCTCCTAGGTAACTTTTTCTCTTTGTTTTCTTTTGAGTTTCAACCATCATTGTAAGCTATACACATCCTCCTATCTAACTTTGATCTGCTACTTATTTTCTTTCTTTGTTGTTTATTTAAAGCACTGTAATGAGATTGTTTATGAATATCAACAATCAATATTGGAAGCTTTGTGATTGTGATTTCTTTGATGTTTCTCAGTTAACCTTTTTTTTATATGAATTATACATCTTAACTTAATATCAAATAATTACTTTTAAAATATAAAGTCAAATTAAAGTAAAAATAAATAAATACAAATATAATAAATTTCATTCATACAAGTTTGTACTCTTCTATATAAATAAATAAATATTAAATTAAAACTAATAGAAACTCAATCAAATATATTACCTTTTCTTTAACAAGTTGAATATTTAACGTAATGTTAATTTTTAAAATAAGAATAATAACTCAAATATTTAACTTTGTCAATTTAAACTTTTTTATGACAAAAAATATTAAATAAAATTTTTAATATTTTTTAATAAATATTCAAGGAAAAAAAATCTTTTTCTATATATAAGCAGTTTTAAAGTTATTAACCAAACACTACAATTTCAAAATAAGCACTTGTGTTACTGAATAACCAAACACAAAATAACTTATAAGTTACTTCTAATATAAGACCTTTCGACATAAACTATTTTTATAGAATACCTTAATTAAGCTATTTGTCCAAATGGACCCTATGTCTAAAGTATCCGTATGCTTTTTCAGGTTAATCTTTTTCATTTTTTGTTCATTTCATTTTCCCTTTCCTCCATCGTTCATGAGTTAGCCAGCTGCACCAGCCATGGCAAATAGCCACTGGCGGCAGCAGCAGAACAAGCATCGACCAGTGGTGCACTGCCATTCTGAATGAGTAATTTATTAGACTTCTAATTAATATAGAAATTGTGTTTGATTAATACAGCTACTAAATTTATTTCCACTGTGAAAGAGTAATTTGTCAATTTGATTTGACTTATATAGATGTTTTGGGTTGTCTATTACTGCTTATGAAAACATAATTTGAACTTAATTTTTTTTAATGGTTTAAACTACATGTGTGAACTTCAACAGTTTCCAAACTTGAAATAATGAAATAACTTAAGGGTATTTTTGACATAGTACAAATAAAGGTAGTAAATATGGAATGACAATAGATAAATGGGAATGACTACACCCACTCCCCAAATATTACTATCAAAATATCGCGGTTTTACTATTAATGATCAAATCTATGTCGTATGCTGCCTTTTAGAACTTAAGCACAGAACAATAACTACAATAATAGAAATTAGTGCAAGTTTTCAAAAGTCTGAAAAATCTTTAGTGCTAACTTTACAAATAAAGTGATGGCAAGGTATAACTATACTAAAATTTAAAAAAGGTAAGTATAATTCACAGTAAATTTTAATATGAAAATAGCATATATAACTGAGTTAAATTAAAGCTACCAACTCTTCACCAAATTGGTTAGATTTTAAAAGAAGTGAAAAAGAGAGAAGGCAGAGCAAGAGGGAAAGGTAACAAAAAAAGTATAAAACGAGGCTACTGCTAGCAGATAAACAACCATGCGTATACAGAGTACAAATTATTTCTCAATCCATTACATATGCTTGCAGTCCAAGGCATATTCCCCTTTTTCCACCGGTTTCCTTTTCTTCCCATATAGCTTTAGTCAAGGTAATGACTTTATGATTATCGATGCTTTAATATTTCAAATGTGAGTGTATGACTGAGTTCACCACACGCAAATTTAAAATAGTTAAAGTAGATATCAAGCGAGGGGGTAACCGTACGCAGTGGTGAGACAGACCCTATTGGCAGCCGCGACCTTTTCATTGATTAGTATCAAGGCATGAGTTATATTATTTGTAGATATTGTGTATGAAATATCATAATGATTCATATTTTATTATTATTATCATATAAGATGTGAATATTATTTTAAGTAGAATTCACACTCCATTCAACAATAAAATGGGTGTAAGAGTTAACACAATATTTCATGTGTTATGTATATAAATAATATTTTTTATATTAGGCACGTTCTTTTCATTCTTATTGGCTTTCATAGGTAGGTCTGCGCATTTCATTTCGTATTTGTTCTTTCACTCGGTGTGTTTTAGAATAATAGTAAGAGGCCTTAATAGGGTTTCTTGTTGGCATCAATTTTTTCAAAGTTTCACCATTCACAAAATTAGAAGAGAAAAAGACGTGTAGAAGCTGACCATTTGTATTAGATCATTGCTTCCTTTTTTTTTTCCCTTAAGAAAAGTATAATGAGTTATAATTATTATTATTGTTATTAGGGTAAATTACATCAACTTCTTTTGAACTTAATTGATATTAACTTCTATCCTATTTGATTTTAAAATTACTCCAAACATTCATAAATGTTTAAAAGTTGTTACAATTAATTTTCTTATTTATAATAGACAATTAACTACAAGAAATACCCTAGTTATCGACGGATTTTCCTTCGGTATTCAACAGATTTAGTGATGGAAAATGAGAAATTCGCAAAAAAAAAATTTTAGGTTTCAGTCATTACCAGATATTTTTCGTTAGTAAAATATTGCTAGAATTAATATGGCCCGCATTATCGACGGATTTTTTGGTAGGTAATTTTTTTAAAAAGTTATTTTTTGGAAATTAATTTTCTGAATTTTCTGCAAATAAAATTAATTTCCAAAAAAATTTTAAAAAAATTATTTATAAACTGAAAAATCCATCATAATGGGTGATGAAAAATTTTCAATTAGGCACCATTAGATGTGATTATTGGCAGATTTTTCATTGAAAATTCAAAAATCCGATGATAACTATTTGTTTATAAGGACACTTTCAGCCATTACTAAATCTCTCTCTCTCTCATCATGCAAGAACACCACCGCGGCCAATCTCCCCCCAAACACACCGCCACACAGCCATCGGCCCGCCACATGCCGCAACGCTGATCCACGCCTTCGGCACGTCCTCGCATGTCATTTCTTGCTTTTGGTTTCTGTCTCTCTTCTAGCGTCGCGATCCGCTGCAGGCCGTGCTTTAGCACGTCACGAGCCTACTTCGCAAACCATCGCATGGCGCGGGCCCACTTTGTGAACTTCCACCCTCCGCGAACTGCTGCACGTTGCAAGCCCCCTCCGCAAACTGCCACCACCAACGAGCCCCTCCGCGAAACACCCCCGCCCTCCACGAACCGCCAGCCTCCAGTAAAGCCCCCTCCACGAACTGTAGGATAGCCGCGAAGACCCTTGCACGAAGCCTCCTCTGTGAATCGCAGGCATCACAAAGCCCCCTTGAGCGAAGCCCCACGAAGCACTCCAGCCGCCGCCGTTGCCACCAGTACCGCCGCGCCGTGTCGGAAGAAGGTAAGCTCTCCTCCCTCTGCCAGTTCTCCGCCACTTACACAATTTGTATTTATTTATTTTTATGTACTTAAATTCTCTTATTGATATTTAGTTTAGTTTGGTTTTTTCTTGTTAATTTTGATTGCAAGCAATTTGGATTGTGTATTTGTTGATATTTGTTTTGGTTTGATTTTTTCTTATTAATCTAGATTGCAAGAAATTTAGATCTTTTAAATTGTAGGGTTTGGCTGAACCATCTTATAAAATACTTGCCCCTATTTAACATTTTCAACCTCATTGAATAGGAGGGAGATAGAAGATAATAGTGCTTGGTTGTGATCACTTTGATTAGTGAATGCACAAGTGAAAGTGAAAGTTAAAGAAATGTGACTTTACTACAAAAAGAAATGTGGCTGTTCTACAAAAAAAATTATCTTTTGATAATTTCAAGTACATATTATCTATTGTGCAGTATTACAAAAATAAAAACAAACTAAATGGAATTCACAGATACTTGTTAGATAAAATTTCCTGGACATATTAGTAGGGACATCTATCTATCACTCGATCATCAAGCATTGAATTAATTCGGGTTGTCATTTTCGTGAACTTAATCTAGCTAAACAATGTTTCCCTTCAAAATGAGAAATATATTAATGATGTGTCTTTGTCCTTTCAAAGCTTTTGATCTGGAATTCTTTTTAGAACAACGTTGTGGTTAGGTCATTGGGTATTAAATCCGAATGTGAATCATGAAGCTATTGATTTATTTTAAGTAATTTGGCTTGCATTCATCATTCTTTTCCATCTTCAGGATCTAATTTTGTTAGAGAGCATTGAATCTTTGGAACATTTCTCTGGTGGAGCATATAATTCTCTTGTCTCTTTTAAGGTAAGTAATTGTTTCTCCTTATTAATTATATTTTTTGTTAAGAATAAGGATTAGGATATGCATGTTGTGATGTTATAAGGTGTGTACTAGAACGGTTTTATGATTTTTAAATATTTGTTTGATTGTATTATGAATTTTATTTGACTACTGATATATGTATGTATTGAAATTAATTTTTTGGGATGTCTTAGTTTAAGGGAAGGTTCTGTCAAATTTTCTTTAATTTAAAGAGTGAAATCTTAATTCAATAGGTGCTCCAGAAATTTTATTAAGTTAAAGAATACAAACTATTTATTGAAAAGACTTTAACTGTCATAAGTTGATTTGTTGAGAAATATTTATAATTAAATAAATTTTAATTTTTGAAAATTTAAATGAATTTGTTATGTTAAATTACACATTCAAGAACTTGGGGCATCTACAGGCAATGGGTCCACTGTTGAAGATAATGAGGTCCATGAGTAAGTTAGCTGCAATCAGAACTTTCATCGTATAAGAGAATGACGTGGATAGACAACACCAATTTAAGGAGATACAAAAGAAGAGGACAAGGAAAATGCTATAGACACGAAGATGAAGATGAACAAGGAGATGGTATCTTTGTAAAAGAAATAGGTAGGCTCATAAGGCACTAACAAATGATAATAATAAGAGTAGTGGTGATGGTAATGCCTGATAATGATACTACGAACTTCTCCTGAATTCTTTTAGTTATTGTTTTTTCTTTCTTTATTATATGTTGAATTTTTATATTTGTGTCTATACACTTTAATATTTTTTATTTTACATTTCGAGGTAAAATTCGTTGTGTTTATTATTTATTGGAAATTTTTTACAATTTTTTATTATTAAATATATTTATAATTAGCTTTAAATAAAAAAATAAACTCTTAAATGATCAAGTAACACACAAATTATGGAATATTTATTAAAAAAATTATAATTATAGACAGATTTTTTCTTGGTAAGTTAAGTTAATGATAAAATAAAAAATTTACAATTATCAATGGATTTTTCGTTGGTAAAATGAATAAATAAAAAAAATTTAAAAATTTATAATCCGAATAAAAAATTTTGTCAGTAACTAAAAATAAAAAATAAAATTTATGAAATCAATAATTATCGATGGATTTTTCCATTGGAATTTTTAAACTAATAAATTACTAACGGAAAAAATATCGTAATCAAACAAAATCCAAGCGGTAATGCCTGAACCTTGAATTCGCTAATGAATTGTTCAGCTCATTACGACGGATTTTTGAAATAAAATGATCGTAATTTAGTCAGTAATGTTTTTTGATGGATTTTTTCGTTGATAATGATTTCGGACTACGTTATTATCGATGGTCGAAATCCGTTGAAAAATCCATTGGAAATTAAATTTTCCATCAATAATAGGAAAAATCCATTGGTAAAATCTACGTAATAGCATTTTCAAATACAAAATGAATTTTGAAAAAAAAGACTTTTATGCTCCCAAGTGTTTTATCAATTTCTATAGAATGCAACTCTTATTCAGCATAACATCAAGCCTTATTTCCTTCTTTCAACCATCAATAACAAAAATCAACTATAAAATAGATTCACATCTATAAAAGAAAAAACATTCAAGCTACATATCAATCACCTAACACTATTAACACGGCCAGAAGAACAAGCCAAACAACCTGGCACAAAACCATCCTAGTGTTCCTACATCTAGCTGCATTTTTTAAAAAATATAAATCGTGAGAACCAAAAAAAAAAAAAGAAAACAAAGGATGAAGTGACAAACAATTAAACCATCCTCTATTGTCACGCTCCTTTATCTACTACATATCACGACCTCATAGTGTGCATTGGCCACTTATGTTCACTGCAATCTCTCACCACCATGAGCCAACAGTTGTGAAATCACTCTACTTCTAGATCATGCAATCACTATATTGCTATCATTGTGAATGATACATGTTATTTTGGCCGATCAACTAAAGATCTGAACTTTTCCAACTATAGTTGCTTTTCTTTTTGAACAAACGGTAAACTGTCTAATTGTTCGATCCACACTATAATTCTAGGAACGAATGCTTTAATGGTCCAATTCAGATTCAGAAGACTTTATGGACTTATAAACGTTCAAATTATAAAATAACCCTTATAAAATGTGAAAAAATAATTAGAAGGAACACCAATTTCCAAACTTATTAAATCCTGTTACATACAAAGAATTAGCTTCTTCTTAATTTAAATCCTAAATTAATTCTAGAGCCTTTAAGGAATAAATTCATTAAAACTATTGGAGACAAGAATTTACATATATGTATCTATAAATTAACTATTGACAACATGGTTATGAAAACTCACAGACAGAACAGGGAAATTAGAAGGTCTGTCTTAAATCCAAGTTTAAACCTAAAAACCGCCCCTAAGAATCAATTAAAGGGCTAGAGGTAGAAAGGATAAAGGAGAAGGTTAGCCAGTACAAGCAATTTTATTTAATAAAAAGGATGCAAAATGACATAATTTGGGTTTTTTTTAAAAAACCTAAATTGAATTTTTCCTAATTTTCTTGATATAGAAAGTAGTAACTTGAGATTTGATATTACATATGGATAATATTTATTTTGATTAAGGGATGAATGATGTTATGTTCTATGAGTTTTGTTGATAATTAATTTAATTTTTAGTTATTTTATGACAATATTTTTATTTTGTATTGTTATATATTTATATGAATCCAAGATTTTATATCTGATTATATAAGGATTGGCCAAATCAGCAGGTTAAATCTTCTAGAGCATTTGTCTTCAACGTAAAATGTAGGTCTAGTTTTTTGAAGTTGATTGTAAGGAAAGAAAAAGGGAATAGATCATGGCATATGTATATATCATTATGAATGAATCTGTTTTTTGTTGAACACAATGTTAATTAATAATACAATTAGCTGAGCTGATATAGTTGACTTCAATGGGATTGAATCTGATGAGTATATAATACGATGATGATATACACATTCCAAATTAGGGCTGTTCAGTGCATGAAGTGCTTAGAAATTGCGTCACTAATGGAATGCAAACGCCCCATTGGCAGCCACTTCCGCTTCAAAAAACCTCTCTTTCTCCCCACCTCATGTGCGCCGGTGATGGTTCAGGCATGGTTTACAAATTTAAATATTAAAAAAAAAATACAAAGCTTGGGAAAAAATGTGGCAGCAGAGGTGAGACCGCGAGAGATGGAGTGTTGAGACATTTTCTGCTAACCCCAATAAAAAGTTGTATTGATTCAACTACCCAACGTAGGATTTGGTTCACAATGAAAGAAATTTCAGAAAGCAAAGAAAAAGAGTTGTCATATTTGACAAGCTAGATATATTGTACTAGGTTACATAACATTTTCTTATAGATGGATGGATATATATATGCGAGACATCCATGTATGCCTAATAATGTAAACGTTGGTCGTTGGCCTTGAGCGCACGGGACCGCGGTTGGTGGGGTCGGGTGCCTGTCTACACGCTCGATAATTGATATGGCCAAATTACCCATGCATTTGAGAACGACTGCTAATGTCGCTTTTCCTTCTCTACAAGACTACAAACTCAAATACAATGCATCTAGACAGAAAAAAGCTCAACCACTTTCAATACAAATTATAATTATGATTGCCCAGGTCTTTTAAGTTTAATCGAAGATTAGAAATGCACAAAATTTGGCCTTGTTTGATAAATGGGATAGGGCTCGATTATATTAATTAATACTATAAATTCTATTTTTAGTATAGTGCAATTAATGTTATCCAATCTAACCCATTTTTATCACATAATTATTGATTCAGGTTATTAGATTTAAAGAAACCTGATTACAGTCACAATATTATTTTTATTTTTTGCTACTCAATCTCAAATTAACCATAGCCTTATCTTTTGTGTTATCTCCTCCTAATTGTCACCATCTCGCCCCATCCAAGCCACTGCCTCAGCTCGATTGCCGCTCACCATCTAAGCCTGCCTCTCATAATTGCCCCGCCAATGACCAATGCCAGAGGTAGGTGCCTCGGCCCTTTGTGTATCATGGCTTTCCCTTCTTTCTTTTTTTTTGTCAATGAAATCATATTTTTCTAGTCTCAATACGTGCCAAGGGTGACATCCGAAGAAGAAACTCCAGAATGATATATGATATCTTTATAAAAGCAAAAGATGAATAACATGTATGTTGTTTTTTCTGGCCCTGTTGCAATTGAACTTATATATGGACATATTTTTTCCTCTACTGAAATAAATTCCCATATTATATTGCCAACTTCACTTCCTACTTGGGATTGCCTGGATTAGAATAATAGCGTAAACAATTTTTTTTGCACTTAAACATTTTTTATAGGTACATGTAAATTTTGATTAATTTTAACATATTTATTTATGTAGGTATTCTTTGCATAAATTAAATTTATCTTATACATGTTCATACAATGATATAATAAATAATGAATAAATAAAATTATATATAGTTATAATGTGAGACATCAAACATTGGATATAATAAAACTTGACCAATAAATATTTTATACTATACTGTCAAATCTTATTTTATTATATAAATACTATCAAGTTTTATCCCATATGATACACTAAACATAGCCTTTGCTCAACTTTCTTGAAGAACTTTCATTTTTAATCAGACTATACTTCAGAATCAGGATATAAATCTTTGCATCAGTTCATTTGAGAGTTGGGATCAGTTTGGTGTGAGATTTAATTGAACGCTACTTGCTTTCTACATTGCAATGGTTTCGGTTACATATTCTTCTCAAACCTGCAATCAAATATTTTCTCTTTGGAAAGTAGGTAGCGATGTTCTTTTTTTAAAAAATAAAATAAAATTCCATGGGAGTTGGCGATATGGTGTTGTAACTTAACAAAATAAGTGTACAACTTAAACTATTTTTAAAGTAACGTTTTCCCTTCTTCTGGAAACTAATTTATGAAAAACAGTTGGATCATGTACATGGCAATGAAATTGAGTCATGATATCTGCACCTCTTCTTTCTCTCTCTTTTTCTTCTTCTTATTATTATTAAGATATTTTAGAGTAGGGTCGGTTTTCGTTTATTTGTTTTCTATTTTATTTTTAATTATAAAAAGATTAATTTGAATATATTATTATTATTGTTATGCAATAAAACCCTATGGTTTTTCAAGTTGTGGGAGAGAGCATCAACTATGTTTGCTTATATGTCAAAATAACAGTGTATTTTTTTTAAGAGTAATTAAAAATTAAATCTTTATTATAAAAATGTTATCTTATTTTAAATACATTCGTATATTTAATTTTGGTATGAAAACAGTTCAAAGATGAAAGCAATTTCAAACCAAACATGCCATACTGACACTTCATTCTTTGATATAACTTTGCTACCGTCATATTTACGGGCGAACATTCTCATGCTCTTTAGCAACTTAAATGAAAAGAAGAACATATAACTTTTATATATATATAAATAGGATATTATTATTATTTTTGTGAGAGTGAGAAGATAAGCTATATTTTTCAAATGACGTGTTTTAATAGGAAACGAAAATGTAACTGCGGGATAGGTCATTACCAACATGCTAAGAAACTTCATAACAGAAGAAAGAAATAGAATTTGGCGATGAAATTCATAATTGATTTTTAATTAATTGAAAAAAGCAGATTTTTGTAACGGAAAGAATAGAAGGAGGAAGGGGGCATAACTGGAAATGAATGAGAATAAAGAACAACGTCAAACATGGCATCAAAGTTGGATTCGTCAAGCTTCCAAAATGGAATAATTTGGTTCGTTTTCGTCTGCCGCTGTAACTGCGCGTGGCGTGCTCTCTCCTTATCTTCCAAGTCTAACAAGTAACAAACTTTAATTTGTGCGTGTTTATGTGATCCAATTTAATTGTTTGTTCAGCTTCAGCTAGCCACCACCAAATTAAAGAGACTCTGATGAACTCTAACTCGAGAAGCAAAAAGAGAACGTACGTGGTTATTTTATACACACATCTAAAGCTGCAAAAGCAAAGTCATTTTATAAAAATGCATGAAAAAGAGAGAGAAAACCTCAGAAGGAAAGTAGGTAATAATTCATTTTAAAAATTAATTTTATTTATGAAATAATTTTTAATTTAAAAATTTTAAGAAATATTGATTATTTTTTATTAATAATATTTCAATTAAATATGTTGACTCAAACTAAAAGAAAAGGAGTTAGAGTGTTAACTATTTCTAACTTTTACTGATATTATTATTTTACAAATTCTTTTCTTAATTTCAACAAGTATTTATAATTAAACAATTATTTAAGGACGATGAATTTAATGCCATAGGAAGTAAAATTTATGGAAGGGAATTTACACTTGATTAATGATTAGTCCGATAACAAACAAGAGTTAAGAATTAAGTAAAAAGAAGGAAATGGAGCGTAGAGTAAAAAAACAGAGAAGAAGAAAACAGATGGGGTATGTGAGTTTCAATATAGCACTTATTTTGTTCTAGACATTAGATCAGAGAAGATTGAGAGAAGAATGGAGACTAAGAAGGAGGAGAGAGAGGAAGGGGAAGGGGCACAAGCTGGGCAAGTAGCATTTGCACCGACGCAGGACAACACAGACAGAGAATGGTGACACACAGACAGAGACAGGCAGAGTGGTGTTTTTTCTTTCTCTTGTCCTTTTTTTGATAATAATAATAATTATTAATTAAGTGCTCCTATCCTAAATACGGAAACGATAGAAACGGACGAGGAAAATCCGTTTGGCAAAAGATTCCCTCGCTCCCCCACTTAGTTCATTCACTCACTCTCTTATTTTCTTTCTCTTTCTTCCCCAGCAACTCTACTCTCTGTAAGCACTCACTGTGAGGCTAGTACCCTCTACCACCTCCCCTCCCTTTTCCCTTTCTTTTTTCATTTGTTTTGTTTGGGTTACCCATCCTGTTCCTGACAATACAAACCCTAAAAGTAGCATTGGCACCAGTAACCATAAGTCACAACTTACAGCATGATAATCTACATGCCTTCCTTCTCCTCTTCCTCTTCTTCTGATTTGAGTCCCTCTCTCTCTCTCTCTCTCTCTCTCTTAGTTGGTAGTTAGTTCACTTCTACACACGCAGAGACACAGACACAGAGAGACAAAAAGCATCATATACCTATCTATCTATCTAATGTATCTAATAGTGTATTATTGTTTGAGATTGCTATTTGCTGCAATTGGGAATTATTGGGAGGTAGCGAAGGCGGGAAACAGTGAAATAATTGGTGTATGGTACTTTTGAGTACGAGCTCCAAGGTGGAGGATCTGCCGGCGAGTAGCACTGTGCCGGGAGCGGTGCACCTTCCTGGACGAAGCAATTCACCAGCGCTACGCCCTGGCGGCGGCGCACATGGCGTACATAAGCTCTCTAAGGGAATCGGGCACTCACTACACCTCTTCATCCAGCAGAGAGGGATTCCACCGCATCCCCTCCTCCTCCCCTCCCCGCCCCACAAGACAGAGAACCTCGCCAAACACGCCTCCCCTCCCCCTCGCCCTCCGACTCCAGAGTCCCACCTCCACTTCGGCTCCGACTCCGACAAGAGACGCCCTCCACCTTCATTCGGGCCACTCCTCTCCCCTGCATCTCGATCTCCCCCTACGAGCAAGGCGATGACAATTGGAGCCAGGTCATAGAATTCTGGCTACAACATCACATGAATTTCCTGAAGAAGCAGCCCACTCTTCTATTGTCTACGAGCAGAAAGACCCATGAACACCCAAACTGTTTATGTCGGCGAATCTTCCTACCTCCTCATCCTCTTTCTATCCTTATACCTATCCCTATTCCAATCCCAATCCAATAATATCCCTACAATCCCTATTCAGCTCCTCCCCCTTCCTCTACTGCTCCTTCCCTCTACGGATCTTCCTCGCCCCACCACGCGCAGCCCCCTGCCGCCGCATCCTCCTCCTCGAAGCCGCCGCCCCCTCCGCCCTCCCCGAGGGCCTCGCCCCTGGGATTTCCTCAACTTCTTCGACGGGGATGAGAAGTACTACCCAGATGCAGTACACGCCCAGCCGCAATTCGAGGGAGGTGAGGAGGAGGGGATCCCGACTTGGAGGACGAGATTGCAGCACCTGCACGAGGTCGTCAAGGAAGTCCACGGCGATCAGAAGCTCGTGGACGCAGCTGCTTCCGCCGCTGCCAGGCAATCACCAAGACCACCGCCACCAAGCAGCCCGGCAGGAGGAGGCGCGGAGAGTGAGAAGTTGGAAGTGAGGTGCATGTGGTGGACAAGAAGGTCGTGGATGATGAGGACAGGCCCAAGGACCACGGTGGCGCCGCCGCCCCCTTCAAGGTCCACGCGGTTCCCGGGACGCTTTGCGGTTGCCAAAGAGATTGAGCTTCAGTTCCAGAGGGCTTCCGATGCCGGTAACAAAATGGCCAAGATGCTCAAGATGGACAAGCTTGCCTATAATGGAAGCATGGAGCTTGTGCAAGGTTGCATTTTCATAATTATCTTCTCTTCAATTATTATTTAATTAATTAATTTTGTTTCTGGCTTTGCCGTCACCCCAGTTTCTTCATCGTCTATCCGTGTTTGATATTTCTTTCTATGTATCTAAGTATTCTTCATTAATTAATTCGAAGTTGCTGACTTGAAATTATTTGTTTGGCTGGCGTGGCCCCCTTGAAGCAGCTTCTTCGAAGATGTTACATGTAGTTACTCCCTCCTTGTCCATGGTGTCTTCGCAACCGTCCACTTCTTAAAAGTGCCGAATCCGCATCTGCCGTGGACGAAGAGCTTTGCTCCGGCTAACTTGGATATCGATGTTGATCTCTAGCAACCAGGTAGCGGATCTCTTGTACGCTCCAGAAGCTTTACTGGGAGAAGAACTTGATGCTGAAGTTGCAAGGATTATTGTATTCTGTATCTATTATATGGATCATATGAATACACAATTACCAATCTGAATCTGTTGGTTTCACTTTGGCCGTCCATCCAACTATATGTGCTATTGTTATGTTATCCTATTCCTGCGTGAGTACGAGGCAATTTAATCCACAATGTACTGTGTTACTCAATGCAATTGCAGGCAGAGGAAAAGATGCGGGTAGTGCATGACAGGAAGTGTCGCAAGCTGAAACGTTTGGATGAGCAAGGTGCTGATTTTCATAAAGTTGATTCTACTCGGACTTTGATCAGGAGTCTGTCCACAAAAATTAGAATGGCAATTCAAGTTGTTGATAGGATTTCCATGACGATAAATAATAAGGACGAAGAACTGTGGCCCCAGCTGAAGGAATTAATCCAAGGGTATGTCAATTTTTTATGGTCTTCTTCAAGTCTTGTTATTTGTACAGGTCCTTAATGTCTGTCTATTTACCTGACAGCTGTATGTGCATCTAATGTCTCTTCTTTTTTCAGGGATATTTGGAAAAAAAGGTTTAGGGTTAAGGCCGTCTCTTTTAAAATTTGACTCAATGCATTGGTACTGGGCATAGTCGATTTAGATTAGCATAATATAGTAGACCTCATACAAAACATATCTATACGGCTTCAGGTGTTCTTGTATTCAATTTTCTCATTTTCTGTAATTAGGTAGACAATGTAAAAGTCAAATCTTTTATGGCAATGATAAATAAGAGCTAAATGACATCAATTGCATTCTATGTATCTCCCATCCAGTGGACAAGTTAATGTTGTTGCATAATGAATCATTCATGCATTTTTCTTGCCTTGCACTGGCACTTTCTCTTGGTGTTTTGGATTTGCTTCCAGCAACTGAACTATGCGCCTGACCTTATAAAATTCCCAGAATGATTTATTGGAAGGGGTTATTTACTTATTGAGGTTCAGTTCCATCAGTGTTTCTTTTAACCCTTTTGAACCCAATTCAGAACTTGGTGCTCAAAATCCCAGAATTGATAGCATGATGAAAAGATTTCCTGAGAAATTCAATTGCTTGAAGTTACACATAATTGCTGATAGAAGCAAAAACTTTTCATCTTCAAATATCAGTTAATATTTAAAAGTCTTTGTAATTATAACCCCATCTACCCAAGTTCTAGACATTTTTGTGCTTGAGCCCAGAGGCTTCCATTTTGTGGCTTAATATATACACCATATGTCCTTGTATGAGTGGATTGACACTTGAATTCAGAGTCTTTGGATGCTCCATCTTCATTACCCATTGTGTTACCCATTGCACAATATACATTCTGTCTCCATTTGTGCTCGTTCATGCTTCTAGTTGAGCTGATATGGTTATTTTCTTGCCTTTTCAACTTATTTGACTACTTAGACATGATGTTGTCACCCGTATCTTATTGCTCTTCTATCTCTTCAATTAATGCTCTTGGAAGCTGCTGACTTGTTTGTTGCAAGGCATCAATCTGATATCTGATACATACATATAATATAGAAGAACTGTTCTGCTTTTTCTCTTAGTAATCTTATAAGCTTAAACTTTTCAGGTGTTTCTTGCCACCTTTTGTGTTGTATATATATAACATGCTTATTTTCAGGTTGACCAGAATGTGGAAATCCATGCTGAATGTATCAAGATAGTCAGTGCCTTAGAGAAGCCAGAATACTGGGTTCGGTTTGAATCCAGGAAGCGGTGGAGGTCATCTTTAGCAACCAAGCAGCTTGAACAAGAGCTTATCAATTGGACTTTCCAATTCTCTAGCTGGATAAGTGCCCAGAAAGGTTATGTTAGAGCGTTGAATAATTGGCTGCTGAAGTGTATCATGTATGAACCAAAAGAAACACAGCTGATGGCATAGTACCCTTTCCCTGGTAGACTTGGTGACCCCAATATTTGTTATATGCAACCAGTGGTCCCAAGCTATGGATAGAATATCTGAAAAGGAGGTTGTTGATTCCATGCATGTATTTACCATGAGTGTGCTTCAGATATGGGAACAAGATAAGTTAGAAATCACCGGCAGATGATGGAAAACAATATAAAGAGAAAAGTTAGAAATATAGATGAGATGACCAGAAGATACAGAAGCAACTTCAGGCATTAGAGCAAAATGGTTCTGGCATCCAAGGAAGGTAAGGGTCTCTAGTTTCTGAAAATCTCATATATCAGAGTGACAAAGGCAGTAGCCTACAGGCTAGCCTGCAGCATTTTGAGGCGATGAAATTTACTGACGAGTCTGTGAAAGCTTACGAAAGTTGCTACAGAGATGAAGAAGAAAGCACCAATTGAAATCATGAGAGATTCATAGGGCAGTGAAGTTTGATGGATGTGGAATTAATCTTCGATAATTGCCAAGAATAATCTTGCTGATGATCTCCCAATGCTAGCTACTTTCGTCAGACTTCTGGAAGGAGGGTTAGGTTTGGGGAATGCTTCTTTCAAGAGTTGAGCAAAGGTGCACCTAGACGCACAAACCGCATTGGTGCTTTAGATGCTAGGATGGGACAATGGAGTCGGTTATCAGCATACGAAAGGAAGATATTGTGTTTCCCATTTGAGGCGGTAGGCAATGGGCACTCAACTCTAAGGCTTGAAGGGAAGTTGTGCTGACACACTTCCTATACAATGTTTGACTTCTCTCGAATTATCTGTGTAGGACTACGAGAGTTTGATGTAAGCCAATGGATTAGGGCAAGGGGTGCCTACTGGTTCCAAGTTCCAACACCTAAGTGGTCCTTTCTGTCTGCATCAGAAAATAGAACTGTGTTTGGATGGACGGACCAAGTACCTTGTTCTGCGCAAGTTTTGTGATCGCAGAAGGGTGCTGAAACTGAAATAGTAAGTTTAATGGGCATACAAACGGGAAAATATTCTGATGGGCAAATTAGTAGCCACTCCACCCGCATGATGAACATAGCTAGCTAGCTGGCTTCTTTATGTTGGTGGTGACGCAAGTCACTGAATGCATTGCATGGGTATTATATATTAGTTCCTGTATAAAATTATGATGTTCTCTTAATAAAAATATTCGTTAAGTTAGAAACTGTTGTACAGATTATTGTTGAACCTGACTGAGCAAAACTTCATGAAAAAGCATTTTGAATAAAATGTCTTTGTGATAGGCAGCAACATTTGTGATTCCTGTTCTCTTTTGTAATGTCTTAAATTCAGAGGTAGAACGGAAAGAATACAGTAAAATTTACATGGAAAGAGAATATTAGTTCTTAATACACTACCAATGTTGATGAAGACATGGATACTGCATACAGGTAACTGTAGTACATCCAACAACAACGGCCCGGCTTGCCTTATACATCGGTATCCTAGGAAGTAATTTTAAAATGATTTTATTATCTTGTCAACGCAACAACACACTGCCACTGTTGCACTTGACTGCACAGTTGTATTTTTGTTTTTTTTATAGATAAGATTGTGAGACATTGCTTCTAGTAATTCTGAGGGATGAAACATTTAAGGTTTCTTCCTCTCCCAACAGTATTTTGGAATTTGAACTTGTGTCCTCATCCTTATGGAAGATTAAACTGCTTATCACTCGTTAACAGCTTGTTTGTCATACAGTTATAGTTGTATTTTACATCGTAGGCCAGTAGATGATAGAATGATATTTTGGAAAATAAAAATGATATGTGTCATGTTTCATTAAATCTTCTTAATAATAAATAAGCTTAGTTTTTATTATTTTATAATATTTTATTATTTTTATAATATCTAGAAGATAGATTGCATATATTTAATTCCATGTAGTCATCGCTATATAGGATAAATAGCTCATCTCGAAAATATATAATATGACATTATATAATTTGTATTTAGTTAAAAATATATATAAGTTTAATTTTAATGTAGTAATAGTGTAAATTTTTTTCATATAGTTATCAAATTACACATCATATCAATATAATAAATTTAATTTTCATTCACTATACTTTTAAAAGTGGATTTGATTGAAGACACTATCATTATATTTAATTAAATACAACTATATTAAAATTAAACAAATAAAATATATATTATATAGGAAACGGTATTAACCTTGAAAGATAATATCAATAAAATGGTTTTTAAAATAAATTATATTCAGTTATGCCAGAGA